>VCHN02000014.1:39296709-39384235 GCA_007115665.2 Sequoiadendron giganteum | reverse complement strand
AAAATGTAAATGATAATGATAAACAAGATCTTATTTCTTACTCAAGCTGAAAACCAAAGGAGATATGGATGGATATGGATCAATGATATGGGATGGAGATCTAAGATATGGATTAATGATAGGACATGTAAGGATACAACCTAGATGGAGGATGAAGATATGTAATGCTATGGGTGGAGGGAACCAATGACAAGGTAACCCAAAATGTCTAGTCAAAGACAAAGGATAAATAGAGGACCTATGGAGGACTCCAAAGATGACATGTCAAAGTATTAACATGCCCCCCATACTAAGAGGTATGACAAGGGATAAGTATGACAAGTGATAAGGACATGACATGGATATGGAATATAAATGGATATGAAAGGAAACATGAGATGGAGGACGAGTGATGTGGAGGATGGAAGACACACATGGTCTAAAGCATTCATTAGATACTTGTTCTTGTTATTTTTCCCCAATACTTTATGCAAAATCAAAGGAAGGTGGATGGATAAAGTGGATAGCATGGAATATAAATGAAGGAATATGATGGCTAAGTGAAAGAGGATAATGTATCACACGAATGGAAAAGGCTTGCCCCCAAGTGTATAAGCAAGGGTAGGTGGATGGATGTGAACGCTAGTGGATACGAATGGATATGAAAGCTCATGGAAATAGAAGCTCATGGAGATGGAAGCTAATGAAGGTGTATGGATATAGATGGAGGACTCAAGTGTCTCTTTGTGGAAGATAGTAACCCATTGAATAAATGTTTCTTATAGACCATGGCTAACATGTTTCCACTCAAAGACGTTGGCAAGAAAATTGGTAAAGATAATGGAATGGATAGGGGTAGGGAGAAGGGGGTTAAGGATTCATGCAAAGGATTGGATTAAAGGTATGCAATGAGGGATGAAGGTTGGATGGAAGTATGGAATGGAGTCATTATGAGAGAATGTGGGCAAGAACAACATTGTCACACACCTTGAAGGGTGGTGAAAGTTGAAGGATTGAGATGGGGAGGTTGGGATAATAAACTTGGGCATGAAAGGACACAAAATAGATTTGGAGGATGATGGAAGACTTATGGTTGGCCTATGAGATGGAATATACTTAGATGGAGGATTGGATGATGGTGGAATATTGGAATCTTTTGGATTAGCAAGTTGGGATACCAATTTGGATTTTTCATTTGAATGCATGGATTTGTTTTCTTTCTTTGGAACCCACATTGTTGAATTTTGATTTTTCTTTATAGCCTTTTGTTTTTTTCTTAATTGGCTTTTGCATTTTCTTGGATATGTTTTGCTTTTGATTTTGGAGCATATTTTTCTTTATTTTGGCATGTCTTTTTAGTGAGACATGATGATATTTAGGTTTTTGTGGATTCTTGGATTTATGCATTCTTGTTTGGTATCCCAAGTGCTTGGAGAGGCCATAGAGAGATTATATGAAAATAGAGGATTTTGAAGTGGAAGGTGTTGGAAGGAACTCAAAGGTATGTGTCTTTGTTGTTCTTGAAAGGGCATGTAAGGATATGAATTAGGAACATATGGGCTCAAGATGGATGGAAGGGTTGATGGATGAGGTCCTAGAATAGATGGTAAAGATGATGGAGGAGGTGGATGTGTTGATCTAAAGGGAGGCATTTTGGATTTGAAAGAGATACCAACGTCTTGAGAAGGAGGTATGTAGCTAAGGCCATACAAATTTAGATGTGTTTTAACATTAGGGTGTTCAAGTAAACCTTGCTCATGAAGGCCCAACCCTTTGCCTTGATAATTCATCTTTTGAAGAATCATTTGACCAACGGGATACTTGTCGCTTATGAAGCAAGGTGAAATACCATCTTGAGGGGTGTTGGATGTGGAGGACATGTGGTATTCTAGGAGAAATTTTACACCCCATTTCATAGTTACCAAGTTACTTTTACCATTATGAGTGAAAATATTGACAAATGTAAATTGTGACTTTAATGTGTTTGTTAGGTGAATGAAATATGTGAATGTGCAATAAGATGTTATTAATTTCAAAAGAATGAATATATTTTGAATTAATGGAATGTTATGTATTGTAATGTGAAAATTCTAATTCTTTGATGATATAATTGTTTTATGATGCAAATGGATTTACTATGAACATCTAACTACCTTTGTGTTGAACTAAGTTGGATGCAGGGACATATTCGATCCTCTGGAAGGGAGGGCAAGTATCACTCAAGAGAAGTGATTGGTCGGGTAACCCTTAATGAAACCTAACTGAGGTTACACACACTCACTTTTAGTTGGTTAAGTTAAGTCGGTAGCTTGGGAATCAGGTAAGTGCCTTTGGTCATAGTCTTGACTTAGTGGAATAATTGGGTAGTCGTCCTTGGTTGAGTTAGGTTATTTTCTTGAATTGAATGACTTTGGTTTTATTCTTTAGTTTCTTGATTGATCGTAATTTGTTTGAGTCTCTTGCCTTATGTGAGTTATTCTTTATGTGGTTATAATTAATTGATTAGCTATAAATATATATGCACTTCATGTATGTATATATATAGACATATACATATACAAATATATATATATATATCGATATAGTTGCTTATATATATGAGTAAATACGTATATCGAATATACATATATATATGAATTATTGATCGAATATACATATATATGAATTATTGATCAAATATACATATATATATATATATATATATATATGAATTATCGATGACACATTCATAAGATATGATATGTGAGTCATTGAACATCATATATATGCATATATTTAATATAAGTATATACACATGTGTGTTGATAAATTGAAAGGTGATAAATATAATGTTCTTCAATAAATTTTTTCAAATTTAATATCATCAAGTCACCCATTAGCGTTAGCAAACCAAACTAGTGCTGAAATGTAACTGTAGTTAGGGAAAATCAAATATAAAACTAAAACAACAAAATATGAAAACCCTAACAAGCACAATAGAGTACAAGCAAGCATGAAATGAAAACAATAAAATAAAGCAAACCGATCTTCAAACTTGAATTGATTTATCTCCATTGCTCTTCTCCACCTGCATGAGAATGCGAGATTTTGAAGGATTGAAGTATTTGATATGTTGATTGCTCATTTTTGCAGCATAACGATATGATGAAGATAATAGAAGAAAATAGATAGATAGATAGATATAAATTTTGGTAGAGTAAGGATGCTGAAAGAGGATTCTCAAATGGCTTGTGAAAGGCTTGATTTATAGGAGAAGGTTGATTTGATTCGATGGCCAAGATTAAAAGTCAAATTTGTGATATGTGTGGCTAGGATTAAAAGTTTATTTTAGTGCCTATGACACACATTAAGTGGGTTATGACATGAGGCTAAAATTAAGATGTGAGGAAATAAGTGAGATTCTTTTATTTATTTTGGAAGAAAAGATGCTTATGACGCACAATGAATGGGGGTAAAAATAGGATGAGAGTGGGAATCTCATAATTTAAATAATAAAATTATTTGAATTATGTGTGCATGTGAAGAGTTGTAGTCATGTGACACATGTTGCAATGTGACAATAAGTGAGGGATTAATTCAAATATTTAATTTGAATTATTTTGAGACATGTGAAGGGGGGATTAATTAAATAAATGAAATTTATTTAATTAATTGGGAAGATGATTAAGTGGAATAAATGGGATAAGTGGGATAATGTAATGACCTAGGATAAAATATTACAAAATGTCTTACAAGGTCATGTATCGACTAGGTAATTGTTGTCAATTTAGATTGCACCCGAACGCTTGAATAGTTAAATTCAACAATCTGTTGAAACATGGAATGATTCTCAGGCCTGTGGGTTGCCTAAAACTGAGAATCAATCTCCAGAGAGGGCTGGTTCCTTGATAAAAATCCCCTAAAATCTAATTGACTTGGCTGGGAAAGAGGTAGAAAGACTAAGTCTAAATTCTAAACTATGAAACTTTTAATTTATGGTGATGCACCGAAGAATCCAACTTGCAGACTTAACTCACAGAACAATTACTCACTATTTTCATTCGCACAACTAGATTTGGAAGTTTAAACACTTGAATATTTTAAACAAAGGCTATTAAAGAAACAATCACAGAAGGGAAATATGATTTCCACAACTAGACTGCTTGATTATCGATTAACACAATGTTTAACCAGTGGATTTAAACCTGGATGCATACATAATTCACTAAGGAGACAGAAATATTTAAAGGTTTCAAAAACTGCAACACAATAATTACTTCGATCAATCCCACATGACAAAGATGCTTGAAACTTGAAGGCAAATTCTAAAATACTGAAACTTGAAGGAATTCTCTGCAATAACACGATTTGAACCTGTAAAAAAAACTGCTGTATTAATCTGTAAATAAATGCTAAGTTACAAGATAGTCTTCTTTGCTGAAGGCAAAGGCAGAAAACAAGAACTAGATTGAAAAAGATAAACTTTTTCAATATATACAAAAAAGGCACTCCAAAGTGCATGAATAGTAACTGAAAGTCATCAAAAAGTGAAAAGATGACAATTACAATGTGAAATCCGAGCACAAGTGAAAATCCCTGAAAAAGTGGCTCAAACTCATGCAAAAATGAGTGAACACCAACTCAAACTGCGACCATAAAGCGTGTAACTGATCTGCAACTCGAACTGGACTGAAAATCCCTGAAAAAGTGGCTTAAAGCATGTGAAAATCACCTCATTTGTATCAATCCGCCCATGCACATCCTTCTCATTAAGTCTTTAGTTAAAACTAATGTAGAACTGGAGTAATACATATCTTAGCTTTACATAACGTTCTTATTTGCATTTAGATGATAAATTAATTAAATGATTTATTTCATCATTCAATTAATTTATTTACATTATTTATGCAAATAAGAACAAAGAATAATAAAGCTAATTTATTTCATTTCATATTATGATCTTCAAACAATAATTATAACTCAGCTTCAAAAACATTTATTTATTTGCATTTTAAAATACTAAATTAATTAAATGATTTAAGGAATATCATTTAATTAATTAGTTTACAAGATTTAATGCTAATGCAAATAAACAAATAAGAACAAGGCCGACCACTTAACCATGGAGAATAAAAGACAATGATTATTGAAAATCATTTGCAAAAGTATCAAAATGAATTTAGGGCGAATGAATAAGGCAAAACATGAACCCTAAAATCATTATGTCTTTTGACTTTTGAGAAGCTTCTGGAGGAAGTCTGCGGCCAGGAGAGGGTTTGAAGCTGAAAATTGATCATTTCCTATCATTTTTAGCCATGAAGAACTTCGAATCTGATCATTTCTGGGCGAAATAAGAGCAAAATGACATTTTTCAAAAATGTAGAGGCACTTCGGGACACGATTTTTCAGTTCTAAATGAGGTTCTTTCATTTATCTAAGCTTTTGCTTCGAATCTGGGCACAAATCTTCATTATTCTGGCCGCCATTATCATCTAAAGTTTCAAACTTGTCAAGAGCTCTTCAAATTCGAATATTATGAAGATTTATGAGGTATTTAGAGACAAAAGTTTGGCTTTTTTTTGCTTTTGACGAATTTATGAAAGTCTTTTGTATTTCTTGAAGCTGCTATAAACATCAGAAGTATTTTTTAGAGATTTAGAACAAACTTGCTTGAAAGAAAAACGAATCTGGTCTTTTTCTCTTTGAATCTTCAAAAGACTTCACTTTGCAAGCCCGCCATGAGGATTTTCCTTCTAATTTTCTGCAAAAGACTTCTCTTTGCAGCTCACAACAGATAAAATACTCCATTTAATCATGAAAATACAGCCACGTTTTTCAAAATCTGGGCATTCTCCTCTCATAGAAATCTAAATCTGATTTTGTTCATAAACAGCAAGCTTTTAAACTCAAGATGAAATTCTTCAATTTTTTGGAAATACAGCCATGTTTCTCTAAATCTGGGTTTTTATAAATTTCATAGATCTGATTTTTTGTTTTAAAAGCAAGCTTTTAAATTCAAAATTGCATTTTTTGTGTTTCTGTTGGCTTTAGAAATCTGAAACTTCATCATATGATCTTTGGAGAACATGAAATCTTGATTCACTGTCCTGTGACACCTTTGAATATTTCTGATAAAATATTTTTGATTTTTATCAAAGTGTTGTTTATAAATGATAATTGCTTAAATCTGGACCTTTCAAAGTAATGACTTTGCATCCACCTAATCATATTCCGAATTGATGAATCATGAAAGTTTTTTTGTTTTTCTTCTGTCTCACTCATTCAATGATGCTTTTCCAGTCCTTAATGACTATCATAACCTTTTGTAACCATATACTTATCACCATAAAATACTGAAGCAACAATCTTTGTCATTTAACTAGCTCTATATCAGCAATACTAAATGGCTGATCACTTATAAAATGTTGCTCTTTTATTGAATACAAATCTGTCTCTTATATATGACTGTGAAACTTTGATGATTGCTTGCAATGCAAAATATAATATGGAAATGCTACCCTCACTAAGATGTTGAAGTTAAACCAACATACAGTACTGTCCTCATGAGACACCTTTAAAATCTTCTGTAATTGATATGAGGGCGTTTGATCCTTCCTTGATATGAAGAGCAAAGTTATGCAGTATGCTCAAGCTGCTTTTCCTAAATCTGTTCGAGATAAAGCTACTTATTTGACTATTTCTTAATTTCAATAGCTCTTTTGATGACTGTTTTGACAATGTTAAAGAACTCTCATATGTAACTTGAGAGTGTATCCTTTCGATATGCCGGGCTCAACCCTTGTGGAAGCCCGTTTTACTCCACATATCTGATGAAATGAACTCGAACATGATAAACCTGTTCCTGCACATTGAAACAAACATGTTAGCAAAATAAAAAAGCTGAAAGCTTCCATTGATTTACATTCCCTCTTCTCTGATTTTTTGTAATTATCTGATGAATGCTCGGTTTAATGCAAATTAAATTTCTGTCTGTAGCATAGGCGTAAAGCAAAAAGTAATTCACCATTGCTTAGAGTAAAACTCTAATACCATTTCCTCTATGATTTTGTAGGTACACGGAGCGATGAAGTTAGGCTGCAACTGCTTGGAGGCACGACGGCTAGAAGCACCAATGAAGTGATTCATCATTACAGGCAATGATGAATTGCTTCTCTTTTTTTACGCTTATGCTATTTTCAGCAGTGTAGCTTGTGTATTTAAATTTTGTATTCATCTCTTGATTGTCAGAAACAACTCAGTTACTCTCGCGGCTTGTGCGAGATTCAACATTTCACAAAATGAATAAAAGTATCATTATGCAAATTTTCTTAATTTTCTGTTTTAAACATTTGCACAACTTACTTATGACACATATGTAAGATGATCTCAATGATGATCAATGAACACTCAATCAGCAAAAATATAAAAATTTATGTACCTATAATTGATGGATTTCATCCAGCTCTACCTGTTTGAGCTCGGAGTGAAAAATAGGTAACAGTAATATTATGACATGGAAAATTTTGGGTGTCTATAGTAACCCTACACCAAGAATGTACACCAAGATCCCAATGATGGGCGAGCTGTGAGCATATGGTGTCGGGGATCATTAGCTTGAAACCAATACTAAAAGTAACCCTACACCAAGAATGTACACCAAGATCCCAATGACGGGTGAGGCGTGAGCATATGGCGCTAAGGATCATTAGCATCCAAAACTGAAAGAAGTACAATGCTGGAAAGTAAATATGCAACTCGACCACTTATTCAGTGGGAGTGTATTCACAGCTCAGCCGATCAACAATATATGAGAAATGCAACTCAACCACTTATTTAGTGGGAGTGAATTAAAATACTAAAAGTAAAGTGTTGAAAGTAAAAGACGATGAGGCCTGTCTCTTCCACTAACGTGGGAATACAAAGAGTTTGCAAAAAGAAGAAAGTGTTGATTAGTACTATTGAAACAACTTACAATGAGAAGAAGAAACTACAATATCTAAGTATTAGAGATGTCCAAGTAGCTGCAAATATCATCAATCAATCTCCAACCTTAAAAACTCATCAAATATGAAAAACCACTCCAAAAACCCCAACTTCTATAAACTAAAATATGAGACCAACAACTATGAGATTCACTAAAATATTCATAACTCGCTGAAATCTACTCTAAATGACATGAAACGAAATGCATATGACCCCTAGAGGGGTGATCCCATAATACTGGTTTACAATTTTTGGGCAAACTCGACGTGCTAAATTGATTTTTTTAAACTAAATCTTCACTTTCAGGCTCCTATAGCGGCTAAATCGTGAGGAATTTGAAGATGATGCAAACTAGTGATTTGTGAAGTTTTATCTATAGATTCTAAATTTTTTTTTTCAAAATTCTTGGAATTAGATTGCACTTCTTTTTCCATCTCCTTTGAAAACTAGCTTTTTTTTAAAAAACAACATTTTTAAGAAGTGATGCTCATCGTATACAACATAACTTTTTTTGTATGAAGGATAAAATTCTATTTTTTAAAATTTATATTTGTAACTATGATATCTAGCACCTTCATTTGGTTTCATAGTGTTTTATTAAATATTTTTTCCTTAATCAAGATTCGAAGTGAAACCAATTACAATTCAGAAATAGGCGAACTTTATACAACATAACTTTTTCTGTATGTATCAAAATTCAATTTTATTTTTTTAATGGATCAAGGACATCAATACCCAGCCCGAACATATTTTAATTTTTTTTTTTGATAATCTGCTATTTTTCCACATGTGTAAAACATAGAGCTTGATTTTTCGATGAAAAACCTATGTTTGATAAAACTAAAAAAATAAATACATAATAAAACCAAAACATATTAAAATTATATTCGTTGGACAACTCATTCTGAGGACTACCATGATCATTTCAAATCAATTTTAAATGAATTCATTTGATCCCCCAAAAGGTAAATCAAAAGTGATTTTTTGTCAACATTTTGATAGATATAAAGGAGACTCCGTTGTAGGTATGGTTTAAAATTAATGGGGTTCTATCTAAGGGGGTTTGATATAAGGTGGTTTGATCAAACCCTCTTCAATTGAAATCCTTAAAATGGAACTTTTTAAGGCTTAAATCATTATATTTTCTAAAAATATGTGATTTCAGCAAAAATCATAATCTCCCAAAAATTGTAAACCAGCTTTGTGGGATCACCCAGAGAGATGGCGACCAAGCTATGTCTGAGAAACAACTGCAAACTATAGTTATTTATTTTTCTAAAGCTTTCCAAGACTTCCCAAGAAAAAGTGTGACCTAGAGAGAAGTCGACTTGCAAGATAAAATAAATGGCTCCATGAAAAAATCCCAAAACTTGCACAAAGGGGTACCCTGTGCCAAGGAAATGAATGGGCCAATACTTAGAAGCCAAAAAAATTCACCTAAAGAGTTGTGAATGAAAACCTACTTCAGCCACACCAAAATCAAAAACATAAAAAATTGACAAACACGTCAAAAACATTAGAAAACATCATAGGACCCCATTACAATAAGCTCAATCTATCCTTCTGAATAAAGAACAGTATTCTCACTTAGCTACTTGTTATCTTTCAAGCAATAAACCAAGTCCAAGCTAGGAGGTATGCATTCCTCAAAGCAAACCACTCACCATTTCGGCATCATAACATTATAATTTATTCATGGATGAGAAATGAGTGAGCAAAGGCCTCTTTTTATAGACTTCGAGGTGATTCTCCAAAAAATTCTAGAAGGTGTGCCCCATGCTTCACAAAATATTTTAATTTTTAATTCACTTTTCTCCACCTTCTATGTTGTCGCCCAAGTCAAGGGAGGAATAAAGATTTTAATAAAATAATAACCTTCTCCAAAGTGGCATCCCAAAATAAAGTGAGATACTATATAAAAATAAATTATTTCACCAACTAGGCATCTAAGGTGATTGAGTGAAATATATTAATAAAGTTCCCTTATTTCTCCACTGAGGCATCCACCATGCCTTAATAATATTTTACTTTATAAAGATATTATTGCAACTTAAATATTTATCTTATAAAGTCATCCATTTTAGCATAGGAAATATTTTCATTTAAAAACATTATTTTTCATCAAATATCAAACTTGCCAAAATAATCACCTAAAAAGCTGGAGACCAACTAAATGTACTACCCTGCTAGAAATAGCCACTGCACTAAACTACTGCTAAAAATAACATTTCCAAAAATAGCACCAAGGGTGTTGGAGACCAAATTGCTCAAACTAAATTGCCAGATATAGCCATTGAACTGAACTACAAAACCTTGCTAAAAATAGTAAGTTGTTCCAAACTCATTTTAACCACAATCCAAGTAGTCGTCGTACTTACTAAAAATAGTAAGTCCAAAAAAGTCCTTCGTTGTAGTTGTATGTCACACCACTGCAAAGCTCTTTGAAAACCCAAAAGGAATCCAAAATCCAAATTGCCAAACTCCAACATGCAGTCATCGTAACTTACTTAAAATAGTAAGTCTGAAAAAGTTGCTTGATGCAGTTTCCTGTCATACCACTGCAAATCTTTCTAAATACCCAGAAGGAATCCAGAATCTAAACTACCAAACTTCAACATGCAAACCCTTAAATCCTCAAAAGAAACCACCAAGCAGCCGAAAACCCTAATTCTGCCTCTGACTAGCCTACAAACATTCGAGGATAGGCTATCAATCATTGGAGAGTGTAGTGCTAAAAATGGGGACATTACAATCCGCCCTTCCCAAAATTGTTTGTCCTCAAGCAATACCACCACCACTCCAGAAAAAATTAAACTGAACCATACCAAATCAAGTACAATCCCAGGGTCCCATGTTTGTCTCAAGTAGGAACCACCATGCCGATGTTGCACCACTCTGATCACATCAGTGAAAACATCATGCCAGAACTGCACTAACCTCCCTTGTGACTCCCAAATGTTACCATCCAAGAATAACCCAGAAGGATTGAAGTCAACACCTTGTAACATCTCACGCCCAAAAGACTCAGAGTCATCAATAACAACCATACCATTGTCTATCACAATCCTGGGCAATGAGAAAGATATTCTACTCAACTCAATACTATAATCCTCAACATATCTTCTCAAAGTGACAAGAAGAGCCACAAGAGCATATGTGACTTCTCCAATCCTTCTTGCAAAAGGGAAAGCAATCCTTTGCAAAAGCTCAACGAATTTATCTCCATCACTCCACAGGGAGCCACTATGCCTCAACTGAATTATCCTGATGCAACCACGAAGACAGTAGAAATTTCTCACAATTCTAACTCCAAGAGCCTCAGAATGATGAACCAAGGCAATCAAAGGTTTGCTGCCCCAAGTATAAGTACAAGGGAAAGCATAGGAATAGTCATTGGGAACAATTTGAACACCTCCCGAAGATGGATTCAAATTTCTTTGAATGGTCACCTCTTACATTTTAGGCCAAAACTCAGTCCTGATAGGAGACTGTGAAGTCTGAAAATAAGTATACCAACTACCCACCATGACTGAAATGATTGAATTATGATTTGATTTAGGGATAATCAACATCCAAGAAGATGAACTACTACTACTATATTGAAAATCATCATCCAAATTAATGCATCTACTCAAAATTTCTCTCCAATCCATTTATCGATGAACAAACATAACCATCAAGTGGCTGGTAATAAAAGGAACAACACCAAGAAATTTGATAATTTGATTCTTATCCCTCCAAGAATTCATCTTTCCACAAGTATTTATCTCCATCAACCCATGTTGAGGATCCCAAACATGGATACCCAACTGAAAGTAATCTCCAACACACCAGAAAGAGGATTCAACGCATCTCTAAGTGCCGGTCAAAACCAAGTGCATACTTATGAAATTGGCGTCCCCTCTAGTGAATCTCTGAAACCAATCCATGAAAGCTTCAATAACCATGGAGCATGGAATATTTTTTGTCTTCAAATACAACTCCCATATTGGACTAGTATGAGCCAAAGCATAACTCAACCCAAGGGATGGGTGATCTAACATTTAACCACCATGTTTTGATCCTTCTTTTTCCCAAACTCCATGAGTAGCAAGTATGAAATCTTCACTCCTTACTACTGCAATGAAACCATGAGAAGACACTAAACTGAGTTTGGACAACACCCTGATGTTAAATATGCAAAAATTATCTTGCTTCAACACATCCCATGTGGATACTTCATCCTCAAACCCACCTATGCATTCATTATCAAATTGCCTGGGAATATTACCAATCACAAAACATGTCACATCCTCATGGAGTGATATCAAATCATCCATGCACAGGAAACCATACTCAATCTCATGCACAGTTTTTATCATCCATCATAAAGAGAGGATTATCATAACTTTCCTCAACACCCACTTCAAAGAGAGGATTGTCAAAAACTTGAAAGTCATCCCTTTCATCTTGTTGATTCAAATCTACAACTCCTAATTTTCTTGTGATGCTTTCAAGATCAAACTCCTCTTGAAGACTATCAAGCTCTCCAATCACTTGCTTGATTTCTTCAGCTCTTTGCTCATTCTCTTGCTCTCTGAAAATTTTGAAATCAGCCAACTGGTCTTCTACCCTCGTTAGAACCAATTGAGTATTTTCCAACATGTCCTTTGTTGATTCAAGCTCCAGAGTGAGCTCATCAACCTTTCTCTCCTTTTCTTGGAAAGCACTAATGATCTTCTTTGCAATTTTGAAGGCATAATCTTGATTTTCAATCAAGTGTATGTATGTTGATTTCAATGTCTCCATGGAACCTTTAATACATTGTAAATTAAGAAGAGAAACTTCATCCTTAAATCCATTTCGTTTCTCTTCAAATTGAACCTTCCAGTAGAGATCTTCAACCAAATTGTGTGTGCGGTCAAATAGGGATAGAGCTTGCACTTCTTTTTCAAAAGATACCTTGCATTGATCTTCCCACTCTAGAGTATGCCAAGATGGTGGACTACTGGTATGTTGCTTTTCAAAATCAGAACCTTCTTTTGTGTCTTTGATGTCCTCACAACTTTTGCAAGACTCCTTTCCTTCACCACCCACTAGTTGAAATTCCTCAATATCATAAAGAAAATTAGACTCCACAAATTCTTCGTGCCTTTGCTTACACTCAGCTTCATGCATTGATAAATCAAATTTTTGTTTAAGAACACCTTCAAACTATTCATCATCAAGAGTCATATGGTCTTCAAAATCCACTTCCACTTCATTGTCTCCATGATCACAGATTATGGAAGCTCCCTCATAGCTTGCAAAGCAATCAAAATTTTGAGCTTCATCAGGATCAAAGGGAAACTCATCCCACACAGTTTCTTTGTCATCACTAATTGCCTTCACTCCTGGATCCCAAGTGCTAGGGGATTGATTATTTTGATCAACAAAGAAGTGTTCTTCGTAACCTTCTTGGAGTGTTGACCCTTTGAACAAGTCACCTCCCAACTTACTTAAACTGATATCTTCAAAAACAACTCTCTCCAAGGGCTTATTTTGATGCTCAAACCCAAGACCACCCTTGACACCATCATTGTTATGAAGCAAATAATCATCTAAGCAAGTTGTTTTGAAAACTTCATCATCTTCATCTTCAATGGAACCATCTTGAATGAGTAAGGCGTTGATTTCTCCATGTGGAACTTCTTAGGAAGTTGGGATAGCAACAAGAGGAAAATCCTTCATCTTCACATCTTTAACATGACCATACAAGAACTCACTAGATTCATCTCCCAGACTAATATTTCCTTCATCTTGCTCTTCTTCAACGAACTCATCCCACACAACAGTTCTACCAACATCTTTCATGTAGCCCTTAGTCTCAAGACCTTCATTGGATGAATCCTCATTAGAACTCAAGACTGTTGTTATGTTCTTTTCATCAAACTGATCTTCATCACTTCCTATCACGTGCAAGTCTAGGGGAGTTTTATGGGGCTCTTCCACACACTCTTCTACTGTCAAGGTTTATTTATCAAACTCACGATCATTTTGAGGTGATATATGCACCTTGCTTGTGCTATCTTCAATACTAGATGACTGATTTTTCTCTTCAACTTGCTTACTTGTGGGCTACAACCCACAAACAAGCACTTCTGCTTCAACCTTCCTTAATCCTTCAACCAAGGCATGTTCTACTTCTCTTTTAATATTTTTCTTGTTGTAGTTGATCACATCCAATTTTCTATGTTTCATAATCAACACACAATTCAAGTAGCAGTCAAAAGAAACATTGTTCTTAAACTCATCTATCATATTATGATATTCCTCATGGAGTATGGAAGCCTCATGTTCACATTACCCCTTGAACTATTTGACATATCTAATGAAATCCATTGTGGCAACACTAATTTTTCTGTTATCCCAATAGGATGGCAGGGTCTTGGCTTTAATACCACTATAATGTTTCTCAATATTTTTTTTCAAATTTTAACATCATCAAGTCACCCATCAGCATTAGCAAACCAAACCAATGCTAAAATTTAACCCTACACCAAGAATGTACACCAAGATCCCAATGATGGGCGAGGTGTGAGCATATGGCATCGGGGATCGTTAGCTTGAAACCAATACTGAAAGTAACCCTACACCAAGAATGTACACCAAGATCCCAATGAGGGGCGAGGCGTGAGCATATGGCACTAGGAATCGTTAGCATCCAAAACTAAAAAAAAGTATAATGTTGGAAAGTAAATATGCAACTCAACCACTTATTCAATGAGGGTGTATTGACGGCTCAACCGATCAACAATATGAGAAATGCAACTCAACCACTTATTCAACGAGAGTGAATTACAATACTGAAAGTAAAAGATGGTGAGGCCTATCTCTTCCACTAACATGGGAATACAAAGAGTTTTCAAAAAGAAGAAAGTGTTGATCAGTACTACTAAAATAACTTACAATGAGAAGAAGAAACTACAATATCTGAGTATTAGAGATTTCCAAGTAGCTACAAATATTATCAAACAATCTCCAACCTTCAAAACTCATCAAATATGAAAAACCACTCCAAAAACCCCAACTTCTACAAACTGAAATATCAGACCAACAACTATGAGATTCACTAAAATATTCATAACTCACTCAAATCTACTCCAAATGACATGAAATGAAATGCATATGACCCCTAGAGAGATGGCAACCAAGCTAGGATTGATAAACAATTGCAAACTATAGTTATTTATTTTTCTAAAGCTTTCCAAGAATTCCCAAGAAAAAGTGCGACTTGGAGAGAAGTCGACTTGCAAGATAAAATAAATGGCTCCACAAAAAAATCCCAGAACTTGCATAAAGGGGCACCTTGTGCCAAGGAAATGAATGGGCCAATACCCATAAGCCAACAAAATTCACCTAAAGAGCTGTGAATGAAAACCTACTTCAGCCACACCAAAATTAGCAACATGAAAAACTGACAAACAAATCAAAAACATTAGAAAATATCATAGGACCCCATTACAATAAGCTCAATCTGTCCTTTTGAATAAAAAACAACCTTCTCACTTAGCTAGTTGCTATCTTTCAAGCAAGAAACCAAGTCCAAGCTAGGAGGTATGCATTCCTCGAAGCAAACCACTCACCATTTCGGCAACATAACTTTATAATTTCTTCATGGATGAGAAATGAGTGAGAAAAGGCCTCTTTTTATAGACTCTGAGGTGATTGTCCAGAAACTTCTAGAAGGTGTGCCCCACTCTTCACAAAATATTTTAATTTTTAATTCACTTTTCTCCACCTTCTATGTTGGTGCCCAAGTCAAGGGAGGAATAAATATTTTAATAAAATAATAACCTTCTCCAAAGTGGAGTCCCAAAATAAAGTGAAATACTATATAAAAATGAATTGTTTCACCAACTAGGTGTCCAAGGTGATTGAGTGAAATATATTAATAAAGTTCCCTTATTTCTCCACCGAGGCATCCACCATGCCTTAATAATATTTTACTTTATAAAGACATTATTGCAACTTAAATATTTCCCTTATAAAGCCATCCATTTTAGCATAGGAAATATTTTCACTTAAAAACATTATTTTTCATCAAATATCAAACTTGCCAAAATAATCACCTAAAAAGCTAGAGACCAAATGAATGTACTGTCCTGTTAGAAATAGCCATTGCACTGAACTACTGAACTGTTGCTAAAAATAGAATTTCCAAAAATAGCACCAAGGATGTTGGAGACCAAACTACTCAAATTGACCTACCAGATATAGCCACTGAACTAAACTGCAAAAACCTTGCTAAAAATAGCAATACTAAAAATAGCATACTGCTAAAAATAGTAAGTTGTTCCAAACTCATTTTAACCACAATCCGAGCAGTCGTCGTACTTACTAAAAATAGTAAGTCCGAAAAAGTCCTCTATTGTAGTTGCATGTCACACCACTGCGAAGCTCTCTGAAAACCTAGAAGGAATCCAAAATCCAAACTGCCAAACTCCAACATGTAGTCGTCGTAACTTACTAAAAATAGTAAGTCCAAAAAAGTTGCCTAATGTAGTTGCATATCATACCACTATGAAGCTTTCTGAAAACCCATAAGGAATCGAGAATCCAAACTGCCAAACTTCAACATGCAAACCCTTGAATCCTCAAAAGAAACCACCAAGCAACCAAAAACCCTAATTCCGCCTCTGACTAGCCTACAGGCATTTAGGGATAGGTTATCAATCACTAGAGAGTGTAGTGCTAAAAATGGGGACATTACAATAAAGCATGCATTTACATATATATACATATGCATATATATAAATAAATAAATAAATAAATATATACATACATATACATTAATGGAATTATATATACGTATGTATATCTATGTATATGTGAATACGCTAATATATGATATGTAAATATAAATAAAATGGTGAGGATATACATATATATACATGATACGTTGTATATATGTATATATATATTTTATTGATAAGTGCTACCTTTATGGGGGTAGTGCCTAAATCATTGATAGCTAAGGTGGTTGTTTTTTTATTAAACATTCTCATGTCAGCTATTTTTGTGTCACCATCATCACTTTTATGACTTGGTTTCATCGGATGTGACTTAATGTTATGTTCGTTGATTTAAGTTTTATTTTGATATGGAAGTTTCTAGGGTTTTGTTTGCTACCCGTATTTTAGGTTTTATTGTTTGCTCATGCTGAGAGTCTTCTCTTCAACTTCGCTTTTTTCAGGTTGTCATTCACACTCATCATTGTTAGCCATGTTTGAGATTTCACCATTATTGTTTCAACAACAACAATATTTCAAGTACTTATAGATGATTCTTGCCTTAGTCATCCTGAGCTCATGGCTACAATAGTTCATTGAAAGAAAAGTTGTTCGGGATACCATGAGTTTGTGCTTTCCATTTATTTTTTTGCTATTTCTACTGGGGCCATTGAGAGTTTCTCAAGTCATTTTCTAGCTATGGATTCACCTGTACGCCTGGCCAGTGTAAAGGACCAGCGCATGTTCTTGGGCTTAATAACTGATCTTCGACTGAAGAAGGTTTTGAAGGATGAAGGCCATTTGACTATTAAGGTGGTGAAGTTAGTTTTGGGGCAGAAATTAATTTCCTCACAAACCAGGTATCGGGTCAATACCAACATCTCCTCACATTTTGTAGATTCCTTGCTTGATATGCGCGTTTCAAAGGCTCGGGTTGAGGAGTTGGCCCGAGAGTTGTTTTTCCTCATCTACTTGGGGGTTTGGACGAGACTTTGGACACAACATGTCTGGGCATTGGTTTACCTTTCCCTGAAGATCTGGAGCACCTACCAGACCCAACTATTTTTTTTTACCCTTTTATTTTGGATGTTTCCAGTCATGATTTGTTAAATCATCGAGTACAGGTCATTAATGGGTACCGATTCTTGCTTAAGTTGTTTCAGTTTGAACCTGTTGAGGGTTTCTAGTGGCTTCTCAACTTTGAAGAAGATAAGGATTTTAAGTGAGGCCGACTCATTATCAGGCTAGTTTTTGTTCAAATGTTTAAAGTAGTAGTAACCCAATAGTGTTCTAGGGTTAGGCTCAGAGATGGAAGCTTGTAAATTCTCAGAGTACTAGTCTTAAACTTTCAATAATGTGATTATGTGTTATTATATATCCTAAGGTTTGAAATATTTGTTGTTTTAAGAATCCAAACTATGGTTACAAAATGCTGTAAAATTTTACTTTTAACGTAATATATAATACTACTTATAACTACTAGAAATTTGGTACCGGGTTGATTGGGTTGTTTTTTCAAAGATATTTTGGTTATCTTAGATAGTTTCAAATGTTAAAATGAGGAAAAGGTGTTAATTTTCCTGAAGGGTATAGTTTTAAATTTTGATGTAATGCAGTCATTGTATTGGTTATTATGGCATGAATGCTTTTGACTGGTTAATGATCAAGAATTCCCTTTTTTCCACTTTGTGGATGTGATTAGGTTTCCATTCAAAGATATTATGCTTTTATAATCTAGTTTCTTATATTGTATTGTTGAAAAAGTATTCCATTCTGGCTGGTTGGCAAAGAAGTATTTTAAAATTATTTTGTTGCGTTCAATGAGCTGATTTGTTAGGCACCGATTCCTTCTTCCAATCATAAGGGTCCACTTATGAATTTAACTATTAATTGGTTAATGATGGTGTAGATACTTGAGACTTCCTTTATTTCTCCATCTGTGGTTTATTATTTGGGATTTTCCAATGTGCTTGTAAATTCACTTTATTTTATCAATAAAATAGTGTTCCACATGTGTTCCCTTAGATTTCAATGTGTTATCACTCAACTTATGTAACTCTCTAGCTGAGGGAAAGTTTTGTTTCATTGTTGTCCATAGTTAGAAGTAGAGAGTATGTGGTATTTTGAGATTTTGAATTTGTAGAGCGGGGTTTCGTTCCCAAGTTTAAGAGTTTTGATGCTTTTCTTATTTCTTTAATCTTGTTTTGGTGCTTTTTCTTTATAAATCCCACTTAATATAGCTTATCATCGAAGTAATTTAATTTTATAGGAAGATCTTCTTGCTTACAACTACCTTTCGTTAGATAATCTTTCCCATCTTTGGGTTTATAGTGTATTCCATTTTGGTGTGTCATCCTTTCACATAATTCCTTGGGTCCAGGAGGGCTAGTTGTAGAAATTTTAATTATGTTGTTGTTCTAAGGTACTATTAATTATATTCCCACTGTTTTTCCTTTTTGGGATTTTTGTTACAATCTTTAGTTTTAATTTTGTTTTAGGGTCGTAGGATTATGTGCTTACTCATCTACTGAGTAATAGTATTTCACAGGACTTTATTAAATGTTATTTTCCCTCTTCGTTTTAGTGTTTTGGTACTTTGGTTCTAGTTGTTGTCTTTGTGTCCGCGACACAATCCTTTCAAGGTAACGACCAAGATCAATATTTATTTATTTCCCGTAGCATGAGTGCTTTCCTATTGTTTATCGTGCACCCCAGCAGGGGCTAGATTTTAGATAGGTAGAGAGAAGTTGAGCTCTCATTTTTTGGGTGTTGTTAAAGAAGTTGTTGAGTTCTAGGGTCAGGAAGGAGCGTATGGTAATTTAGTTTATGTAGCTCAGAAAGTTAATTTACTCTTATATAGTCTGGAACAATTGTTCTTTGCCTCTAGATCTTGTTACCAAGAGTTAATTTCCATGGACCTAGTTTACAAAGCGTGTCAAGCTAGTATTCGAGGTCAGTCTTGGGGATTCAAGATTGCTGTTATATGGGGGATGCCCAAGATAACCGTTTATCTTATAAGGTTACTCATGGTGGGATTTTCAAGATTCTCCTTGGTGTTTAGTTTTTTATTTGTTTAGTATTAAATGTGTGTAATTCATTATGGACATAGGATGTGGTTCAATGGGGATTATCGACAAGAGCAACCCATAGTGTTCCAGTTACTCTAAGGTGTTTGTCTTTATTGTCCTAACTTGTACCCTTTGGACTTCAATTTTGTAATTAGATAGGTTTATTGGGGTTAGAAGCATATCTCATTTGAACTTACCTGGCTTGTGTAGGTGTTTCTTGTTTCACTTGGATTGCTTCTGCTGATATGATTTCTTCTAGGCCTGGCCAAATATCATCTTGTGTTCCACTTTTGACTTCCTCTGCTTGGTCTATTCCTTGGTTTTCCAAGAAGTCTGCAACTCTATTTTCTTCTCTATAGGTATGAATTATTGTTTGCACCCCTAGTTCTTGCATTAGTTCTCTAATTATGCTTACTTAGACTGCAAGATCTAGTCACCAATTTGGCCTCTTGCTAGTGCATTAATACATACTGTGGAGTCGCTTTCTATCTTGATGTTATTGAGCTTCCTTTATTTTCATAATTGGAGTCCTTTAAGTATCCGCTCTATTTCTGCCACATTATTTGTGGCTATAGGAATTTTTGCTGATATGGACCCCATTAATTGTCCTTGCTCATTCCTTATTATACATCTGATGCCTGACTTGCTGAGGTTTCCTTGAGAGGCTTTGTATGTGTTTATCTTATATCTTCCATTTGGTGGGGTTTTCCATTTAGCCTACATCCTTTTCTTTTTTGGATTAGGGATAAATTGAAAGAAAGGGGGTACTTTTAGAGATTTCTAGACCTTCATTAGCTCACCATCCCAGGAGGTGAATTTAGATTTTATTTGTAGTTTTATGTGCGCATTCAACCACTCTGTGATGCTCCTCTTAGTGTCTTCTATCAGTTCAATGGTTGGCTTTGTATTTTCTTGAAAAATCCATCTATTTTTCTCTTTCCAAATATTCCATATTAGAATGGGAGGGTTTTCTTGCCATATTAGCCCCCAAAATGCATCTTTTTTAAGGTTTGGCCAGTTGAGGAAGTAGTCCCTTAGTTTGTTGCACCTTGGTGTGACCCAATTTAGGTTTTTTTGGAGCCACTACTAGCACTGTTTTGCATAGGTACGGTTTAGTAGTAGATGATCTACATTTTCCTCGTTTTGCTTACACAAGACACACTGACTTGGGCCTTCTATCCCAACAGTTCTTAATCAATATCCAGTTAGAATCCTTCTATGTGTTGTTGTCCACATGAATACCCCTGATTTTGGGAGTATCCAACAACCCCAACATAGTTTGTATGGCCATTGATTTTCCCTTTCTACCATTTGGATCTTGTAGCCTAGTTTCACTGAGTACGTGCATGATTTTTCCCAGCACCATATTATTTTATCTTGTTGATTATTTATACATGTTTTCCTTTCTTTTATTAATTTCATCAGCTTGATCTTTGTTGATTCTTCTAATTGTAAGGTTTGGAAGTTCATCCAGTTGTTCTTTCCATTGTTGTCGGATACTATGAAGTCTCTCACGTTTTGTCCATATTTATCTCTTAGTGCTAGAATATGGTCTTTTAGTTCTGGTGTTTCTGCTAACACTTTATGAACACCCCATGAGTCTAGCCAAAAATCTGCATTCTTGCCACTGTTTATCTGCCAAGTGATATGTTCAGTGATTAGGTGTCTATAGTTTAGCATAAAATTCCATATGTGAGACCCTCCTTGTGGGTTTGCAATTGTTAGAATCCTTTCAGGGTTATCCGAGTCGAGGTATTTGTTTTGTAATATTCAACACCATAGTAGGTGGGGGTATTTTTACATTTTCTATACTAATTTTGGCTCGAGGGCCAGATTGTGATCTCTCAAGTTTCTAATTCTGGCACCTCCCTTAGATTGTGGTTTGCATACCTCGTCCCAGTGTATTAGAGGTACTTTATGAGTCTCATTGGAGCCTTCCCATAAGAAGTGATTTAGGATGCTATATAAGCTGGCCCATGTTTTTGTTGTTAATTGCATGCTATACATGGCATAGATTGGGATTGCTAATTGAACAACAAATTTTTGGGGGATAAAACTCTCTTGCACTTCTAGGGTTTTTCACCTAAAAGGGGAAAGGTATTCCATAAAAACTTGGGGGTTCGCTCAAGACTAATGCTAATATGATTGAAGTATGCCTAAATGCAATAAAATTATAAATAGATGAATTATTCATGCAAAACTAATGAAATGCAAGATGTTTGAAAACATAATGTGATATGCAAAATGACCTAAGAATGCAAACAAACAATAACAACAATGAAAGGGACTGGAGAGGTGCACTTGGAAACTAGAATTTGATGTAGAGAGGCTCTATAATCCTACATAAATTGTTGTTGAATCCAACTAGGACACTTACGCCAAGCTGGGTGACTTAGTCCTATTTCAGGGAGATTATGTCGGAACAAGTTTTAGGAAACTAGGTATCCAAAACTGTAGAAATCACTTTTCAGCCCCGATAGTGGGACTAATTTTTCACTAATGGTGACTTAGTCCACCTTCAGCTTTCGGGAATTTCAATGCAATTTGTAGCTCTCAGTCTGCACTTTAGCTCCTAACAAGAATTTGGATCTGAATCTCCATACTTTGACTTGTGAGTGATCTCCAAGCTCCTTTAAGGGATTTTTTGACTTTGAAAAATTGTTGGCACCTTTTAACACCTTTCTCTTTGACAAATCTGCATACAAGACCTGCAAAACACACATGCAAAGAGGGAAAAAGGGTTAAGGGTTAGAGAATAGGTGTTTACCTAAGTCAAACCCCGGTTTGGTAATTAAAACCTTGAAAATGAAATGAAATGGAAAGAGAATGATGAATGAACAACATGCAATGCTAAAACTCACTAGACCCTTGAAGTAGAAATCTGGAGATATGCAAGTAGAAGCTCCAATGGATGAATGCTTGAAACACCTAGAATGCTTGAATAGATGAGTGAATGAATTAGCCAACTTGTTAGATAGATAGGGATGAAAATGGGGGGAAAACCCTTTATTTATACATGATTATGCCCTAATTCCTTCAAATACCTCATCACAGGTTGACCTCAAGGTCTAGAGAATAATATTCCGCCAAAAATTTAAAACAATTTTGATTTTTAAGCCAAATGGGACTAAGCCGCCCCAAGTGGCGACTTGGTCCCACTAGAGTAATTTTACTGGGTGCTAGGAATTAAAGTGCATTTAATGATGTTTAATGAGATTATTCTCCAAAACACACTTAAGTAAGGCCTGCAAGTGCATAATGGGGCCATTTAAACATAAATAAGGGTCAAATTATTGATGATAAGCCTAGAAAAGTGTGAGAGTTTTTTACAAATCCTTAAAACACTTTTAAATAAGGCTTGGTAAATGATAGAAAGATGTTATTTAAGTGAAATACATTAGAAAGGTCCTAGAAAAGTGTGAAAGTGGGTTACAACAGTTCACGACACCTTTACAAGACATCATAATTTTTTTATTGATTTACAAGAGTTCAAGACCTAATGTGAATGTGTTGGCCACATTACAATATTAAATCTAGGAAAAACTAGGCCAAAATCCATAAGAAAGGCCCAAATGAGCATAAAAATTTCCAAGAATACATTTTTTTGTGACACATTTAGCCCCCACTTTAGTGAGAGGATAACTTGCTTCAAACTTACACTAAAGTAGCCCAACATGCATATCAAGAGGGATCCAAATGCACTCATGTTGGAAAGATGAGACAACAATAATCAAGAGGGATGATCAAACCCCTAGGATCAAGATCCCATGGCAAACCAAACATTAGCACAAAGGGACACACAAGAAAGTGATGTAAAAGAATGAAAAGAAAAGGAAAAGAGAGAGTCAGATCAAGCTTCAATCGTTTTTCCAGCTCATTGTGGATCAAATCAGGCTATTTGTGCGAAAAACGCATACTCATTATGAGGTGATGGAACTCATGGTTGTCTGTTAGGTGAGAAGGCCCAAAAAGGTGAGGAACATACACTCATTGCTGGTATGCACTCACACACACGCAGGTGGCTATGGGGAAATTCATGCCTCAAAATGGGCTTCCTGCTCAACCATACCAAAGTTATATGTCCTGATAACTTTAATAAGGCGCCACAAAGGAAAATATTTTTGTAAATGGTTTTGAATGTCATGTAAAAATTTTGTTAAAGGGGATTTTTCTTTGTTCATGTAAGGTCTTCTTCTTAGGGAGCATTGTGCCTAATGTCTCCAAGAGAGGACAAGTCAAAGTGTCAGATCATTGCCCATGGGATGCCTCATTCACATCATGCCATGTTAGTAGATCATACACTCTTGGACAACATCAAACCCAATGAAACCACCAAGAAGAGGACACATCACAAGAAAAAGAAAAATCATGCCATGAAATTTTTGCCAAAAAATGTCGTCTATGTATGCGCCCACTTTAAAGTGGTTGCTACACCATCACTGTGAGCAATTGATTTAAAGTAGACAAGGATAAATGATAAGAAGACATGAGAGCCAACTTGGAAAGCCCTATGCAAAGTCATATGTTTCCGAATTAAGCTACATCATGAATAAGTACATCACATGCGAATAACTTAAGGCATGTCATCCACATCCCAAGCTTGCTCTTATATGTTCATGAAAGGTTAATGACTATCTAAAAGAGACAACAATAGGTGACATACATGGATAAGGCTTCCTAGTACCTTGCCCCCACTTAGTGCAGGACAAGGGTGAACCTGGGATGAATGATGATATGTTGCTCCTTGCGATGAAGGTAAAACATGCAACTATGGCGAAGAGCAACAACTAATGTTATTTATATTGATAAGTAAACAAATTTTCTGCTTGATACATATTTAATGAGATATCTATCAGTTTCGGATGTACCAAGGTTAAAGTTTTCTTGGAAGAATTGTTTGTGGTGGTGTTGACATTGAATGGAGGTTTTGGTTTTGCGAGACAATAACCAAGATCATTAGTCATTTCTTGCATTTTAGGCTTTATAGGGACATGGATGCCTTGTTCTCTAACATAACAACCTTTTCCACTTTGTGAAGGAAAATTAGGGGCACTAGGGAAGATAGGATTAGGAAATGGGAGGGAATTTGAAGGTGTTTGTCTTAGTTGTGGATTATTCCTGGTGTTATATGTGTGAGCAACAACATCATGCTGAGGTGGGTAAAGGGTAAACTCAGGTTTAGATGGAGGTTGAGGTTTATGTGAAGGTGGGTAGAGAATGAGTTGAGGTTGAATTAGATTGACATATTTTGGTGTAGGGTGCTCACAACAAACCGTAGTGGATGACCTTTGTGAGATGAAGTCTTGAAGGGCTTCATCTAACATGTCCAGGTCATCAAAACTAAAAGGTTTAGGAGATAAGTTATTGTTGGTTGGTTTGGGTGTTTCATCACAAACCTTAGTGGATGAACTTAGTGAGAGGAAGCTCTATAGAGCTTCATCTAACTTATCCAAGTCATCAATTCTAAAGGTTTTGGAGGATATGTTTTTTCTAAAGTGGAGCATTGTGTGGATTGTTTTGTTTGATGTTTCTAATGTTTTGTTTTCATGTTCTGATGAATGTGACCTAAATGAACTAGGAACTAATGCTGAAAATGAAACTTGCAAAAATCTAATGCTATCCATAAATTTCATGAAAGTAAATGATACTTGTTCTAATGATTACAATATAACAAAAAATAACTGAACTGAAACAAAAAAGCAATTGGAACAAACAACAACTTCATAAATTGAAAATTGAATGTAGAAAATACTAATGCAAAATGTGTACTGGGACTAAGTCGCCTAGGGTGGCGAATTAGTCCTAGTAAGGGTATTTTTAAAGTTTTTTCTGAATTTTTAGAGGGATGCTTATGTTTGTTGTATTATATAATGCAAATCTAAAGTGCAGATGCAAAATTTCACTATTGTTCAAGGAAATGAGGTGCAAAAATGAGCTTTTCACTAATGCAATGTATTAAACCCTAGAATGCAAATTTAAATAATGCAACATGCAATGCAATGTTAAGAGAAGCTATTACTAAGATGTAAATTCATGCTAAATTATAAATAGGATGTTCTAAATGCAGGTTCACCAAAATGAACCGCAATTTTTTGGGGGATAAAACTATCTTGCACTTATAGGGTTTTTCACCTAAAAGGAGAAAGGTATTCCACAAAAACTTGGGGGTTCACTCAAGACTAACGCTAATATGAATGAAGTATGCCTAAATGAAATGTCCTAAATGTAATAAACTAATAAGAGAGATGAATTATTAATGCAAAACTAATGAAATGTAAGATGTTTGAAAACACAATGTGATATGCAAAATGACCTAAGAATGCAAACAAACAATAACAACAATGAAATGGCCTGGTGAGGTGCACTTGGAAACTGGAATTTGATGTAGAGAGGCTCTAGAATCTTGTAGAATTTTTTTTTGAAGCCAATTGGGACACTTACATCCAAGTTGGGTGACTTAGTCTTGTTTCAGGGATATTTTATCGGAACAAGTTTTGGGAAACTGGGTATCCAAAATTGTAGAAATCACTTTTCAGGCCTGATAGTGGGACTAATTTTCCACTGATGGAGAATTAGTCCACCTTTAGCTTTCGAGAATTTCAAAGATGCAATATGTAGCTCTCAGTCTGCACTTCAGATCCTGACAAGAATCCAGATCCGAATCTACAGACTTTGACCTGTGGGTGATCTCCAAGCTTCTTTTAGGGCTTTGTTGACTTTGAATAACTTTGACAAATTTTTGGCACCTTTTAACACCTTTCTCTTTGAAAAATCCGCATACAAGACTTGAAAAACACACATGCAAAGAGGGATTAAGGGTTAAAGATTAAAGAATAGGGGTTTACCTAAGTCAAACCCTTAAAAATGAAATGAAATGGAAAGAGAATGATGAATGAACAACATGCAATGCTACAACTCACCAAACCCTTGAAGTAGAAATCTAAAGATATGCAAGTAGAAGGTCCCATGGATGAATGCTTGAAATGCCTAGAATGCTTGAATATATGAGTGAATGAATTAGCCAACTTGTTAGATAGATAGGGATGAAAATGAGGGGAAAACCCTTTATTTATACATGATTATGCCCTAATTCCCAAAAATACCTCATCACAGGCTGACCTCAAGGTCTAGAGAATAATATTCTGCCAAAAAATTAAAACAATTTTGATTTTTAAGCCAAATGGGACTAAGTCGCCCCAAGTGGCGACTTGGTCCCACTAAGGCAATTTTATCGGGTGTCAGGAATTAAAGTGCATTTAATGATGCTTAACGAGATTATTCTCTAAAACACACTTAAGTAAGGCTTGTAAGTGCATAATGGGGCCATTTAAACATAAGAAAGGGTTAAATTATTGATGAAAAGCCTAGAAAAGTGTGAGATTTTGTTACAAATCCTTACAACAATTTGAAATAAGGCTTGATAAATTATAGAAAGATGTTATTTAAGTGAAATAAATTAGAAAAGTCCTAGAAAAGTGTGAAAGTGGGTTACAATATTTCACAACACCTTTACATGACATCATAAAGTTTTTATTGATTTAAAAGAGTTCAAGACCTAATGTGAATGTGTTGGTCACATTACAACATTAAATCTAGGCAAAACTAGCCAAAATCCCTAAGAAAGGCCCAAATGAGCGTAAAAATGTCCAAGGATACATATTTTTGCGACACACTAACAAGACTGCTTTTATCATTGTGATTTTGCCTATCAGAGTGAGTCATTTTCCTCTCCAGCTAAGGGCTTTATTCCTACATTTTTCTTTTATCTCCCATAATTTTTTTCTAATAATGCCTTTGAATATGGGCACCCCGAAGTATCTAAAAGGGGTGGTATCAACTGAGTAGCCCATGAGACTTGAAATATTTTTTTGTATTCTCTTTCTTGTATGGAAGAAATATATTTTCGATTTGTCTTTATTTATTTGTTGTTCGAATGTTGATATGTATTCTTCCATGCATTTTTGATGTTTGTGGCTTCCTTTATTATGACTTCTCCGTAGAGAAAAGTGTCATCTGCAAATTGTTGGTGAGTAGTGGCTTCAATGTTTGGTGCAATTTCTACACCTTTCTAATTACCTTCACCTTGAAATTTTCTTATATTTTTACCGAGTGCTTCTGTCATATCACAAAAAGGAAGGGTGATATGGGATCCCCTACCTTATATCATTTGTGCTTTCAAAGAAAAAATAGGGGATATCATTGACCAATATGAAGTATCTTGCTATTGAGAGGCAGTGGTAGATCATGTGTAACCAATCCTTACAAAAGCCAAAATGCTCCATTAATTTAATCAAGAGTCTCTACCTTACTCTATCGTAAGCCTTGCTTACATCTATTTTAATCATCATGCTTTGCATTTTCCCTTTGTTGACAGAATGTATGGATTTGTTTGTGATGATAATGTTGTTAGCTATGTCCCTTCTAAGAGTGAAGCCACTCTAGTTTGCAAAGATTATTTTGTCCAGTAATATCTTCAATTTATTGGCTAGTGCTTTTGAGATAATTTTATATATTGTGTTACATAAAGAGATAGGTCAGTAGTCACCCATGTTAGAGTAGTCTTCCTTTTTTGGTATTAGCACCAAGATTGTATTGTTGATTTCCTTAACAATTTTTTTAGTTTTAATGAATTCTTCTACAACTTGCCATACTTCAGTTTCTAGGAAGTCCCAACACTTCTGGTAGAAGAGGGTTGGAAACCTATCAAGTCCTAGTTCTTTATCTAGGTTCATTTGGAATAAGGCTTTTTTAACTTCCTCTATTATAAAGGGGACTGTTAGCATTGCATTGTCTACCTCTGAAATAACTTTTGGGATGTTATTAAGGATATTCCCATAACTGGCACTGTCCCTCGCATCTTCTAGGGTTAACATATCTTTAAAGTACCCGATGACCTCTTCTTGAATTTCCTCAATTTCCTCTATTGTTTTGCCTTCAAGATTTTGGATTGTAGTTATTCTCTTGTATGCTTTCTTCATTTTGGATGCATTATGAAAAAACTTGGTATTAGCATCTCCCTCACATAACCAGATTTCTCTAGATTTTGAGCACCAAAATTCCTCCTCCCTTGCAAGTATTTCCTCTTATTCTCCTTTTAGTTATTTTTCTATTTTGTATTCATCTTGATGTATGCCTTGATTCATAACTTTCTCATTAAGATTTGCAAGGGCTTGCTCTATCCTATATTTCTTGGAAAATATATTCTTAAAGACTGTCTTATTCCATTCCAAGAGTTGAATTTTAATGTATTTGAGCTTGTTTGTGAGAATAAAGATTTTAGTTCTTGAGCAACGTGGTGCTTCCTGCCACCATTTTTCCAAAAGATTTATCAGCTTTGTGTCACTAAGCCACATTTTTGAATTTGAACCAACTTTTCTTTTGTGTTTTTTCATTGCTAATGGCCAATTTGATGGCCAGATGATCAGAGCTAGTAAGGGGGATAATGAGGGCTTCAAGGCTGAAGTTAGTTTCTAGCTAGTTTTGAGAAAATAAAAATTTGTCCAGCTTCTCCTTTATACACCCGCCACCTTCCCTCTTATTTGACCAAGTGAAGGTACTATTTTTTATATGTTCATCCATTAAGTCATTACTTGTGAGGAAGTTTCCGAAGTCATTCATTGATGTGGTGGTTGTGCTTGCCCCTCCAAATTTTTCTTCCTTTCTAAGAACTGCATTGAAGTCTCCTCCGATTATTATCTTCTCTCCTTTATATCTGTCAAGGTACTATGCAAGGGTATCCCATACTTTCTTTTTATCCTAGGTTATGGTTGGTACATAGATATTGAATAAGATGAATTCAAGATCATAGTTTAGGCTTGATACTTAGCTTAACATCCAACTTGACCTTTTTTCCACTATCTTTAGTTTGATCTTGCTTGGGCACCATAGGACAACCAGACCCCAAACTGTGCCAAATGATTTGGAGTAGGCTTCTTCCCATCCCCCAATGTGGAGAATAGGTCTATCCTCTTCTTCTATTTTTGTCTCCTATAGGAGTATGAGTCTGAGTCTAAGTTGTATCCTATTTTTGTCTCCAATTCATCGAGTTCTTCTCCTTCACTTTTAGATAGTGGCTCTTTCTTTTCCATCTATTTTTCCTTGGGATATTTTGGCCTCTTCGTTTCCATCTCTTGGTTTTGTAGGGATTTATGTTCAAGGCTTTGGCCCTTAGTACTATTTTATTTTTCACTTGGTGCAGGGGCCTTTTATGTTTCTACCTGTATTTCTATCTTTGATGTTGTTTGGGAGAGGTAGTTTTCTTTTGTGTCCTCCGCCTGTATTTTGTTAGTATTTGTGAACCCCTATCCTGTACCTACACAAAAACAACAAAAAATCACAAGATTAAATCATATGCAAGCAAGAATGAAGGATTCCCCATGAAATCAATTTGCTAAAACTCAAACTAGGAAAATGAAGAACAAAGTAAGTAAATCCTAATTAAGCAAGAAAACTTGTGATCCCATGGGGGAATTGATGCCGATTGGTGTGTCAAAATCAACCCTTTCCCAACTCCTTTTGTAAGCTTGATGATTGTTGAGTAATTGAATCTCCTTGATGAGATTTTGGCATACCATAGCTATGGAATTATGAAAATGATGAATACTTGGAGAAAGATGGAAAAAATCAACTCTCAATGTGAAGAGAGTAACTTTGCATGAGATTGTGGATGAGGATGAGGTTGAGTATAATAAGTTTACTCAAATTGTGGATGTTAAAATGAGAGAAAAAGACTCTCATTTATAGATTTGAATTTGGAAGAAAGAACAAGATTTGGGCAATGTGGGATCATTCAACATCCAATGGCCAAGTGCCACTTGTCAAGATGTGAATGGTTGAGGAATGAACACATTTTGGTCAATGTGCATGATAAATTCTATGAGATTCAAATTTGAAATTTGAATGTGATATGTTGGAGGGAGAAAGAAATGGAGTTAATGTCACTTGACTCAATGCACAAGGACATGTAAGAGGAGTGAATGGCTTGTTGGAAGGACAAATCCACTTGGATTTTGAATTCAAATTTGAAGGAATATTCCTCCTTTATTCCATGTTGAGAGAAAATAGACAATTAAATAAATCAAAGTAATTGATTTATTGTGCAAGTTGCATTCTCTAGAGGATTTTAGTGATTGAGATTAAATTAATCAAGATTTGATCAATTTAAAGAGAGATTAGGGGATGTGACAACTTTGAATTGAATTTATGAGTTAATTTAAATCAAGAATTGTGAAGAGAGATTTAATTAAATAAATGATTTGATTTATTTAACTAAAGGGGACAATGTTAGATTAAATGGAATAAGGTTTAATTTATTTAATTTAATAAGAAGACTTTAGGGATTTAATCAAATAAGATGAACTATTTAATTAAAGAGGGATATGAGGGCTAATTAAACAAAATGATTTGTTTAATTAATAGAGGAGAATGACTTAATCAGATAAATTTGATTTATTTAATTAAGGGATGAAAGGTGATGATAAGCTGATAAGGTATGATTCAGGACGAAATGTTGTTGGTAATCAAGATCAAGTGTGTCAGATCGAATTGTACATTTTTTCCATGTCTACATTTTGCCCCTCTTTGAAGCAATGTACTTGTTGCATTGTTTCAAAGAATAAACTGTTGTGATCAAAGTTCAAAATTTCTCGATTTTTTGAATGCCACAATATTGCCCCAGCGGAAGGATTATGCTGGTATATTTTCCCCTCGAGAGATCGAGTGGAAATGTTCAATTTTTCGATCGCGATTGCGATAAAATGTGAGAGGAGTGGTTCTATTGATTAGAGGATGAAAGATAATTCTTTGATGTAGATAATTTTGATGATGTATAGACAGTCATCGGCCATGGATAGCCTCGTGTATATTTTGAGATCTCACACCTACTTTAGATAGAAATTTTAGTAAATATAGAAGAATAAGAAGAATAAGATGGATGGAAGGAGGATCCACAAGCCTACGTTATTGATGATGATGATGATTTGCTTACCCGAAGTTGAGATTTTCAAAGGGCCAATTACTTTATGTTTGATAACACACGTAGGTACGATGCATCAAGGTATAAAGGACCAGGATGGCATTGTACCTAGTGTGATGGACTTTGACTCGACAATTAGATAGGAGTGTTCCTGTTCACACTTGACATACACAAACCTTGCTAGGATAGACCTAACAAAGCAAGTATTCACCAAGTTATTTTACAAGAGTATCCAACAAGAACAACAAATAAAAAAGATAATGATCATTGCCCCATTCATTTCTCTCTAAACTTGTTTTGTTTAGGCATCATCGAGAGGTCCTTGGAATGAGAGAAAAATAAGATAAGTCAAAAAGACCAAATAAAGTAAACAAACAAGCTAATGTTCTTCATACCGCTAGCCAAGACTAAACTACTATGAGATACCTGATGCTTATGTCCATCGTGGGAAGGATTCATCCCAGGACATGTTGTGATTAGGGTTTTGGTGAGACTGATTGGGTGATAAGCTATTGATACTTCGAGTTGATCAACTTGTTTGCTTACTGACTTAGACTTAAGATTTTGACAATTAGGTGTTCACTTTTGAATCTGTTAGACTTGCTTCTGATTGCTTCACCAAAGGATTAAGGCGATGATTGATTTATTATGAGTGATGATTATTGCGGGTGAAAGTGAGATGGGATGGAAGCGCCATTTTTTATTTTTCAGATATTTTGAGGCTGTTTTGATTTTCGGTTTTTTTGGTTGTTTTTGGATTTTTGAGATTTAGACCAAGAGACTAAATTAAAGACCTATCCTAGGGGTCTTGAGAGTTGATCCATAGATTAGCCTTGCCTACGTTATACATGTAGAGACCACGTAGTTTGACTGACGACAAACTTGACTCAATGATAAGATAGATGGGCAAACAGATATCCATTTATTACGACGGATGCCTAAAGGACTAACCTAAAATGTCTCGGGGGATGATCAAAGATCAACCTTGCCTACGTTCAAGCTCAGAGACGATGTAGTTCAACAAGGTGACTTTGTTTTTTATTTTTTTAGATTTTTGACATTTTTTTAATTTTGATTTTATGATGTTTTTGGATTCACATGATTTTGATGATTTGGATATGGATATGTGATGATATCAATGCTCTATTTTTTGGATTTTGTTGGAAACCAAGCTAAGATTGATTGATTAGATTGATGGATTCATGATTAAAACATTGTTGAGGATACACAACAATGCAAGGATAGTGTTAAACAACACAAGGATTTTGAGATTGATGATGATAACATTGTTGAGGATACACAACAATGCAAGGATAGTGTTTAAGCAACACAAGGACCATCGGGAAGGATATCCCAAGATGATGATGGGCTGATTGGTTGATAGCTTGATTTGAAACAATTTTTTTTTGATGATTTGATGTCACACTGAAGTACACATTATATGCAACTGATATTGATTGTTTGAATTGATGTTGGATGGAAGATAAAGCTTGATAAGGAAAATCTTCTTGTCAAAATATGCCATGGACTAGTGATTCGACATTTTGGATCATAAATTATTTGACCAAATTGATTTTATGTCTGCCAATGTTCAAATCCCCACATAGGTTGGAGGATATAAATCAAAATTTATTCCCGAAGCAAGATTTAAATATCTGCCCCCAGTGTCTAGCAATGTTTGAAAGGCCATGGGTGGATTTTTGGATAGGTGTGTGGATGGATGGATACGGTAAGCATGCAAAGGATGCCAAGGATTATCTTGCGATAGGATAAGGTGTTCGAATAGAGGATGCTCATTTGGATAATGTTTCAAGGCTTTAGATAACGTTAGGTAGGATAGGATCAATGAAAATGAACCATGTCAAGATGTCTACCATAAGCAAGTGTAATGTGTGCACCAAATTTTTATCAAGATCAAGGTGGTTTGGACTATGGATGTAGATGGATGAAAATGGATTGGATAAATGGTTCATGGATGAATGAATTTATTATGGATAAGATGGAGGGAATGTTGGCTTTATTATGGATGTGATAAGATGCTTTCTCTTGAATTGGCACACGTAGATGATCAATTCTACACATGACGCTTGTTTGCCAGGTTTTCATCATGGTACCTGTCCAAAGCGCCCCCAAAGTGGTTTTCACTAGAGGACAATTTTTCTTTACTGGTTTTAATGATTTTTTTGGATTTTTATATTTTTATATTTTTTTGATTTTTTGTAGAGATTTTATGCTTATGTTGAATCACTTGGTGGTGCTGATGTAGATGTTTCTATCATAATGTGCCATCAATATCCTGCTTGAAGAAGTTTATTTGCCAAGACACGTGCACTTGAAAGCAAATTTTGAGAAATTTGTTCTGCTTTGTTGATACTGGAGTTAACTTTGTCTTTGTGTGCACATCACGATAGAGCGCCTTCTGAATCCATATAATGAAGGGTCACCACCAATACATGGTCAATGTGAGAATTGGATATCATGTGTGGAGGTGTGGATGGAGTGTGTTTAGGGATAAAATATGGATTGATTGACAATTTGGAACCTTTGACTCTCCAAACTTGGGAAGATGAGCAATGATGGGTGGATACGAAAGTGTGCGTGGAATTAGGACCAACTGCTTCATATACTTTGTACATCACTTGAGAAGCCCGCTCTTGCCTTTGTGGACATCTTTGATGGATACTTGTCCCCTTTTTATTTTTCCCCATAGTTTCTTTGACTAATGGAGTATGATAGGGATCATCTTTCTTTGTATTTTTTGGCATCCATATGTATTTGATTTGTCTGGTATGCTTCTTAGCTTGTTTTACTTTAATAATGTTCTTCATGCTTTGATTCAAATATCCCTTTTTATGTTGGTCCCAATTCGTGGATGGGGTGATGGGTGGATGAAGATTCATGACATGGCTGGTTGTAGTATTGGCATTGGTTTCACCATAAGGATTCTTTGTGCCCCCTATGTTGACGTTTGCTTGAGACGAAGTTGCCCCCAATTTTATAGAGGTATCACTGATATGTTTATATCCCTTGATTTTCGAATAACCAAGGAATTGATGCTTAGTATTTCCAACAATCTACAATTATTCTAGGATATCCTATTCATGTAGGCCTAATCCTCTGCCTTGATAATTCATCTATTGAAACATTTTATTTGCAATAGGATATGATTTACCTTGGAAACAAGGTGCTACTCCTTCTTTTCTTCGTGGTGGATCTTCAAAGGTGACTACTTCTTTATTGATGAGACAACTTACCCTAAAAAAGGTATTTGATCCAAGTTTATAGGTGATAGGATCCTTCATATGTGGGGCAAATCCTTGATTGATATCTTCGACTTGATCTTGAGAAATATCAGATTTTAATGCTTCTTCAAGATGTGTTGATGATTCATTGTCCACATAAAAATCTTCCTCATGATTCATTTCACAAGATACTTCACGACTTTTGTAGGAGCCTTCTTCATGATCTATTTATGATATGTCTTCACAAGATGTTTCTGATTCACCACTTCTATAGAAGCCTTCTTCATGATCCACTTTTGGTGTGTCTCTAGATTTTTCTATACCTTGATCATGTGTACAAATGTTAAGAGTAGGAGACTCTTGTACCTTGGTAATGATGTCGCGAGTATGAGACTCTTGTTTTGAATGAAGACCATCTACGTGTCCATCCAAAGAAAGAATCTCATTGGTAGATGGAGGAGTATGTGCTATGTGGATGTGATCATCTCGGATATATAAGAGAGTGTCCATTATATCATTGTAGTAGCTTGGAGATACAAATTCTTGATCTCAATTAGTTTTGGAATTGCTTTTGACATGCTTTGGATGAAGTTCTCGACATGGGTCAATTTCAAAGGATGGGTTGCTTATAAAGGGTTCTGGGATGTCTTCATTAGGCATGGAAAGTGGCTTAATATCCTCTTGATCTTTGAGTGGACTTGGATCAAATGGTGAGTTGAGGATTTCTTCAATATTTGTAACCATGAGGTCAAAGGATGTCAATATGTCTTGGAAAGGTCAATTGCTAGACTTTGGTGAAATATGTGGATCATGCTTTGGAATAAATTCTTTAGATATGTCCTCTAACTTGTTAGGTGATGTAGATACATTTTCAACATGATCATTGGTTGAAGGATCTTGATCATCATTTTCAATGATTGTGGTGGGAATCTATTTCAAGCTTTGCTGCACGAGTAAGGCTTGCATTTGCTGCTGAGCCAACAACGCTTGTTGTTGGTCGTGTTTTTGTTGTGCCAACAATGTTTTTTGTTGGGCTTGTTGTTGTGCCTGAAAAATCTTGCAAGACTTGTAGATGCACTTGTTGATGGATTGCTTGTAATTGTGCCCGGTATTGTGTTTGCACCTGTCGAGCCTGGTGTTGGGCTTGAGCTTGAGCCTATGCTTGTTGGGCTGCTTGTGCCGTTTGTGTAGCTTGTGTGGCTTGTGCAGCTTGTTGGGTGGCTAATTGTGCTTGTGCTTGCTAAGCAACTAACTGTGTAGCTTGTTGGTTTTGGAGTGCCTCTTAGCGGGCAACTTGTTGAGTAGCTTGCAATATGATGGAGAATGAATTTTCCATGTTGTGTTTTGGCAGTGGTGGTGGTGGATTGAGAATGGTGTTGACCGTTGTGATGAGCAAAACAGTCACATTGATTGCCAAGGTTTGAGTGGTGAATGGTGTGATTGAGATGCTTGGTCCTTGAGACACTTGAGGGACAGTGGTTGTGTTGACCATTGGGGTTGGTTGGATGGTTTCCATCTATTGTTATGATATCGATATCAAGATGAGAGAATTTGGTATGATTTTTTGATTTATGATGGGAGTATTGCTCAGAAGGCTCATGCCGTGATTGTTTGGTTGATAGATTTATAAGTTTTGAATTTGATTTAAATCTACCAAAGGGAAAGGTGTTCCAATATTTAGATTGAGAAAACTCACATTTGTTGTACCATTGAGGTTTGTAGGAGATAATGATCCCATGTATGGATTGTACAAATGCAAGTTTTGAAAATCAATTGGCATCACAAGACTTGGATATTTTGGTTGAATTGGATTACTCATGATGGATGAATGAAGTTTATATTCCATGTTCCTCTTGTGTTTTGACCTTGTTGAGATCTGAGGGGTTTAGGACCAATGATGAGATGAAGGATGAAAGGGGTGAATGATATGGGTGTTTAAACTTTTAGGAACTTTGGATCAATGCTAGACTTTAGGAATTGTTTTGATTTGATGATAGTTTGACTAAGTGTGTTAAGTCAAGCAAGGTGATTTTGGATAATGCACTCATAGAATCTAGGAAGCTGTGTTATCCTAAAGCAAACTTGTACACAAGATGATGGTTTGACTAAGTGTGTTAAGTCAAACAAAGTGATGATGCACTTGTAAACTCTAGGAAGTTGTGTTATCATAGAGTAAACTCATACACAAGAGGATAATTTTTCTAGGTGTGTTAAGCCAAACAAGATGATAATGGATTGGATAATTTGACTAAGTGTGTTAAGCCAAACAAAGTGATGCTGATTTTTCCTCAAAGTCTAGCATAAGTGATGTTTTCTCAGGTTCCAAAAGTTGTTGGTGAGATGGGATTTGATTGATGTTTGAGGGATGGGTGAGAGTGATGACTTGATCCTAGATGAACCTAAGAGGACTTGTTTACTAGACCAAGATATTGAAGAACATGCTTTTTCTTAAGAATGGTTCAAACCAGAAGACCAATGTTTGCATGAAAACCAAATGACTCAAAAGGGACCAAACATATGTGTGGTTCAATTGTCTGTTATCTTGCTTAGATTTGGTTCCTTTTATCACAAACACTTTCTTGATTATGTTTCAAACTAAATGTCCAATATCCTAATTTCATTTCATCCCACAAAGTGCATTATGTGGAAATCAAGGAAATCAAAGCAAATGTTTCCTAGTGTTGACTTTGGGAGAAACAAATGATGTCTAAACCCAAGCACTTAGAAACCTCTAAGGATGGAATCCCTAGGGAAAGCAAGAGCACTTGAATTTGTCAATGGTATTTTCTCCTCCTAAAGGGTTTGGAATTTGAAGATTTTGTGAATGTTTGTTTTCAAATGTTTTCGATCAAAACAATGTGTTTTTGATTCCAAGAACATGTACAATCTTAGGATGAAGAGACAATATTTGTTGAGATCCCACTTGGATAAATGAAGTTGCACATATTCAGTGTGAATGATTAGACGCTTGACCACACAGACTCCCCCTTACAACGCACTCACTTCTCGAGTCATCCAAGCATCAGTACTCATGAATCTTCCATGGCATACTTTTCATCTCTACAACAGAACCACATGTATATGTGGGGCGGCTTCAAAGGAAATGACCTTTTGCACCAACAAATAGATAGGATTTTGGCCTTTGCTAAACAAGGGTTTTAATGTGGGAATTCCATTCGTGGGGGACTATCCATGCGGTGAGAGACCATTGCTTCCCTTCTCGTCGAAATAATCCTCATGATTCTTGCACTTTCCTCAATAATCCACACTTATATACCGGTTGGAAGTCGCTTGGCTTTAGCGTGTTCCCGGTTGGGTCATTCCCTTGGGTGATTAATTTTTCCCACAAGGCAGGTCCACTAAGATAAACAAAAGAAAGCTAGCATATCCCGTAGTTCAATTGACCTTCGTTGAAAAACAAAAGGAGAACACTCACAATATACCACGCTCACACTCGCAAGATGTTTTGTTCAATTTTAATCCAAAAAATGAAGTGTGGAGGCAATTATTTTATTCAACCTAAGATCACCAAAAGAAATTTTGATTCTCAAGATCGTTGTGAGGTGCGAGAGAAGTGCATATGTCTTTTTGATGATATTATTTTGAATAAAAAATTACAAGACAAAACAACACTTGTTCATTTGAAACCTTCAAAGCAAAATGAATTCTTTTTAAAACACTAAATGAAATGTGTGATTTTAATTTTTCAATTGTTAAACCTTAAACCAAATCTAGTAAGTTGTTCTAAAGTTATTTTTAGCCATTTGTTTGCAAAATTTGAAATAAAATTTGTGTTTTTCTTTTTAGATCCCAAAAAAATAATATTTTAGTGTGTCCTAAGAGCATGAAAGTAAACAAATCCTTAGAAAGGGATTATAAGTTATCCAAAAAGTGTTTAAAAACACTTAATACAATGAGATGATAACATCATAAAGAACCCTTGGCCTTCGTTTTCCTTTCTTCACTTTTGATCAAGAAATTTCTTTTTTTGACAGATTTCAACAATTGTTAGATTTTTCCATTTTTGGTAATTTTGCATGAATAACTTTGAGAGTCTTATTTTTTCCCAAAAAAATTCTAAAACTAAGATAGGATGAATTTCCAACTAACATCTGAAATTGGAAACATGGATTTTGAGTTATTAACAAAAACATCTTTTAAAAAACTAGGAAAAAACACTAAAATGTCATTTTGAGGGCCAAGATGAAAGTTTCAAGCCTCGAAAATGTGCCAAAATGGTCACCAACCCATCTAAGATTGGTTAGCAAACCACATGCCACCTCATAATGAACTTGCCTATAAAATGTTTGCCAAAATCCACATCCAAGTCAAAAGTTATGACTTCGGGAAGTTCGTACATCACAAAAAATGTTAAAAAAATAAAAATAAAAAATCTACAGGTGCAACACAATTAGCAAATGCGATGCAGTTTAGAAATCCCATGATGCAATATAGCACCACAATTAGACTGCGTGCGATGCTCTGCAGAAAATCGAGAGTGCAAATGCAACACAATTTCAACATGCGACACAGTTTGGAGAGCGATGAAGTTTAAAAATTCAAAATTCTTAGGCGGGAAACAGGTGTGGCGTAGTTTGGAATTAATGCGGTGCAATATGGTGCCGCGTCTCTGAAAGTGGTGTGATATAGCACCACAGGACTGTGTATGGCGTAGTTTAGAATTTTGAAAATTTGCAGGCAGGAAAGCAGGTGCGACACAGTTTGGAATTTTGCACGGTTCGATATAGCACCGCGCCTCTGAAAGTGGTGCAATATAGCGTCGTGTGACTGTCAGCGGCGCAATTTCCTGTGTGCAAAAAAATGTCAAAAACCATGGATTTTTGGAAAAAACGTGATGAATTTCTCCAATCAGGCCCTCCCCCTAGCACCAAAATGTGAACCCCTATCCTGTACCTGCACAAACACAACAAACAATCACAATATTAGATCATATGCAAGCAAGAATGAAGAATTCCCCATGAAATCCATTTGCTAAAACTCAAACTAGGAAAATGAAGAACAAAGTAAGTAAATCCTAATTAAGCAAGCAAACTTGTGATCCCATGGGGGAATTGGTGCCGATTGGTGTGTCAAAATCAACCCTTTCCCAACTCCTTTTGTAAGTTTGATGATTGTTGAGTAATTGAATCTCCTTGATGAGATTTTGGAATACCCTAGCTATGGAATTGTGAAAATGATGAATACTTGGAGAAAGATGGACAAATAAAGCTCTCAATGTGAAGAGAGTAACTTTGCATGAGATTGTGGATGAGGATGAAGTTGAGTATAGTAAGTTTACTCAAATTGTGGATGTTAAAATGAGAGAAAAAGACTCTCATTTATAGATTTGAATTTGGAAGAAAGAACAAGATTTGGGCAATGTGGGATCATTCAACATCCAATGGCCAAGTGCCACTTGTCAAGATGTGAATGGTTGAGGAATGAGCAGGTCAATGTGCATGATAAATGCTATGAGATTCAAATTTGAAATTTGAATGTGATATGTTGGAGGGAGAAAGAAATGGAGTTAATGTCACTTGACTCAATGCACAAGGACATGTAAGAGGAGTGAATGGCTTGTTGGAAGGAAAAATCCACTTGGATTTTGAATTCAAATTTGAAGGAATATTCCTCCTTTATTCCATGTTGAGAGAAAATAGACAATTAAATAAATCAAAGTAATTGTTTTATTGTGCAAGTTGCATTCTCTAGAGGATTTTAGTGATTGAGATTAAATTAATCAAGATTTGATCAATTTAAAGAGAGATTAGGGGATGTGACAACTTTGACTTGAATTTATGAGTTAATTTAAATCAAGAGTTGTGAAGAGAGATTTAATTAAATAAATGATTTGATTTATTTAACTAAAGGGGACAATGTTAGATTAAATTGAATAAGGTTTAATTTATTTAATTTAATAAGAAGACTTTAGGGATTTAATCAAATAAGATGAACTATTTAATTAAAGAGGGATATGAGGGTTAATTAAACAAAATGATTTGTTTAATTAATAGAGGAGAATGACTTAATCAGATAAATTTGATTTATTTAATTAAGGGATGAAAGGTGATGATAAGTCGAGAAGGTATGATTTAGGATGAAATGTCATTGGTAATCAGGATCAAGTGTGTTAGATCGAATTGTACATTTTTTCCATGTTTACAGTATTTCCTTTCAATTTCCATACCTTTCTTGTTTTTATAGGTAATTTGCATGTTTCTGTCGAATGGTTTCTCTGTCCACATTTCATGCAATATGATTTCTTTTCTTCCACCTCTAATTCTTATTTCCATGTCACTGCTTTAGATTTGAGCATTATAGTTTTAGGGATCTCCTTAGTGGTGGCCACCTAGATTCTTGCATATAGGAAGGAGTTTTTTTTCCAATAGGCCAGTGTCAATGTTTGTTACCATTCCTAAGGCTCTCCCAATTTTACCAAGGCATTCTTTAGTCCATAATTATGTTGGCAGTTTGTACAATTTGATCCATTTTGGTTCTAAATAGACTTCATGATTTTTGGTGTCAAAATTTAGTATCCAATTCTACATGTATATTGGGTAGTCATTGAATCTCCAAGTGCCATGTTTTAAAACCTCATTTTAGTCCTTATTGCAGAGGAAGGTGACCATAAAGAAGCCATTCGACAAAAAATTTATTGCATGATCTATTTTCTAGTTTTCCCTTGCCCATTCCTTGATGGCTACTCTAGTTTGTCTCCTTCCGATAATTTTGTATATGACTGCTAGTTCTTTTAGAATGTATATGTCTTCTTTCGTTTCTTCTTGGACATCTATTCCATGGCTTTTTTCTATATCCTTTGATTTTTTTGCAATTATCCTCTTCTAATGATTTGTGTCTTCCCGTCTTTGAGGTGTTACTGATTATCCTCCTTGGTTTATTTATGTTTGTAGTTTCATGATTCCATCAGTGTTTAGATTTTTCCTTGAAGTTATTTTTATATTTTCCTTGGTTTGACTCTTTTGTGTCCTTTGTGCACCTCTTCCCTAGCAGAATGTTGTTGGGCCACTCTATGAAGTATGGATTTGTGGATTTGCGTGTCCATTTAGGGATTATTTATTTTCTTTCCGTTGTTTCTTTTAACATATTTTTTCCTTCTAAATAGTAAGGTTGCTGGTAGGTTTCTTTTCTAGAAATTTAGACTGTGTTCCTTTAAACTTTCACAAATTCGCATTACAAATTTATAATTATTTTTGAAATTAGAGATTTCTCAATATTTTTTTAAGAGAAGCGTTGAAACTTTAATTTATTGCCTGTAGTCTGCAAAAATTTGAATATATTCCTTTTCACACTATTGTAGTTTTGGAATCACATGAAGCAAATTTGCATTTCTTAAAATTCACAAGCAAAGCTTACAATATTATATATCCTATAAATGCAATTATATATATATTATATATTATATAATATAATGAATGCAAGTGCGGGCTCTCTTATATAGTGATGCCTTATAAAGAGATCAAGGCTATAATAAATGCAACATAAAATGATTAGAGCATAATAAATAAAGATTATGCATTGTGATTTAAATGCTGACAAAGACTTAGGCCACACATATTTACAACGCATAGATAAAATAAAAGGAGATTGATTTTAAAAGTTGTTGAGTGTTTGAAATCAACGCTATATATGAGGGAATAACCAAGTGTTTACAGCGCATGAAATAAGGAATGAAGCGCTTAGGGAATAGTCATAAACTCAAGATCCAACAACAAGTTTAGTGCATAAATGGCTGTGTTATAAGCATGAATTAACATGCTTGCAATAAAACAAATATATATATATATATATATATATATATATAATATATATATATATATATATAATATATATATATATATATAATATATATATATATAAATATATATAATATATATGTATATATAAGACCCAGTCAAAAGTTATAAGAGATATTTGAAAGCACATTTAAAAGTCGACTTGGTCATGGAACAACAAACACCAAAATGCATGATAGAAGGTTTAGGTGGTGCCAAAATATAAAAACTGCATTGCAAATAGAATTATAAACTGTAAACTCTATCCAATGATGGAAGACCAAGTAAAATATAGAATAAGTCATGTAAAAGCTGGCATATTTGGAGTCGATCTATTGATCTTTTACCTTACATTTCTGAAATGCATTCTTGTTGTCTCTATTTTAGTCTATCTACTACTATGTTTTGATGAGTATTGATTTTAAATACTGCCACCCATTGTTAATTAGTTGTTGATTCAATCTTAATAAGCTGAGAAGTGTCATTGAACATAGCTTGATTATAGGTTGCTAAGTCTCATATTTCTATATAAATAGGGGTGAAGATTACTTCATTTGGACACATTATTCACTTGCACTCTACTGCATTTTATTTGAATCATTCTTGTTTGAGCTAAGAGTTGTTTTTGAGGAGAGTTAAGAGAGAGAGTTATTGTGAGAATTTCTATGTGTGGTTTGGAGAATTACTGAAGATTCTTCAAGTGAATTGAGCTTGGAAGTTAGTTTATTTCATTTGGGATTAGTGTTTAACAGGCATGCTATTTTTCCCTCTTATATTTCATATGTATTTGAAAATATTGAATGTTGTTGTTGTTTTGTGTGGAAAGAGCATTAATTTGCTAGATTAGGTAAATATTATTTTTTGAAAGAATCTTATTATATTTATATCTTATGAACCTTACTTGAGTGTTTGTATGGACTCCATATTAAGGAGTGGTTGTATTACTATTATAAAAGGAGCTTATAGCTCATTTAGTTATTTATTCCTAAGTTATTTGTGTAGTTGGGCCATAAGAGCTTGATTATTCTTGAATGATCATTTGATCGTTGCTTTACTTGATTATTGATTGAAAACCTAGGTCGAGAATAACCTAATGGGTTGGGATATTTACTTGATTATTGATGATACCATAGCATATAGGTTGTGATTAACCTACATGATCAAAATATTCATTGATTGATGATATCATCCAAGGATTAGGGTAAAACAAGGTTGAAATTTACCTTTGTGATTAAGTTGATCACTTGAAATTGTTAATTACTATTGAATTGGAACCATAGGTGGAATTACCCTAGTAAGTTGGAATTGTTACTTGATTGGTTGTTTTACACTCTTGACATGAAGTCTTTTTATTGATGAAAATCTACTTTTTGGATAGTCTTTTATTGATATGATTATTATTTTGATTAAGATCATTTATTGATAAGATTATACTTTGAGTGAAGTAATTTCTTGTTGAAGGTTGTACTTTTAATTTGAGGTTATTTATTGGTACTTTTGAATGGAGTCATTTAATGTTGAGATAAACCATTGTTTGGAGACTTTTATAGTTGGGATTGTACCTTTGGTACTAGAGTCATTCAATGATGTGATGTTATGTTATTTGGCTACTCGATAAGTAGGAGTTACTTGAATTACTTAGTAGGAATGTTATAGTTGTAGGTTGTTCCTAGGGTTAACGATTACCCAATGGAGGGAATTTCCTATGCATAGTTTATTATAAAAGAGATAGGTTGTTCTTGGGGTTAACAATTACCCAATGAAGGGAATTGCCTATTCGTAGTTTATTATAAAAGAGATAGGTTGTTCCTAGGGTTAATGATTACCCAATGGAGGGAATTGCCTAAGCATAGTACATGAATTTCCATTAAAAAAATCAAGCTAGGATAGTGGGTGAATAGATGACACTTTTATATGAAACTTTGGCTAAAGTTTATCTTTAGGTTTTTGTGGATTCTTGGATTTATGCATTTCTTGTTTGGTATCCCAAGTGCTTGGAGAGGCCATAGAGGGATTATATGAAAATAGAGGATTTTGAAGTGGAAGGTGTTGGAAGGATTTCAAGGATATGCATCTTTGTTGTTCTTGAAAGGGAATGTAAGGATATGCATTAGGTATTGGAAATAGGATGCCATTTAATTGCAATCCTAAACATTATTTATTTCATGTATCTCCTAAGTCCTTGGAATGTGTTCAACAACACTAGGATTAGGAAGAGATTAATATTTGATGAAATAATCATGTTAATTGACATTTGTAATTAATTATAAATGTTAAAAGAATGTGTGGACACCTTGGAATTATCTCCTACAAAATAGGAGCACATGGGTGCACATATGGTAGGTGACTACTCACCTTGAGTTTAGTTAACTGGTTGGTAAATTGAGTACACTTCAGAAATGCATCCTAGGTTCCTACAAAATAGGGATTTTGATTTATGCATGTTGAGGTCCTATAAAATAGGGGGTGATGTGTATGAGGATCAGTTCAATTCAGTTTAGTTCAGTTCAATTCAGTTTAGATCAGTTTAGTTCAGTTTAGTTTAGTTTAGTTCAAGTTCAATTATGGTTCAGTTAGATTCAATTAATTTTAGTTGCATGTTAGTTGACTTCTATTAACTTGGAATGCATGACTAATAACTTGAGCTGCATGACAGATAATAGGAACTACCTTCAGTTAACAGGAGATGAACATTCTTGCATGAATGGTGTTGAGAAATGTTTTAGTTAACAAGAAATATCTTGGACCCACTTTGGGCGCCCAAGTTGGCTTCTTGGAATTAACTCCTTTGCATGCAGAGATATTTTTTGAAGGCTTAGTTAAGTGGGGCCCTCTTTTGGGTGCCAAATTTGAGGATAAAGCCTTAAGATATTTACAGGATGAAGACTAAGTTGTGACTTCAGTTTGGTATGCCCAAATGGAAGAGGCAGATGGTTTGACATTGGTTTTCACGGTACAACTCCACTTGCATGAAATAGGCGTACCTTTAAGGGTTAGGGCTTGAGCATTGTTTGTGTAACTCATTTGGAGTTTACAATGTTGGAGAAAGTCTATATATCTCAAGCAAGTTGTAGAGAGAGTTGGTAAGTTTTATTTGCAGGTTGTGAAGAAGTTTGGTGAAGGCAAAAGAGCATTCTCAAGCAAGAATTGGAGCTAAATTGTAATCTACTTCAGAGATTGAATAATAGATTAATTCTTGGTGGAGTTTTTTACCCGAAAGGGTTTTCTCCATGGTATATGCTTGTGTAATCTTTCTAATATCCTGTCTACTTCTTCTATCAACTTCTGTCTACATTCCACAACAGTAAAATGGATTAATCAAGATAATCACCCACAAAGAATTTGTAACAAAAAGGAAAATCTTATTTAGATCAACAATCTTAAAGTTTTACAGAGTATTAAGCTAAGAAAACACCTCATTTTTCAACATTTGGTATCAGAGCTGAGGTTGGGTAGAGTATTGGGACGACTTTCTCTTAAAATATTGGAGGTTTTTGGGCTTAGTGGGAGCTTTTATTATTTTTGCTATTGCTGATTTTGAAAAAATAAGTTTGTTACAAGAGGTATATATTCTTGCTTTAAAGGTCATTGAGAGCTTGGATTCACAGGTTTGGTGTGAGCTTATGAGATAAATGTGGTTTTGATTATGTGCATCATTATGCCATGGGATTGCTTAGTATCACGGTTCAGTGGGAGCATTTGGAAATCATGGGGATCCTTGGTTGTAGGATGGTTTTGTTATTATGTCATGGTATACTCTTGATTAGCGGTTTAGAGTTGTGGCATGATACATGTTATGATAATTATGATCATGAGGAAATGTCTGAAATTCCATATACTTTTGAAAGTGATGGTTTGATGTTTATCTTGTTGCCATGTATAGCTTGGTATCACAGTTTAGTGGGAGCTTTGGTAGGATATTGTAATCTTCATGGAGAGGATGGTAGTCACGATGCCATGTGTAACTCAGTACCACGGTTCAGTGGGAGTTGTTGGCAGTGACTTGGATGCATCATTGGTAAGGTTATCTCCATGTGATTGGAGATATGGTTTCTTGGTTTAGAGTGTATTTGTTATGATTTCATGGTTTACTCTTGATATACATTTAGAGTTTGACATATTACATGGTTCTCTTGAGACTAGGATGAATAAGTATGTTATGATGCATGTGATCTCCTAAGAGGAAATGGTTAAATCATGGATTTCATGTTTATGTTCAAAGTTGGAGCTTTGACATTAATCTTGTGTAGTTCTCTGAAGTATTGGGTACATTCATCATTTGCTTGATTACTTCATGAAAGTGTTGTGTTGCATTTGGAGTTTGGCATGGATTGGTTGGTTACATGTCCTCATGGATACTTGGAGAAATTGGTTAGGCTGGAATTCTCTTTTGGTAAGAGATGTTTGTTGGAATGGTTACTTGCAAGGAAAGTTTTCTCAATAGAAAAGACCGAGGAGCCTACACCTTGGTTGAACGTGAGTTCAACACACTAGGTGGTTTAACATACCTCCATAGAGGTGGTTTGGATATAGAGACTTGGGAAAGGTATTGGTTTGGTTGATAATGGGAAGGTATTAATTGAGAAAGTTAACACTTTAATTAATGTTATTGATTATCTTATGAAACCATACAGATAAGTTCTTTTGGTTTTAAACATTTTCTTGGAAGCTTCATGATTATGCAGGTTGCATGGATTGATTAGTTGGTGCAAGAAGGCCATTGGCCTTGAGTCTTGTACTTGTTATATTATTCCTTGTTTAGAATAATTGCAATGTATAATGTCAAGTGGGAGAATGTTGGAAATAGGATTCCATTTAATTGCAATCCTAAACATTATCTATTTCATGTATCTCCTAAGTCCTTGGAATGTGTTCAACAACACTAGGATTAGGAAGAGATTGATATTTGATGAAATAATCATGTTAATTGGCATTTGTAATTAATTATAAATGTTAAAAGCATGTGTGGACACCTTGGAATTATCTCCTACAAAATAGGAGCACATGGGTGCACATATGGTAGGTGACTACTCACCTTGAGTTTAGTTAACTAGTTGGTAAATTGAGTACACTTCAAAAATGCATCCTAGGTTCCTACAAAATAGGGATTTTGATTTATGCATGTTGAGGTCCTATAAAATAGGGGGTGATGTGTACGAGGTTTAGTTTAGTTTAGTTTAGTTCAGATCAGTTTAGTTCAGTTCAAGTTTAGTTATGGTTCAGTTAGATTCAATTAGTTTTAGTTGCATGTTAGTTGACTTCAGTTAACTTGGAATGCATGGCTAATAACTTGAGTTGCATGAAAAATAACAGGAACTACCTTGAGTTAACAGGAGATGACCATTCTTGCATGAATGGTGTTGAGAAATGTTTTAGTTAACAAGAAATATCTTGGACCCTCTTTGGGTGCCCAAGTTGGCTTCTTGGAATTAACTCCTTTGCATGCAAATATATTTTTTGAAGGCTTAGTTAAGTGGGGCCCTCTGGTTTCCAACTTTGAGGATAAAGAATTAAGATATTTATAGGATGAAGACTAAGTTGTGACTTCAGTTTGGTGAAGGCAAAAGAGGCATTCTCAAGCAAGAATTGGAGCTATTGTAATCTACTTCAGAGATTGAATAATAGATTAATTCTTGGTGGAGTTTTTTACCCGAAAGGGTTTTCTCCACGGTATATGCTTGTGTAATCTTTCTAATATCCTGTCTACTTCTTCTATCAACTTCTGTCTACATTCCACAACAGTAAAATGGATTAATCAAGATAATCACCCACAAAGAATTTGTAACAAAAAGGAAAAGCTTATTTAGATCAGTAATCTTACAGTTTTACAGAGTATTAAGCTAAGAAAACACCTCATTTTTCAACATTAGGAACATATGCACTTAAGATGGATGGAAGGGTTGATGGATGAGGTCCTAGAATAGATGGTAAAGATGATGGAGGAGGTGTATGTCTTAATCTAAAGGGAGGCCTTTTGGGTTTGAAAGAGCTACCAAAATATTGAGAAGGAGGTATGCAAATAAGGCCATAAGAATTTAGATGTGTTTTAATATTAGGGTGTTCAAGTAAACCTTGCTCATGAAGGCCCAACCCTTTGCCTTGATGATTCATCTTTTGAAGAATCATCTGACCAATGTGATACTTGTCGTTTGTGAAGCAAGATGAAAGACCATCTTGAGGGGTGTTGGATGTGGAAGATATGTGATATTCTAGGAGAAGTGTTACACCACGTTTCATAGTTACCAAGTTACTTTACCATTATGAGTGAAAATGTTGACAAATGTAAATTGTGACTTTAATATGTTTGTTAGGTGAATGAAATATGTGATTGTTCAATAAGATGTTATTGATTTCAAAAGAATGAATATATTTTGAATAAGTGGAATGCTATGTATTACAATGTGAACATTCTAATTCTTTCATGATATAAATGTTTTATGATGCAAATAGATTTACTATGAACGTCTAACTACCTTAGTGTTGAACTAAGCTAGATGCAGGGACATATTTGATCCTCCAGAAGGGATGGGAAGTATCACCTAGGAGAAGTGATTGGCCAAGTAACCCTTAATGAAACCTAACTAAGGTTACACACACTCAATTTTAGCTGGTTAAGTCAAGTCAGTAGCTTGGGAATTGGGTAAGTGCCTTTGGTCACAATCTTGACTTAATGGAATAATTGAGTAGTCGTCCTTGGTTGAGTTAGGTTGTTTTCTTGAATTGAATGAATTTGGTTTTATTCTTTGGTTTCTTGATTGATCATAATTTTTTTGAGTCTCTTGCCTTATGCGAGTTCTTCTTTATGTGGTTATAATTAATCGATAAGTTATAAATATACATGCACTTCATGTATGTATATATATATCGATCGATATAGTTTCTTATATCTATATGAGTAAATACGTATATCGAATATACGTGTATATATGGATTATCAATGACATATTCATAAGATATGATATGTGTCATTGAACATCATATATACACATATATTTAATATAAGTATATACATGTGTGTTGATAAATTGAAAGGTGATAAAGCATGCATTTACATATATATACATATGCATATATATATATATATACATATATACATATACAATAATGGAAATATATATACGTATGTATATCTATGTATATGTGAATACGTTAATATTCAATATATAAATATAAATAAAATGGTGAGGATGTGTAAATGTGTGTATAAGCATTCAAATATTGAATGATGCATATAATAAACTTGTGAATTGGTGAGGATATAAATATATATACATGATACATTGTATATATATATGTATATGTATATTATATATATTAAATAATATAATGAATGAAAGTGCAGGCTCTCTTATATAACACTGCCTTAAAAAGAGATCAAGGCTATAATAAAATGCAACATACAATGATTAGTGCATAAGAAATACAGATTATGCATTGTGATTTAAATGCTGACAAAAGACTTAGGCCACAGATATTTACAACACATAGATAAAATAAAAGGAGATTTTTTTTAAAGTTTCCAAGTGTTTGAAATCAACGCTATATATGAGGGAATGACCAAGTGTTGTCATTGCATAAAATAAGGAATGAAGTGCTTAGGGAATAGTCATAAACTCAAGATCCAACAAAAAGTTTAGAGCATAAATGACAATGCTATAATCATGAATTACCATACTTGCTACATAACACAATATATATATTTATATATAAGACTCAATCAAAAGATATAAGAGATATTTGAAAGCACATTTAAACGCTAACTTGGTCATGGAACAACAAAAATCAAAATGCACGATAGAAGGTCTAGGTGGCACCAAAATATGAAAACGACACTGTAAATAGAAGTCTAAACTATAAACTCTATCCAGCGATGGAAGACCAAATAAAATGTAGAATAAGTCATATAAAAGTTGGCATATTTGGAGTCGTCTTGTTGATCTTTTACCTTAAATTTCTGGAATGCATTATTGTTGCCTTTGTTTTAGTCGATCTACTGCTCTCTTTTGTTGAGTATTGATTTTAAATACTGCCACCCATTGTTATTAGTTGTTGAGTTGATCTTAATAAGATGAGAAGTGTCAATGAACATAGCTTGATTATAGGTAGCTAAGTCTCATATTTTTGTATAAATAGGGGTGAAGATTACTTCATTTGGATGCATTATTCACTTGCATTCTACTGTATTTTATCTGAGTCATTCTTGTTTGAGCTAGGAATTATTTGTGAGGAGAGTTAAGAGAGAGTCATTGTGAGAATTTTTGTGTGTGGCTTAGAGAATTACTGAAGATTATTTGAGTGGATTGAGCTTGGAAGTCAATTTATTTCATTTGGGATTAGTGTTTAACATGCATGTTATTTTGCACTCTTATATTTTATATATATTTGAAAAGATTGAATGTTTTTGTTGTTTTGTGTGGAAAGAGCATTGATTTGCTAGATTAGGTAAAGATTATGTTTTGAAAGAATCTTATTATATTTACATCTCATGAACCTTACTTTAGTGTTTTTATTTAGATCTTATGGACCTTACTTGAGTGTTTATATTTACATAATATGGAGTACATACAAACACTCAAGTAAGGTTTATAAGATGTAAATATAATAAGATTCTTTCAAAACATAATATTTACCTAATATAGCAAATCAATGCTCTTTCCACACAAAACAACAACATTCAATATTTTCAATTAAGGAGGGGTTGTTTTACTAGTATAAAATAATGAGCTTATATAGCTCGTTTAGTTATTTATTACTAAGTTATTTGTGTAGTTGAGCCATAAGAGCTTGATTATTTTTGAATGATCATTTGATTGTTGCTTTAATTGATTATTGATTGAAAACCTAGGTCAAGAATAACCTAGTGGGTTGGGATATTTACTTGATTATTGATGATACCATAGCACATAGGTTATGATTAACCTACATGATTGGACTATTCGTTGATTGATGATATCATCCAGGGATTAGGGTAAAATAAGGTTGAAAATTACCTTTGTGATTAAGTTGATCACTTGAAATTGTGAATTACTATTGAATTGGAACCATAGGTGGAATTACCCTATTAAGTTGGAATTTTTACTTTATTGGTTGTTTTACACTCTTGACGTGAAGTCTTTTTATTGATGAAAATCTACTTTTTAGATTGTCATTTATTGATATGATTATTCTTTTGATTAAGGTTATTTATTGATAAGATTATACTTTGAGCGAAGTCATTTCTTATTGAAGGTTGTAATTTTAATTTGAGGTTATTTATTGGCACTTTTGAATGGAGTCATTTAATATTGAGATAAACCATTGATTGGGGACTTTTATAATTAGGATCGTACCTTTGGTACTAGTCATTCAATGATGTGATGCTATGTTATTTGGCTACTCGATAAGTAGGAGTTACTTGAATTATTTAGTAGGAATTTTATAGTCATAGGTTGTTCCTGGGGTTAACAATTACCCAATGGAGGGAATTTCCTATGCATAGTTTATTATAAAAGAGATAGGTTGTTCCTGGGGTTAACGAACACCTAATGGAGGGAATTGCCTATGCGTAGTTTATTATAAAAGAGATAGGTTGTTCTTGTGGTTAATGATTACCCAACAAGGGGAATTTCCTAAGCATAGTACATGAATGGTCATTAAAAAAATCGAGCTAGGATACTGGGTGAATAGATGACACTTTTATATGAAACTTTGGTCAAAGTAGTGTAAGTAGCCACTGTTTACACTGTCAATTGATTATGTCTAGTATAGACAATTTCTAGTTCAATATTTTCATACTTGTAGTTGTAGCTATTGTATGATTAGGTTCTAGAATTGTAGGGCACAATACTAAGCTCAAAAAGGCTATTTATTATGGGGTTTTACCAATCAATCTCTTTGTCTAAGGTTAGGGCCATCTTGCCATATGTGGCAGATGTGCGGGGGACCACATTTGAGTCTATGGTTGGTGAAAAGACACTTGAGTGATGCTTCTCCCCATCAGTTGGCGGCCAAGATTTGCAGGGGATTTCTTGGACCATTTGTTACTAGTTGCAATGAAGCTCAGAGGAGCTATGTATGTTTTCTTATATCCATTTCTATGGAGGTTGTAATGAAAGAGATGTTATCTTGAGATTTTATATATGTCATTATTTTGGAAAGATTATAATATTCAATTATAAATACAAATGGAAAGTTTGGAATATGTGTTTTTTTAGATGTACATATATTATTTGAATTAGAGGAAAAATTATATTGCTATGTGATGGCATTGTGAATTATTCACTTGTGGTTAAAACATTGGTAATTATTTTGAGTAGAACAACGAGGTTGTTACAAGAAAACCAACTTTTATAAATATGGATGAACCAAGCTTATATGTTTGTGATTCATTAATGGGATCTTATGAAGGAATAGGATTATCATGTGATTGTAGGGTAAATTCTTATACCTTGGGGGTCTTGAGAGGTAATGGATGGAAATATTTGTTCTTGTGATGGACTAGGATCATGCAATGGAGGTGGTATGATAGGATCATTATATGAGGTGGATATGCTAGGATCATCAAATGGATTGGATATGGTACGATTATAAGATGTCATAGGATCATGCTTGATAGAGTTGATGGAATAGGATTATGGAATGGAGTTGAGAGACTTGGATCATGAGATGGAATGGGATCATGAGAAGGAATGGGATCACAAGAAGGAATGGGATCATGAGTTTGAGTACTTTGATCTTGATATAAAGGGGGATCTATGATGTCATGCTTTGGATCAACAAGGTCAAGCGAGTGACATGATTGAATTTGTATAGGTTCTATAAAGGTGGAAAACATGAAATGGATGAGGTGGATGAGATGGATAAACATGGGATGGATGAGGTGGAAGTGGGTGGAACTAGAAGACTAGGACTAACATTTTGTGAAATAGGATTTTGCATGGGTTCTTGTATTCCTTTGAGGGTGACTTTTGGTGCTCCTTGGAGGTTGAATTTTGGTTGTATTTTTATGGTGTTCTTTGGTGATATTTTCATGGCCCTCTTTGAATTGATGATAGGTTGACTAGGATGCGAAGTGTATGAGATATGGCTATGGATGGGTGTTGGTTGAACATAGAAGACATTTTGGTTTCCCTTGTCAATGGAGGGAAATGATGACATGGATGCTAACCTGACTTGGGTATAAGTTTCAATGGTCGCTTGGATGGTGTTTAGGATATCTTGGAATCTACTTATGGGATACATGATCATGGATTTTATGTGATTGTTAAAGTATTTTGCAAGGAGAAATTCAACAAGATCTTGAGGTATGAGATGGAAGATGGAGGATGTGTTAGTCTCATCTTAATCCATGGTTTTAGGTAGGTTTATGGTTTTTCTTGCTTGATTAAGATTTAGATCTTAAATAAAAATTCACACACACAAGACAATATTTGATGCAAGATGTAATGAAAATGATTATGATAAGAAGACACTTCCAAGCACAAGAAAAACCTAACAATTATTCAAGCAGGTAGATTGGAAAATGGTCTTAAACTAAGATGCTAAAGGATCTAGGGATTTCTTCTATATACCTGAAAGGTACGTGAGACCCAAGTCCATGAATTTGAGAGGAGAATAATTCCAAAAATTTAGGAGGAGAGGGTACCCACACTCCACCTTCACTTCCCAAAGGTATAAAGTTCTTTGGGGCTTAGCCAAGATTGACAAGATTCACTTCCAAGAGGCGTGTCTTTCAATTCACCCCCACTTTTTATACTCTGACAGAATGTTAGAGTTGAGGTCACCCCTAGAGTGATCACTTTTCTAGGAAATCCCCCTAAGAAGGTTACACAAAAATGATGCAAACAATGCTTTTGATCTCCAAGATCATATGATAATGTGAGGAGAGCATACACATGTATTTGATCACATAAGCAATGTTCATTAACCTTAGAAATTAAAATGTGATGTGAAAATGAAAGTTTTGAAGAGTGCTTTTAATTCCCAAGATTATATGGAAATGAGAGGGAAGAACATACACACCTCCAAGCACAAAAAAGATCACCAAGCAATGCAAACACTTGTTCTTTTTAAGCCCAAATTGAAAGTATGATTTTGAGAAGACACTTGTTCTTTTTAGATCTAAATTGAAATGCGATGTTGTAAACAAGATTAAGATAAAGATATGAGTTGAAAAGTGTGCACCTAGATTTTATTTAGCTCCAAATTTATGTCCACTTGATCCAATTTTCCATTTGAAGAGTTTATTTTTCTACACATTAACAAAACCCACAACAAAGCAAAACCCTAACAAGATAATTGATCACTAATATTAGAGGGTTAGATTAAAACCAAAAAAAACTCAGATTTGATAATGACAATAAAACTCCTGCAAAGATCATAAAATAATTTATGATGCAAAATATATATATGAAAAATATGCTCATCACTAGATTGTAATTCCATTTTTTTTTCACCTAGTCAAAATAAATCTGATTTTTAGAAATGCTTTTGGCACCAAAAATAAAAATACAAAAAACAAACCCCTATTGAAATTTCAAGAGCTTTCCAAAAATGCAATTTTTTAAAAAAATTCGTTGATTTGCACCCAAAAATGCAAAATTATGGGAAAAACCTAATTAACAAAGATTTGATTTTTTATCACTATTTCAACTTAAAAATAAATTTATAAAGGAAAAACCCCCACTAAAATTTCAAGAGCTTTCCAAAAATGCAATTTAAAAAAAAAATCACTGATTTGCATCCATAAATGAAGATTTATGAAAAACACTAAAATCATCATAAATCACCCAAAAATAATGATATTACCTTAATTTTTCTTCTTTAGCTTCCTTAGATGATCCATAAACTTCAGCTAAAAATCCATAAAAAATTTGCGGCCATTTGAAAGATATGGTGAAATTTTTGAAAACTAGGGTTTTGTCCAAAAATGATGCAAAACCTACAACAAAAATCTAACAAAACCTGGAAAAGGCAAGCTAGAGAAAGTGAAGTGGGTCCAACTCCAAAATTTCTCAAAATCTTGAGCCAAACCTTAGTTACAGGGTTCATGTCGGGTTCAACAAAATGTATGATGCAGAAAATAGATAATAAAAGAAGCACTAGATATAATCCACATTCAACATCAAACCTCAATTGTGTCTAAGAGCTAGAAGATAATGCATGCATGAAATGAAACAAAGTCACCTTGAACATGGACTCTTGATATGGTTGTTGCCCTCAAACTTTGATTGCATAACCTTGATATTGCCTTGATCTTGATCTTGATATGATATGGTATGAATCTTGATATGATAGATGAATGTATGCTTGAGGTCTAGATAGAAAATGGTAGAGATGTGATGAATAAGAGTGCTAGAATGAAAATGACAACATGTAGGTGAGATAATGAAATGTGTTCTCTAAGTGGCTTAGATGATGGATTTATTTATATGCTTTTCTTGAAATAAATCAAGGGTGGACAAAAAAATGTTGGGGATATGTTTTGGAGTTTGCCTCAGTCAAACCCTTGCTTTGGTGTTTCCACCTCCACAAACAACTAGATAGACCATAATAGAGAAAAGATGATAAATAAAGGAGATACATAATACGTATAGAAAGCAAAGACAATCTATATGCTAACTATAATATTGATAATGCAATAGAATAAAAATGCATTACCCTCACTTCTACAAGATTGAATAATTTGAGAGGAAGGATGAGAGCTTCAAGAGCGTAAGAAGAATGTGAAAGAATGATGTAGAACTTGAAACCTACATGAATTTGGTGTAGAGATAATGGACACAAGAATGGAATGGAAGAATTGATAGAGTGAAGTGATAAGTTGTAAGAGTGAGTGTTAGAACGTGAGAGATCAAATGGAATGCAAAAGCTAGTTCAAAATGAGGCTTTGGAGGTAAAAGAGATGTTTTTAGGTGGGTTTGCAGTAGCAAGAAGTGTTTCAATTCATAGATGCCATGAAACATAACGTCCCAATGTCCACTGACCCAGGAATCTATTAGGGATGTTAGTGCAGTATACAAGCGTCCTAGTTAAAATTCTCTCAATCGACAAAAATGACAAGGTATGGATAGGACAAGGGGATTATGATGGTGGGTTTTAACATTATCACTTATATAAGGCTAACGTATGAGTATGTTATGGTAAATTGCACTAGGGTGAAATTTTATTCCATAACATTTCTCCCCCTTTAGCGAGCATATGTGTCAAAGCATGTGTGAACTAAAGTAGAAAGAGATTGAAAAGAATATACCAAAAATAGAGGGGAAGCAGTCCTTCGATTCAGTATGATTGACGTGAAAGGAGAGCTCCACCAAAATGTGAAGAGGACACGAGTCTTCGACCCTACAAAGCTAACTGCAATCTCACCACTTGAACATGTTATCTATAGATAAACATGTTAGGTGAAAAATAAAAAATAATAGACACCATCAAATTTTCATAGACACAATAAGACATAATCCGATTATATATAAGATGACGTTTATAGGTATGACTAGCATGGCTAGAGCCCATATGGTAAGCATGCAAAATAGAGGGGAAGCAGTCCTTTGATTCGGTATGATTGACGTGAAAGGAGAGCTCCACCAAAATGTGAAGAGGACATGAGTCTTCGACCCTACAAAGCTAACTACAATCTCACCACTTGAACATGTTAGCTATAGATAAACACATGTTAGGTGAAAAAGAAAAAATAATAGACACCATCAAATTTTTATAGACATAATAAGACATAATCTGATTACATATAAGATGACGTTTATAGGTATGACTAGCACGGATAGAGTCCATATGGTAAGCATGTAGGCCTATGGCTATTATAAACTACGTTGTGGGATAGTCACAAAATAGATAGGTCTAGTTAGGTTTCCCCCAAGCTAGATGCCAAGATATAAGACATCAAGACATAAGACATCAAATATCAAACATGGGACACCAAAGAATCCTTTTGAAAAGATTTTCATAAAGGGGTTCCTTCATCAGGGAATCCTTTTCATAAGACATCAAGACATCAAGGAACCCTTTTCAAAGAACACTCCTTTTGAAAGACATGGAATTTTCTGCAAGTGATTTTGTCATCAGAGAATGCTTTTGAAAGAACCTTCGTCAAGGAATCCTTTTGAAAGAATACTCCTTTTAAAAAAAAAAAAGATTTTAGAAAGAAAATATTTCATCATGGAATATTTTTGAAAGAAATTTCATCAAGGAATCCTTTTGAAATAATACTCCTTTAAGTAGATATGAGAGCCCCCCTTAGAATGTTGTGTGCTACATAAAGGAGCACATGTCATTCTAATGAGAAAATAAAAACAAGAGATGTCATGACAAGAGATACATGGTGAGATGTATTCATGGAATGTTGTCATGCATGTGAGGGATAACACGTAAAATCCACTACAACATGAGGCAAAAAAGTGGAGACAAAGAAATCAACAGCATAGGGGGATCTAGTAATTTAGGGTAAAAAATACTCATAGATATAAATAGATAGATATTATAGAATATTTGTATGAACCATCATCAATCCCCAAATATATCAAAACATGAAAAAGAGCACATAAATACAAAAGAAAAATAAAATTTTGGTCAACATAGAAGAAGGCCTAAATGCCCTCAACGCTTACATCATCCCCGACATGAAAAAGAAAAGTTTACGACATATAGAAGAATGATGAAACAAATAGAAGAAGGTTACGATGGATTATCACACCTGTATCCAAGCATCTACAAGGGTATCAAGGGTCATCTAGGAAAGAGCACAAAAAACATATAAACAAGTACGAGGGAAGCACAACCAATCACACAAATCTACTCTAAATATGTAGAAGAGGTGCAGTCCTAATTCAAGTCCCCTAGTAGGTCATTTGAATCTCAATCTAGATCATTGTAAGGGGAAAGAGGATTATCCTAGAAGGGAGGGATTACGAGGGCTACAAAAGTTGACTCACCTATGACAAGGGCCAAGGAAGAAGGCCCATCAAGGTCCTCTTCATCGAGCTCTTGTGAGACTAAGGTCACTAATTTTTCAAAGATCGATGACAAAATCAAGATATCCTCCAATGAGTTGAACGTGCACTTGATAGGAGTTCCATGTGTAAATTGAGTGGGAGGAGGACAAGACACCTGAGAGTCACTATGGACCTCAAGAAAAAGGGAAGTGAAAAACTTCAGGGACATGGGGGTTGCCTTCGTCACAAGGATGGCATAGGATAAAATAGAACAAGACTCAAGAGAAGATGACAAGTTCTTATGACCATCGCCTGAAGTGAGTCCATCCTTAGAATTGTGCTTAATTAGAGGATGCATAATCCCCATAGATGAAGTGGAAGTTGAAGAAGGAGACAAAGCCACATAGGACACCACCTTTGTGTGAGGCATGTCCATGGACTGCGAGAAAGGAGGAAGATCAGTAAGAGAGGTAAGAAGGGGAGGATCCAAAAAAGGAGTGATGAACACCTACATCCTTTTAGGGTGAAGTTCATCGGGATCTACCGATGAAGGCAAAAAAAGAACGTAAGCGATGGAAACTGAAGTAGAAGAAAAGATAAGAGAAAAATCACCAATAGAAGAAGCAAAGGCAAAAACAAAAACAATAGGCTCCTCCACACTCTTTTGCAAGGTGGCATGCTCCTTATCTAGAGCCTTTCACTTGTTCTTATGCTCACACGCAAGCTGATTACGCCAGTTGTGGGCATTAGAAGACATAACCTGAGAAGAGGCTGATGTCTCCTGATCTACTATAGGAGCAACCTCTGTAACCATTGCTATTGGAAGGGTAGTCTCCATATTAGGAGTAGGAGGAGCAAGAGACATAAGAGTAAAAATAGAGATAGACATCTCAACGGAGGGCCTCTTTCCTTTCCATTCTTTGGGAATAGGTAGAGTAATAGGCAAAGGTCATGGATGCCAAAATGCAAGAACAACCCCATGCAAATGCCTCCCCATGCTATAAAGGGTGGGTCGAGGAACCATGGGAAAAATAGGAAGCTAGAAAACCTGGGGCTTCAACTTTTGTAGCATGGGCACCTTTCCTTTTCCTGTGTTAGGCATAGTAGTAGGAATAAAAGATGCCACCAAGGGTTGGGAAGAGGAAGTTGAAGGTGTAGAAGAAGAATTGGAAGGGGAAGGCATGAGGGCAAGATCAAGCTTGGCCTTCCCTTTTGGAGGGGTAGAAGATGAAGCATGTTGTTGTGCATAGAGGCAAGCTTTTAGAGAAATAACATAAGGAGATGGGGGAAAACCACTCTTTGGTGCCAAGCCCCTAGTCTTGTATTTGTAATAAGCTCTATACAAAAGATTTTCCCTAGGAGGAAGAGGTCTGATTAGGGCGGACCAAAAGTGGTCAAGGGAGAAGCCCCCACATGCTACCAATGGATCGTATCTTGCATCTTGGACAACATGCACGGTATCCTCATGGGGAAACTTCAAACATTTTTGGATCGCATAAGTGACTGCATTCATAGAGTCTAGCCACTAAATGCTAAACCTTTCTTTAAATAAGTCAAACTCTACGATCACAACAAATGGGACATCCATAGCCTTAGGTCTTGCTAGGATTGACAAATAAATTGTGCCCATAAGTGCAATAGAAAACCCATCATGAGTGCAAAGGGTAGCCTATGGCTCATCATATTTATCCTTATGTAAATTATTAATAAACAAGGCCTCCTCCGCGATAATGTTCACACAACTTGAGGGATCAACCATATCACATGTTACAATGTTATCATTGATTTTAGCAGGAACATAGAGTGGAGAGGGGTTCAAGGGAAGATTGTGTGAGGTGAATGTAATGTCAGGTGCAAAATTCACACAATCTATGAGATAAATAGGAGTGAATGAGACCACATTCACATATTCATATGGGGCAAGATCAGAAGATGAAGAATGAACAACCAAATTAGTTGAGTGCGATGCAAAAGGATCTATGCATATCTGTAGTTGGTTGTTAGGGTTTTCTATAGACTTGTTAGAGATCTATTTTCTATCACCAAGGTGGATAGTCATGTCATTGATGCGATCCTAAATCACATGACATAGGTGAATGCATCTTTCAGTATCATGTCCAACAACTCGGTGGTATTGACAAAACTTTTGAGAGTCGTATGATTGAGGATACAACTTGGAAAATAGTTGAATCTCAGGTAAAGTTATTACTTTATCTTTTAATAAATTTTTTAGGATGCTATTATATTTTTCAAATAATTTAGTAAAATTTCTATTGTGTCTTGGAGTATTTTTATCTAATGGAATAGAGGCCATGTTTGGCATAACCTTGTTCTTGCTAGAGATTGACATGATTGACTGACTATCCCAGTGGGAGCACAAGGATGAATCCCTATACTAGACAACCACTTGATATTACTCTCTCATAGTAGCACAAAAGTGCAAAAGAAGGACATTTCATTAAAATGAAAATTTCTTCCAGCGAAGGTAGCAAGTTCCTGATAAGCAGTTTTTGAACATTAGAATCAAGAAGAGGATAAGATATTTGAGCAAATATAGCCTAATACTGAGCTATAAAATTAGTTAACTTCTCATGAGTCCCTTGGTTGCATTAGATGATATGATTGAAAATGATCTTCGACCTGATGTTGGCCTAAAAATATTGGAGAAATTGATTAAACGATTGATTAAAAGAGAAAATAGAATTGTCGAGCAAGGCACAATACCATTACAAAGAAGAATCTTTGAGAGAACACGATAATAGCTTGGCCAAGAATGCATAATTATGAAAGAAATCAATACACAACACATTGAAGGATGAGACATGTGTCCATGGATCGCCATGACCATTGTACTTTTCAAATTTCATGATCTCCACACCTAAAGGGATAGAAGTATCTAAAATGGAAATTGAAAGAGGACTACGATTGGAAAATGGTTAAAAAATAGGCTAGGAGGAGGAGTTGGTCAAATTCACTAGCTAATTCTACATGCATCCCATGTTCTATAAAAGAGCATTGAGGATCGAATTAGTAGACAAGGTATGACCAACTGAACTACTAGCATGACCACCAACACTCGCACCAATAGAACCCTTAGCACGAACACCATCGAAAGAGGCACTAGAACTAGAAGTAGGGTTGCCTTGAGCTTCGGGTGTTGAATAACTAAAGCCAAAAGGTACCTTAATCACTTTGATAGTTCCATTCTTCTTAGGTATGGTTTTGGTGCTAGTAACTTGTGTTAGTCATGCACACTAACACCTTGGACATTAAGATTTCTAGCTATTTTTTAGCTATCCTTGATCCCATATCTTGAGTAGAACTCAAGGTAGAGGTGTAAGAGGGAGAATGGGTCTCTACAATATTAGAAATACCACAAAGGAGATATAGACCCCTTTGATATTTCATTACCATCTCTTTCAAATTTTCAACCATCAGAGCTGCATGGGAAAAAGCTTGATCTCTTGCCAAGAATCCCACAAGCTCTATGAGTCTCAGCTCTAAGGAGTAAACCTACTCCATAGGGACCTTGAGAGTAGATTCATCTTCCAAAGAGGAGGCAAAGGTCATAGGTGAGGTAGGAGGGATAGGAACAAGAGTCCCAACATCAAGGATGGGAGGAGTATATCCAGTGGAAAGCTCGACAGAAAACTCCATAAAGGATGGACCAGTACAGGTAGGACTAAACTTCCTAGATCCCATGTCTAGATTCCAATAACTACTTCTAACAACATGACTGGAGGTATTTGAATGGGTCATAAAGCTCATAAATAGCATCACAACACACTACCAACTACATGTCCTAATACATGAGAATTGATTTTTGAAATAAGGATGAAAGGAGAAGGATAGTTCACTTTAGGTTTGCCAAAATGTGGAGGAGATTCACTACTCCCAAGTCCCAAAAAAAATAGGGTCTATATAGAGAAAATTTCCCTTGATCACCTCAATGACAAAGGGTAAAATATGGGATGAAAAACAAAGGGAAAATCTAATATATGTTTTTTGGTTTTTAGGATAAGGGACTTCAGGAATCGAATGAACAAACCACATAGTTCTTGGATAAAAAACTAGTTGGCTCTCATCTAGAGGATGATAGTGTGGGTCAAGGATGCCAACACAATGCATTGGAATCTTTTTGGCACATTGGCATATCATATAGATAAAGAGCAGAGTTCACTACTTGAAACATATAGGGTTTTCTAACAACCTAAAAACTTTAATCCGATAGTTTAACAAAAATAATAGAATGCTATAAAAGCATAAAAAGGTAACTAGCACAACAAGAAGAATACTATATAAAAAGGTAAACTAACATCGAATGAAATGACAAGAAAAGGGTAGTAGAAATCTAACTCATGGTAGGTCCAACCTCCCACATGCTCTGTATGAATGAAATACCTACACAAATGGAGATAGAAAAATGTTGGGGTTGTGTTTTGTCTTTTTCCTCAATCAAACCATTGCTTTGGTGTTTCCACCTCCATGGGCAGCAAGATAGACCATAATAGAGAAAAGATGATAAAGAAAAGAGATAGACAATACGTATAGAAAGCAAAGACAATCTATATGCTAACTATAATATTGATAATGCAATAGAATAACAATGTGTTACCCTCCCTTCTAAAAGCTTGAAGAATCTAGGAGGAAGGATGAGAGCTTTGAGAGTGCAAGATAGATGTGGAACTTGAAACTTGGGAAGAAAGTAGTGTAGAGAGAATGGAATGGAAGAATTGATAGAGTGAAGTGAGAAGTTGTAAGAGTGAATGCGAGAGAGATTGAATGGAATGAAAAAGTTAGTTCAAAATGAGGCTTTGGAGGAAAAAGAGAAAATTTTGGGTAGGTTTGTAGTGGCAAAAAGCATTATAATTTGCGAATTCCATGAAATGTAACATCCCAACATCCAATGACCCGAGAATTTTTAGGGATGTTAGCATGGTGTACAAACATCTGCATGACATGGAAGCATCTTAGTGAAAATTCCCTCCATTGATGAAAAATGATAAGGTATAGATAGGACAAGGGGCTTATGACAACAGGTTTTAGTGTTATTAATTTTATAAGGCTAAAGTAAGGGTATGTTATGGGAAATTGCACTAGGGTGAAATTTTACACCATAAAACTTATTATTTCTAGTGTTATATGTGTGAGCTACAGTATGGTAACTTGGTTGTTGCAACACATGATTACTAGTAAGTTTCTTTGTGAAGTTTAAGATAGATTCTGGAGGTTTAAGAGGTCCTATAATGAGAGGAGGTCCAATAATTCAAGGAATTTTAGGTCCAAAAGAGTTTTAGGAAGCCAAATAATTAGAGTACTCTTAGGAGATCCAAAAGGAGTTTTAGGAGGCCAAATAATCAAAGGAGACCTAATAGTCACATGTGTATTCATAACCTTAATAGATTTAACTTCTTGTTGATGATATTCTATCAAGGGGGGATCTAAGGTCACCTTAGCATCTTCATCTATGTAATCCATCTTACAATGTTTTGAAAGGAATGTATCAATTATTTCATCCTTTTTTCCAACAATATCTTCCCAACTAGGAGAGGTATGGGGAGAGAAACAAACATGATTCACATGATGCTCAATGATTGAATCCTCTAACACCAAGATACCTCCACAAGAAGGTGAGGTATCAAGAGAAGAATAATTATAATTTTCATGAGTGTCCATGATTGTGTCTTCTTGCACCAAAAAATTCTCACTAGTGGGAGAGATATTGGGAAATAAATGAAGATTAGGCAAAGTTGTATTAAGAAATGTGTCAATAATTTCATTCTCTTGCACCAAGATCCTCTCACAATTAGGAGATATTTTGGAAGAATGAATAACATGATTATCGATGATTTCATTTTTCTTACAAGTAGATTGTGCTTATAAGTAGGGAGGTTATAATCATACAATCCATGCATTACCCTATCAAAACCACATATTTAAAAATGAAACATGTTGCTACTTGCCTTATGGGTCAAATGATCAAAACAAAAAAAGTTCTATAAACAAATTTGGAAAACATACACCAAATATGGATAGAGGACATTGAGAGAGCTTTGTCACAAAAATAAAGGCTCAAAAAAGAAGGACAAAGGAACTCGTGACACCTATGTCCCAGACATGGTGTCATAAAATTCAAAGTTTGATTGTTTAGGGTTCCTAGATCTGTGTGCAAACAGGTCTGACAGTGAATCATTTTCTAGATTTTACTAATTTTATGATTTTGAACTTAAGAATGCAAACATGCAACAATGTTAAAAATAAATGACAGTTTTGAAATGTAAAAACATAATTTAGATAGCAAAATCCCATAGAGAACACAAAAATAGAGATCTGATTCAAATTTCAGCCACAAAATGTAGGAAAGAGGCACCTAGGGCACATATTTCCTAGATAGGGTGACTATAAATTCAAAGTGTGATTGTGTTTTTTACTATTTAAGGTTACCAATTTTGTGTACAGATAGGTTTGACAATAATTTTATGATTATGAAAATGTGAAAATGTGTGAATAATAAATGAGAATAATTTTTTTCAGATGTGAGATACAAAAATTGACTGATTTCAGTATGCCAAATTATAAGAATGATGATTTGATTCAATTTTGAAGTAAAACTATGCAAATTTCCATTTTTTTGACTTAAATCAAAGATGCCTAAATGCATGCAATTAAAAATTTCAGAATTTTATGATCTAAGGAATGTAATTTGAATGCAAATCTAATCTAAGATGACTGAAATAAACCCTATTACAACTTTTAATGCAATATGAATGGATTTTTTTAAATTTTTATGGCTTTTTATGATGTAAAAATGAAACCCTAAATGAGAAATGTAAAACAATGGTATGTAAAATTGAGATCTAGGGTGAAATGCCTCAAATTTCAGAAAGTATATAATGTTAACATGTCAGGTTCACCATAATGAAACATAGAAAAAGGTAAACCTTAAGATTTGACCCTAGGGTTTAGGCACTTTTTCAAATGGTTCATTAAAGATTTGAATGGTAGTGGGGGTTTTATGGATTTAGACAAGGAATGAGATTGAATTACAACTTGATAGTTGAGTCAACTAGCCCTTAACCAAATATGGAAATGTATTAATGATGAAATGCAGTGATCTAACTAGGCTAATAATACAATTTACTATTCTAATGCAAATATAGAAAACATAGAAGTTCACAGATAGATTCATACAACATAAATGAATAAAGTAGGACATTGTGCACCTATGATTCAAATTTTGGGTAGAAAATGGAAGACACAAACACCCAAGGTGTGAGTGTCCTTGTAGAGATTTTATGGGTCTATTTTCACAATCCTCTGATGCCGGATTTGAGCTTCAAATTCCTACCTAAAAATCTATTGGATCACTGTCGAACATTTATGTAACTGAGTTTCTATGATTTGACAATATGTAGGGCTTCAAATGTAACAATTAATGATTTATCTTCATACTCCTTTCAATATTATTCAAACCTGAGATCTGCACATTCATAAAGAGAATATATGTTGGGACATTTTAGGGGCTTGCCTCAGTCAAACCTCATGTAGGTGTTTCCACTTCCATAATGGCATTATCAATGATAAAATAGTAAAGGATAGGAAGGAATAATGGAATCACAAAGTGCTACAACTCACCACCCTTCAATGGACTCCTTGAAGGATTGAATTCATGCACATCACTTCAAGGACTTGGATCTTGATTGTTTGGATGCTTGAATGCTTGGATTTCTTGGATACCATGAACACATATAAAATCACATAAGATTTTTCATGATGCTTGGATCTTGAATTGCTGCAATAAAGCCTTGAAATGCTTCTCTTGAATTGCTCTTGACTTGTTATCAATGACATTAATTTCTCTTAATGTTCACCTCTTACTAGTTAATATTCAAATGATGTAATAACTAGGTATTTATAGGCATTTATTCAATTTCCCAAAAACTAAATCTCAATGGCTGACTTTAGACTCTTGAATTGAAAATATTAAATTGCCACAACCAACATATTTCAATTTAGAGGGAAAATAGGAGGACACTCATGCCTAGGGTGTGAGTGTCCTAGACCTATTTTCTAGGAAAGTTAGTGTCGAGGGAAATGTCTTAGATAAGTTTGATTGATTCCCACTTGCAATTCATCATAAATTGTTAAAAATGGTTTGTAGAATAAATAATTTAGGAAATTAAATACTCAATTAGGTCCAATAATTTAAAAGGGGACCAAACATAAGGTGGAATTTTCATGGGTGGCAATTTACGATGGTACAAGGTGTAATAGGTAAGTACACAAAAAAGGGAGTAAGGACTAGGAGGTAGAATAAGACAATAAGGATTATGATGCATTACACAAATATGTGAATGGATAACATGAAGATCTCGTAGTGTCATTTCATACTTGAATGTCATTTCATACTTGAATGTATCCCATGTAGCTCAAGTTTGGAAGTGATGTTTCCAAGTTATGCATAAGTGTATGTGAATCCATTATGACAAAGTGTAATTGTGTTTGGGTAGTTAATTTAATAATAAATATTTAAGAGGCTAGGTTTTTTTCCCTTACCAAGGGTTTTCCTAAAGTATATGTTCTATTGTTTAATGTGGATTTTGTTGTTGTGTGTGTTTATTGTAATTAGCTACATGTTTGGATATTCCTTCTTTGGACCCTAAACTTGTTATTGTATCACTAACACTCATATTTGGTATTGCAAGGCCCTTAATGTAGTGTGTAGTATCACTTTACCTTCTTTGTATTGTCTCTCTCTTTATGTGGTACCACAAACCATTTTTAGTATAAGATAATACCATATAAGGTAGTATTGTGTTATGCGTAGTACCCTTAGTACCTACCAAAATCCTTCTTTAGCCTAAAAACTATCTCATCCTTGACACAAATCTATAGAATTCTTTTCTAGTGGATCTCTTTTGACTCTTGTTGGTTTCACTTGTTAAAATATATTATAATTTCTAGAACCTTCTTCTTCTTGTTCTAGGTCCTTATCTTCTTTTCTCACTTGAAAATTTATTTTTTGGCTTATCAACCTTTCTTTTTTATCAATTTAATCCTTTTACATATATCTTCTATATTTGAGGTATGTTATCTTCATTTTTGGTAGTATTTTTAATCTCCTTATCTATAGTAGATGCCTTTGTAGTATCTTCTTGTAGTGTAGAAAAATGTACTCCTTTACATTTTCACACTATGTTTGGGTCCCTTAATTAAATTGGACTTAACTAAGCTTCTAATTACCTAAATTATGCATTTCTAAGCCTTATTATTCTCATTTTACAAAAGGGAAACCAGCATTAAACAAACACTAACATTATTTTAAACACCCTAGGAAATTGCGTGTCCTAGATTTAGGTCCTAGGACCCATTCTCCCAAGGGTGAATGAGTCCTCCTTAAGTCCCAACTCCCAATTTTAATATGTTTTGGCAGTATTTTAGTGATTCAAATTCAAGTTTCAAATGTCGGCCTATGGAATCTAATTTTTTGGAAATTAGATAAACACCTATAAATACAAGGTTATTTTATCAATTCAAATCCTAAGACTTAAAGAGATCAATCACAAGATAAAATATTATTATCAAGAGCATTGAAGAGCAGATTTATCAAGAATCTATAACAAAAATCAAGATCATATCATCATGTCAATGTTATGTGTTTTCATGTTATGTTTTGGATCTAACATTGTGATGTAGGTTTCAAGCATTCAAGTGTCAAATCAAGCTATCATTCAATCCAATTCAAGCAAGATCCAATCCTTAGAGAGATGTGTTAGAATTTATCCCTCTCAAGGAAACCATTGAAGGTTTGGTGAGTTGTGACATAAATTTGTTCATTCATCAATCCTTGCCATTTGTCATTGTAGATTAGGGTTGAATTTGGGGAATGAGCATGAACCAATAATAGTGTAGACACATAAAAAGTCTTGATTGATACTATGCATCTGATTTTGATAAATTAACACCATTTCCTCCTAAATCACCTTGAACTAATTGATTAATTAAATAATCAACATTATTTAGTTAAATTCAGTAAATTCAACTATTAATCAAATACTTAATTTTATTGGATTAATTCACCTTTCTTCTAACTATTATTCATCATATTTAATTAAATCTTCCTAAAGTCTTCTCATTTGATTAAATAAATCAAATAAAATGTCACAATCCCCTAACCCATTCAAATTAATTAATTCTAAATTAATTAATCCTAAATCACTTTCTAATCAACATTAATAAATACTCTAACTTTTAACTCCTCAAGAGTTAAATCGACCCATGGTCAACTAACCAGGTTGCACATGAAATTAATTTATTTTAATTAACTAATTCCTCTATTTATCCTCATAAAGGCATATTCCAAAGAATATTCTTCTCAACCATCCTCTATTCAATTTCTCTCCAAATATTTCAAAAATCTATTACATCTTCAATAACTCCTCTTACATCTTCAATAACTCCTCTTACATTTTCAATAACTTCTCTTACATCCTTTCAAATATTCAACCACATTCATTCAATTCTCTCTTACACCCCTCTTACACAAGCCACCTAAACATTAACTCCTCTTATACATCCCTCTTTCCAAAATGTGCTCACACATACCCCTATTGATTTAATTAGCCTTGTGACACTTGTTACTTGGCTATTGATCCTCATTTTAGTTCCACATTGCCCAATTTCACCTCTTCCTCCAACCCTTGAATCCTATAAATAGAAGCTTTCTCTACACAATATGGATCCACAATCTCATGCAAAGTCATTATGCTCATTTCATCCATCAATCATCCAATTGCTATCACTATCTTTGAGGGAAATTGACATTTATCAAATCCATTTGCATCCATAATTTTAGGCATGGTTACTCTACTCCAAATTCATCAAGGATCTTGAATCTTATCAAAGGGATTGGGAAAGGGCCACTTTCCATATCAAAGTGACACCAATCCCCCTATGGGATGGAGGTTTGATCTATTTAGTTTGTTAACATGCTTTCATTTGCTTTCTTTTGTGCATTTCATTTCATGCTTTCATCTTTTTTTGATCAAGAATCTCATAGGGAATGATGTTTGTGCTAATTTGAATGAATAAACTTGTTTGTGTTGTCTTTGTTTAGCTAGGTATAGATCATCATTCAAATTTTGGTGCTAGAAGGAGGGATAACCATTTAAAACTTTGTAATTTTGGCTTAGAAATCACGTTTTTGCAAGTTTCAAGAAGCGGCATTGCCTTTGACATTACAAGAGAGTCACTTTTAAAAATATAGCATCGCCTTTGCAAACAAAGTTTCTTTTGTCATCATAGAGTCACCTTTGAAGTTTCTAGTTTAGTGCAGAGCGTCACCTTTGTTTTTTCATCAGAGCGTCACTTTTGCAAATATAACGCCACCTTTGTATGATACAAAGTCACTTTTGAAATATAGTGCCACCTTTATAAACATGGCCACCTTTGTTTTCTTTCTTTTGCACCCCATCTTAAAATGGCCATATCTTGGTCATCTTTTGGTCTTTTTCAGAGGTTTGTTTTTTTGAAATGGGGTAGAATTTCATAAGCTATGCAATGGTGTAGGTGTTTCTTAATTTTTGTAGAGTTAAAATTTTCAATTTTTCACCTAAAGTCAAATCACATTGTAACTTGGTCTAAGTTTTAGGATTTTTATGCTTAGTCATTTATCTAACCCTCAAATCTTCTTGTTTCTTGATTTCATCTAACATTTGGAACATGAATTGTAGGTTTTAAGAGGAGCATGGATCATTGAAGTGAAATAAAAAGCATTTGATATTCATTTTAATAGTGTTTTCAAACACTCATGAGAAAATAACCCTTCATATGTTATTTTCCTTGCATGGTTTAGGACCAACTAGAATTACTTTGGGCTTAAAATTAACCATCAACTCAAGCTTTGTCAAAGTTGGATTAAAATTGAACATTAAGAACTTACTAGACATTGCTTTGTGGGTTAAAATTGAACAAGACAAATTCACACTTAGCTTTTGGTGCTTAAAATGAACTCACTTTTATTTTTGGGGATTAAAAAGAACTTGTGTCTTCTTTGCAATCCTTTTCACTTGAATGCGTATGCAGTTCTCTCGCACCACTCGAAAATCTTGAGAATCAAAAGCATTCCATTGACATTAGTTGTTTAAATCACCCACACATTTCAATTTGGAGCTAAAATTGAACAATCATGTGAGTGTGAAGGAAAGACATTGTGTGCTCCCTCCTAGTCCTTTTTGCAATCTAAGCAGTCGAACTACAAATGTACTAATTCACTATTGTTTATCTTTAGAGGGCCTGCCTCCCCACTTCAAAAGGAAGGAATGAATCGAGCGATAATGAGCTAAATCCAAGCTCTTCTGAACCGCTATACAAATTTGTGATTGCAAGGAAAGTTTGCAATCAATAGGAAGCGATATGTGTTAGCTCTCCCCCAGTATCTTTATGATGTGTAAAGCCCTTGTTTTAAGGGTTGGGAAACCTCTTGATTTTTTTTTTATCATAGTACCCCCTGAACCGGATGTCCTTACTACAACTCTTTGTTTAAAAGGCCAAAATACTTAATTTTTTTTGGTGTTGGAATGGTCGTTCTGAAGTCGCTCCACATTTGTACTATTCAAAGTAGAAACAAAAAAATCCTTAAGGTCTCCAAATCTTTAGGATTTTGAGATTTGGTGGTCCCGAGAAGTGTGTTCCGAGAAAGTGGGAGCTAGTGTCACCAAATCTCTAACTGTTCTCTTTGTCTCAATGTTTGGAGAAATCCAAGTGGGGACTCAACAAATATATCCACTTCTATCCTAGGATTGTACAATTTTTGAGTCAGTCAAACACATTGCTTGGGTCTCAAACTTGGAAACAAACATTAAACAAATCATCAAAATTTCAAACCCTTTGGAAAGAGAAAATATCCTTGAAGAGTCCAATTATTACTGCTTGTCCCTAGGGATTTTATCCTTAGAGGCTTCTAAATTTTTGAACTCACATCTCAATTTGCTCTCTTCAAAGTCAACCTAGGGAAACTATGGCCTTGATTCTTTGATTTTCACATAATGAACCTTGTGGAATGAAAAAGAGTTAAGAAATAGTCATTTAGTTTGAAATTTAAGCAAGACAAGTTGATGTGGTAAAAATCAATTCATTAATCAAGATGAAATCAATTGAACCCCACACATGTACTTGTTTATCTTTTGTCTTATGGTCTTCTGAGCAAACATTGATCTTTTGGTTTGAAGTGATCTTAGGGTAAAGCATGTTCTTCAATATCTTGGTTTTGAAAACAAGGTCCATCTTAGGTTCATTTGGGATCAAATAAAACACTTCATCCATCCCAAACATTTATCATCTCCATACCACAAACAAATTTCAGAGCTTTGGAAAACATGAATATTTTAGACTTGGGTAACTCCTTAAATCAAATCAAAATCACCTTGTTTAGTTAGGAGTGTGAGAATGCATCATTTCTCATACCTCTAAGTTAAATTATCACCCCTTTGAACAAGCTCATCCTAAGGTCACATACAACATCTTGGGATCTACAAATTCATTATCCAAATCAAACTAGTCAAAATCAAATCCTAAAGTCTAGCATTGATCCAAAGTTCCTAAAAGTTCACCACCCATATCACTCACCCTTTCATCTTTCATCTCATAATTGGTCCTAAATTCCTTAGAGGTCAACAAGGTCAAAACACAAGAAAAAAATGGCATATAAACTTGATTCATACATCATGAGTGATCTAAGTCAACCAAACTATCAAAGCCTTACAATACCAATTGATTATCAAAACTCACATCTATACAATCCATACATGGGATCATTTATCCTACCCAATCTAAATTTTGGAACACCTTTCCCTATGGTAGATTTAAATAAAAGTCAAAACCTACAAATCTATCAACCAAATGATCAATACATGATTCTTCAATGAAACACCATTATCCCACCAAATCAATACATGCCAAATGTGAATATACCAAGTACAAGCTTACCAAACATGAACATATCAAATCCACACTTGGTGAACTTTGGGATAGATATGTTTGTGAATCATACCAATGTTGTTCAATGTCCCAATAATATATTGACAACTCAATATATTGATTCAAGTCAAGGTAATCTCATGAAAAATAAAGGTTACCTAAATCAAAGCAATGTGATTCCCAACCAAAACAATATTAATTTCAACCTATAATGCCAAATCTAAACATCATCCCAAATCGGAACATTGTCCAAAATCAATTTATGCACGATCCCATACAAATACCACAAGTTTATAGTCCAAATATGCTTGACCAACAACCAAATCAACTATATCAAGGGCATCAAGATCAAAATAAAGAACAAATTTTCCAAAATCAAATTGCTATACTTATAAAATTTGTTGATTCATATCACCAAGAGACATATCCACTCCAAAATATACACACCCCCCTTGGGTTAAACCATGTCATAAAAACATTGAGTTGTATCCACAACCTCATCAAGAAGAATATCCCCAATGTCAAGAGGTTGGTTATCAAGATCAACAACATCAACAATGAGCCCAATCACCACAAGGTCAATCTCAACAAGTACAAATCTCATAAGATAATAAACATGAATACACTCCTTTGGGAGAGCTAATCGAATCAACACTAAGAAAGCTGGTTAATGCAAAACTCATCACTCTTCAAAAAGTAAGTGCTTTCAACTCTATCATAAAATTCCATTGGAATAAAAGTGGATATTGTTGTGAGTATCCTAGAGATAATCTTCATAAAACATTAAATTGTATTCAACTCAAAAATCTCATCCAATAACTTCTTGATCAAGGAATAATAACTGTTGAGGACAATGATCAAGATTCAACCACTAATGATAGTAGTGACAATATCTCCACCACAACTGTTGAAAATAATCATCAAGATTTATCCATCAATGAGCACCTTGAAGATGTTTCTACCTCATCCAACGATCAAATCAACATACACGAAGAGTCAATTTTTAATCATGATCAAAACCCATAAACAATATCCCACAACGATTCATTTCAAGAAATGTTAACATCATTTGATCTTATGGTTAAAAACATTGACAATATCTCTGCTACAATTTTTGAGGACGATGATCAAGATTCATCCATCAATGATATATTTCAAGGAGTGTTAACATTATTTGATCCTATTGACATAATCCAAGATCCATCCACCAATGATCATGTTGAAAATACCTCTACATCATCCAATGAATTAGAGGACATATCTCAAGAATCTATTCCAAAGCATGATCATCATATTTCACCAAAGTCTAGCAATGGTCCTTTCCAAGACATATTGACATCCTTTGACCTCATGGTTGTAGATATTGAAGGGATCCTCAACTCAACACTTGATGCAAGTCCACTCAAAGATCAAGAGGATATTAAGCCACTTCTTATGCCTATTTAATATATCCAAGAACCCTTTGTAAGCAAACAATCCTTTGAAATTGACTTGTGTCAAGAACTTGATCCAAAGCACATCAAAATCAATTCCAAAATTAATCAAGATCAAGAATTCATATATCCAAGATACTACAATGATCTAATGGACACTCTTCAATCTATACAAGATATCACAAATGATGATCATATCCATATAGCACATACTCCTCCATCTACCCACATGATGCTTTCTTTGGATGGACACATTGATGATCTTCATTCAGAACAAGATTCCTTTACTCTTGACATTATTACACAAGAACAAGAGGTTATTGATTCCTATAGTCAGGATGAGTTATCAACATCAAGATCAGATATATCAAAAATTCAGATTGAGGACATCATGTATGAAGATATGCAACATTATCCACTCAAGGAAACAGGTAAGACAAAATAGGATATTCCAGAGTTAGCAAAGCAACAAATTGAAATAACATCATCTGCAATGGTCATTTATCAGAGAATACTTGCTAAACATGACATCTTGAAACACACATAATCAAAGAATAAAGGTGCTACTACCACCATACTAGGGGAAAATATGTCGTAAGCGAACACCAACATAAGGAGCATGAAGAATCCTTATGATGAAATCAATGCCAATACTGCAACCAACCATGTCATGAATCTTCATCCACCCATCACCCCATCCATGAATTGGGACCAACATCAAAAGAAAGATTTGAATCAAAGCATGAAGAACATTATCAAAGAAAAATAAGTTGCAAAGCATGAAGGTCAAATCAAATACAAGTGGATACCAGAGAATACAAAGAAATATTATCCCTATCAAAATCCATTAGTCAAAGAAATAATGGGGCAAAATAAAAAAGGGAAAAGTATCCATAAAAATGTCCATAAAGGCAAAAATAGGCTTCTCAAGCAACGTACAAAGTATATCAAGCAATTGGTACTAATTCCACACACACTTCCATATCCACCCATTATTGCTCATCTTCCCAAGTTTGGAGAGTTAAAGGTTCCAAACTATCAACCAATCCATCTCCTATTCCTAAACACACAACACCATCCAATCCTCTATGCATAATATCCAATTCTCACATTGACCATGTATTGGCAACAACCCTTCATCATAAGGATTCAAAAGGCACTCCATTGCGATGTGCGCATAAAGACATAGTTAACTTGGTATCAACAAAGCAGAACAAAATTCTCAAAAGTTGTATTCAGGTGCACGTATCTTGGCAAAGAAGCTTCTTCAAGTAGGATATCGGTGGCACATTATGACAAAAGTGTCAATGTCAACACCACTAGGTGGTTCAACATGAACTTAAAATATTAAAAAAAAACCAAAAAAAAACCAAAAATCATGAAAATAGTAAAGATAAAAATCATCCTCCAGTGAAAACCACTATGGTGGCGCTTTGCGCAAGTACCATGATGAAAACCTAGCAAACAGGTGTCATGTGTAGAATCAAGCATTTGCGTGTGCTAGTTCTGGTGGAAGCATCTCATCCCATCCATAATAAATAAAACATTCCATCCATCTTATTCATAATAAATCCGTCCATCCATGAACCATTTATCCAATCCATTTTCATCTATCTACATCCATCTTCCAAATTAGCTTGATCTTGAAAAAAATTTGGTGTACACTTTACACTTACTTATGGTAAACATCTTGACATGGGTCATTATCATTGATCCTATCCTACCCTTCATTATCTAAGCCATGAAGCACTATCCAAATGAGCATCCTCTATTTGAACACCTTATCTTATCGCAAGATAATCCATATCCATCCATCCATACACCTATCCAAGCATCCACCCATGGAATTCCATACATTGCTAGACACTGGGGCAGATATTTACATCTTGCTTCAAAAATAAATATTGATCTATATCTTCCAACTTATGTGGTGATCTAAACATTGACAAACATGAAATCAAATTGGTCAAAACACTTGTAAGCAAAAAATCCAATTCACTAGCCCATGACATATTTTGACGAGAAGATGTTCCTTATCAAGATTTATCTTTCATCAAACATCAATCCAAACAATCAATATCAGTTGCATCTGATTTACACTTCAACGTCACATTGGATCATTCAAACAAATTTTGTTCCAAACTGAGCTTCAAAATATTGGTCAATCAAATCCAATATCTCCATCATCATCTTGGGATATCCTTCCCAATCCTCATGTTGCTTAACACTATCCTTGAATTGTTGTGTATCCTCAAAAATGGTATCATCATCAATCCATCAATCAAATTAATCAACCTTAGCTTGGTTTTCAACAAAATCCTAAAATAGACCACTGATATCATCACACATATCTATATCCAAATCATCAAAACCATGCAAAATCAAAAAATCCAAAAAACATTTGAGAACATATAAAAATCGCAAAACAGGTAAAAAAGTCAGAAAAAAGTAAAAAACATGGTGTTTGAACTACGTCATCTTTGAGCTTAAACATAGGCAAGGCCATCATTGATGAGCCCCCAAGACACAAAACACAAAAATATTTAAATAACCTCAAAAATAAAAAAAAATAGCCTCATAACATTTCAAAAACATCCAAATATTTGAAAAAATCCATCCATCTCATTTTGCTTCACCCAGGATAATAAATCATCCATAATAAATCAATTGTAACCTTCATCCTTTGGAAAAAAAATAGGAACAACCACAACAATCAACAAAAGAAAACATCAAACGTAAAATAAAAATCGAAACAATGAACTTTTAAACACAAAATCAAACTCTTGATCATTCTCAAACATGTCAATTAAGCCTTATATCAATGGCCTTTTCAAACAACCTATCAACTTGCCACCATCCACTAAAATGTCCTAGGATGCATCCTTCCTACAATGGGAATTATCTTTGGTAATCACTTTGGATACTTATCCTAAGAAAAACACATCCCTTTGGCTATAGGTATGAAGAACATTGTCTTGTTTATTACTTGATCTATTCTTTTGATTTATCTTATTGTGCTTATTCCAATAACCTCTCGATGATGTCTAATCAAAACGATTTAGAGAGAAGGGAATGGGGCATTGATCGTTATCTTGTGTTTGTTGTGTTTGTTGGGAATTCTTGTAATATAACCTTGGTAATGTTAATTTTGTTCGGTATATATGGAGGGTGTTTTGGATAGCTTGTTGACTATTACATTAGGAGGTTTTACCTTTCTGTGTTTTGGTCTGAGATGTTCAAAATGTCTAAAGTACATCTGATGGGGAGTCTTATCTTTCAAGAGCAATCTTGCTCTTCCCAAGACCTATTCTCTGGTCTTCCTAGGGTATTCCTCTCTACCCTACTCAGGGATCTCTCCTAAACCCCTCTCACCTCATAAGACTCTCCACCAATTTCACATTCTTCACCATTTCTCTTAATTCACCACTAAGCTTCCCTGGGCTCCACACTGACCCAAAGTGTCCCAACCACTCCAGGGGCTAGGAAAGGGTATTCTACTGTCCCTTTGTTGATTTGATACCTCATTGATCCCTCTTACTAGATTCTTTCACCATCTAACCATCGCTTTCAAGAAAAACCCAATTTTAGGCCTTGTAGCCTTTTGCCCCAATTAGGTCTCCTAGAACCCGTTTTCTTGGCTTTTCTTCCAAACTGTTTTAACAACCCCCAATTTTTTTTGCATATTCCTTCTATTGGCCATCAATTCTCCTTGATTTACTAGGTCTTAGGTTCTAGAAGTGCTCGTACAAAGGACTATCCTCATACCCCCTAAATTCAAGGGTTTCTAGGGTTTTGGCTCCTTTTCCCAACTTTGAGGGCTTCAATGACCTCCTCAAATCTCCTCCTTTCACACACATGTCTAGAATACATGTTCCCACACTCCCATGCTCTTGATTGGAATTAACCAATCCATTTAGCAGCTTTCTTTACTGCTGTCCTCTCCAAGCCACTAGCCAGAATGTACTTGCACTTGCCTAGTGCTTGATGAATTCATCATTGTAGGATTTGATAAATGCAAATCCACAGCTCGCCAAGAACACCTGCATGCAAAATACCTAATTTTGAATGGAGACCAAAGAGACAGAAGCAAGGGTTTGGAAAATCTCAGCGGAGTGAGAGCAGAATTATAATTTCCCAAAAAAATTAATTACAATAATTACAAAAGCGACATATAAGGTGAGAAACCCTAAAGTCGGAGAAAGCTAGGTTTGTGCATTTAATAATTAATAAACATATTAATTATAATGCACCTAAAAATGAAAAGCTTAAGTGAATAGAATAATAGTTAGCATTAATAATTAAACCAAAGTGATTTAATTATAAAGGCAAATGAACTATTACTCTAACACCCCCCCTTAAGCGAAGCTCAGGAGGAAGCAAACCTAGCACAGCTAAGAAAGTAGGAAAAAATGGGTCCTGGCAACAAGGCCAGATCAGGTACCCAACTACAAAGAAATCTCTGTAAAACGGGGAAATAGAGAAAATCCAGTGGGAAAAAACTCTACCCCAAAAAGAGATACAACAACATGCTGAAAAAAAACATGAAGGAAGGAAGGCCTCAACAAGACCCCCCAAGGACAACTTCCGTCACCCCAAGCATAGAACGCAACTGAAGATAGCGCAGAGATGCAAAAGGTTTGGTGAAGATGTCAGCAACCTACGTGTCAGTGGGGATGTACTCCAAAGAGAGAACACCATCCTGAATCTGCTGACGGATGAAATGCATATGAAGCTCAATGTGTTTAGTGCACTGATGCTCCACCGGGTTACGAGAAATGTGAATAGCACTCTGATTATCGCACCACAGAACAGTGGGACGATCAGGAGGAAACCCAAACTCAGTCATCAACTGTCGAAGCCATAAAATCTCCTGACTAGCATGCACTGCCGCTCTATACTCAGCCTCTATAGATGAAAGTGCGCGAGCATTCTACTTCTTGCATGACCATGTGATAGGACCAGAGCCAAGGCAAAAGACAAAGCCAGAAGTAGACTTCTGATCATCAACATCACCAACCCAATCTGAGTTAGTGTAGCCAACAATGTGAGGAGCCCCTGATGTGTAATGAATGCCATACATAAGTGTGCCCTGAATGTATCTCAAAATGCGCTTGGCAGCTTGCCAATGACTCTCATGAGGCTCGTGAGAGAATCGAGAGACTAGACCAACTGCAAAGGAGAGATCAGGACGAGTGTGTGTCAGGTACAACAAACTGCCAACCAACTGCCGATACAATGTAGGATCCACTGAAGGCGAAGTGCAATAGGTAGACAAAGTAACACCCGACTAAAAAGGTGTGGGAGCAGGCTTGCAAGCAAGCATATCAAAGTGCTGAAGCATGTCAAGAGCATACTTCTGCTGGTAAAAAAAGATCCCAGCAGGTGACTGAACAATCTGCAGACCCAGAAAGAAGTGTAATAGACCCAGGTCTGTCATCTCAAACTGCTCCATCAATGTGCGCTGAACATCCTAAATCATAGAAGATGAGCTACCTGTGATGAGAAGATCATCGACATATAGCACAAGGATCAAAACCTCATCCTCAAGACGCTGAATGTAGACTGTAGGATCAAAATGACAGCGTGTGAATCCTGTAGAAAGCAGAAAGGAGTCCATCTTCTCATACCAAGCCCGAGGGGCCTGTTTGAGACCATACAAAGAACGTCGAATTTTGCAAACCAAGGAGGAATCCTGCACAAATCCTTGAGGCTGCTCCATGTAAATCTCCTCACTAAGATCACTGTGTAAGAAAGAACTCTTCACATCCATCTGAAAAATGGGCCATCCCTGAGAAGCCGCGAGGGATAAGACAAGGCGAATAGAGTTCATCTTGGCGACAGGGGAAAATGTCTCAGTGTAATCAATACCCTCAACTTGTGAAAAACCCTTCGCAACAAGACTATTAGGAATAAGGTGTCTCAACCTTGGATAATTCCTATTCTTATTATTTGTTTTGTAAAATGTATTTCTTGCAAATAATGTAATTAAGTGTGAGTGTACATGTCTAGTTTGCACGTTGATGTGTCACTCCACTTAATGTGTCGGCATCTTGAATTGTGTGTAAGGAGATCATGGCTGAAACGGTTATGATAGATTCCTATGACACATAAGAGCTATGTCTGGAAGATTCAATGACAAGTGAAGACATGTGGCAACTGATAAAGTTGAGTACTGTACACTCTTCCACGATAGTGGGGTTCGGGGCATTGCCCGAAATTTTTTTTCGGGTTCCTATTTTCTCGGAGAATGGTAAAACCCTAATATAGTTATCTTCGGAAGTTGCCCTAAAAAGGGAAGCACATGATATAAGCATTTTTTAGGGTTGCGAAGATGTGTGATGTGAGTGTATTGTTGGAACGTTTTGATGCTGCCGCATTTTGTCTTCAAGTGTTGGAAATCTCCTGAAAGAACTTGCATTGCAAGTGTGTTGTAACCGTTGTGTTGAAGATAATACATTGTGCAGGTTTTGGAGTGCTGGGGTTTTTTACCGAAAGGTTTTCCCCAGGGTAAATCATTGTGTCATTCTTCATTTTCTGTATGTATGGTATATTGCTGCAATATCTTTGTTAAGTAGATTAACAAATCTGAAATTGTAAGGGTTTAAAACGAATTTGCACCATACTTTCCTTAAGAGATTAGTGTAGGAAGCTGTTTCCGCACCTGAGTTTCCTTACAAAGAGGTGCCTTGTACTTATCAATAGAACCATCAGCAGCAAACTTAGTACGATACAACCACTTGCATCACACTAACTTTCTTCCCTTAGGAAGAGAACAAAGATCCCAAGTATGATTCTTCATCAAAGAAGAATACTCCTCCTCCATAGCACTGTCCCACTCAGTATGTCCTGTCACTGCCCCAAATGTCTGAGGATCACCACAAATAGCATGACTCAAAAGACTAGAACCCGCAATATGAGACCAGGTGCGACGGGAAGTGGAAGGGTCACCAGCCAGAGATCCTGCAGCATCAACTGTAACACGAGCCCATCTAGGCATCTGTGGAGGATCCTGTGGTGGAGGTAAATGGGGATCACTAAGATCATCATCCTCATCATCCTGAAACAAAGTTGGAAGAGAGGAGGGAGTAGTGGTAAGTGAAGTAGACTCTGGAAGCGGGGTATCTACTGCAGGAAGGCGCTCATCAAACTGGACATCCCGTCGAAACAAGACCTCTCTGGAATCAGGGTCAAACAACCTGTATGCCTTAACATCCTCACAGTAGCCAACAAAAATGAGGTGTTGGCTCTTCCGCTCCATTGCTCTCCTTTGAGCGTCAGGCACAAATGCCCATGCTTCACTACCAAAAACTCGGAATGAAGATATATCAGGCTTGACATGAGACCAAGCCTCCTCAGGAGTCATATGTCGAACTGCCTTGTGAGGCATCTGATTCTAAATATAGTTGGCACAATTGACTGCCTCTGCCCAAAAAGATGAATCTATGGACCTAGACTGTATCATACAATTAGCCATCTCCTGAAGTGTTCTGTTCTTTCTCTCTGCCACACCATTCTGTTGAGGGGTGTAGGGCACTGAAAACTGATGCTGAAGACCATGTTCAGAGCAAAAATCCCTGAAAGTTTGGTTCACATACTCCCCCCCATTATCTGTGCATATCTGGCGAATAGAAAGACCAGATTGCTTCTCCACAAATGTCTTAAAGACTCGAAATGAGTCAAAGACATCAGACTTGTACTTTAAAAAGTACACCCATGTGCGCCTAGAGAAGTCATCAATGAAAGTAAGCACATATCTAGCACCGGAAAAAGAAGGAGTAGGAAATGACATGAGGTCAATATGAATCAACTCCAATGGTGCCAAAGCACGAGTAGCTCATCCCTGAGGAAAATGATCCCTATGTTGTTTGCCAAGAACACAACCCTGACAAACCCCATCAGTGCAAGTAATGTGTGGAAGCCCAAGAACAAGTGCTTGTGTGCTCATCTGCTGAAGATATCTGTAATTAACATGGCCCAAATGCTCATGCCAAAGTCTGCTCACTAAATCTGCATGTGCTATAAGACAAGAACCTGTGCCAGCAGAAGACTCAAATCCATCAAATCTGTATAGTCGGGATGCAGTGTCAACACTCCCAGTAGCCACAATCATATCAGAATCATGTAAGTCTCGAATAACCACATCATGTGGTGAGAACTCAACTGTCTTACCAGAGCCAGAGTGACAAATCTGATAGATAGACAGTAGGTTCGTCGAAATGTCAGGGACAAAGAGAACATCCTGAAGAGAACCCCCAGTCAATGCAACAGAACCAGAACCCAAAACAGAAAGATGAGATGAGTTCCCAATAGCAATCTGTGAAGTAGCACAAGGAGCAAGTGAGGTGACCAATTGCTGAGTGTGAGTCATGTGGTGAGAGGCACCGGAATCAAGAATCCAGGTGGGCCCAGAAGTCATAGCTCGTGCAGTAAGAGCATGACCTTTCCCTGTAGGGGAGGATGTGGACTGAGGAGCTGAAATGTGATGCTCCTGCATGGCTTCCTCTAAAGCCTCCAAATGTTTCCAACACCGAGAAATGGGATGTCCTTCCTTTCCACAAAAGCTACAGGTCTCAACTGATTTCTTCTTAGTCTTGGAGGTAGACTCAGTAGACTTCGAAGAAGATTTACCCTTGGAAGGGTTAGCTGGAGGTTTTGAATCAGTTTTCTGTGCAGGTTTGGAGGAAGACTCATTGCCTGCGGAATCTTTCTTCAGTTTGCTTTTCTATTTTGGTTTCCCCTGTGAAGACTGAGCAACCAATGCTTGGCTAGAAGAGCTAGAAGCATCCATCTGTTGGATCTTTGCCTGTTCCCGTGTCAACCGATCACAGAATGTCTCAAAAGAAGGCATGGTGTGTCTAGCACCCAAAGCATCCATGGTGGAGTAGAAAGTGGAAGAGAAGATCTGATACTGTCCTCGCAACTTTGAGAGTATCAAGAAGATACACTCGTCATCTGTCTTGGTTTTCCCACATCCCTGCAAAACTGAGCGTAGAGACTTGAACTTCATCAAGAAGTCCTCAATGGTGGGAAAGCCGGTAGGTGTCAAAGTAGTCAGCTCTGCATCAAGCTGTAGTGCCCAGAATTCATTGACAGTGCCAAACAAATCTGAAAACTTGCCCCAAATGGCCCTAGGAGTGGTCAAACCATCCAAGTGAAAGAGGAGACTGTCGAAAATGTTCAGTGCAATCAAGCCCATGGCTTCATCCATTTTATTCCTGTGCTGAAGAATCTCAAAAGGACGCTGTAGGATAGGTTGATGTTCATCTAGGCATGACCATAAGCCACATGACATGAGTAGCCTGGTCATGTGTGCTTTCCAGGTGTGGTAATTATGAGGTGTCAGTCGGGCCATAGAGGGGTCCGACATTGAGAGAAGAAAAAGACAGAAGTAGAAGGGTCATTTTCTGAAAGGAAATGACAGAAAGCAAAAGTACCCCCCCACAATGTATGATTCTAACCCTCGTACAACAAATAAACAAATACTGAAAGTACAAAAAATGAGGAAAAAACCTGAACGCCAGATGCAGAGAGAGAGGAAAACAAAGCCTCTACTTTGATGCCAAAAAATAGTGCTCAAATGGCTGAATCAGCAAACAAGACCAGCATAGTTACATCTGGCTTGGAAACACCTTTTCGACAATATTTTGTTTTTCGAAAACGGACACCGTATGCCCAAGATACGGCCAAAAAACCACAGGTACCCCCAAAAAATGAGCTCTCTGGAAAAAACCAGTCAGGGGAAATAATTTGACGGCCGTATGGCTGTCACTGGACATCGACGGTGGCCAGTGGGCGGCGACACCGATAGAGGTGGCGATCGAGCGGAGTGGCAGTGGCGGCCGAGCGGCTGGGCGGCGGTGGCGGGCCCCGGTGGCAGCTCGGTGGCCGCAGGGTGGCGCGTAGGCCAGCGGCGGCACGGGCTGGCAGCACCCAAAATTTAGAGAAAAATTGATTTTTTTAAAATTTTTGAGCTCGTACGGCCCTGGTAGGCCAAAAATTTTTGCCTGTGGTCACTGTGGCCAAAATAGTCAAAGTTTATATGAATTTTGACTCTCCCAGACCTTCTGAACGCAATGGTGGAGTCCGTTTTTGCTCAAACGGCTCCAGAAAATAGCGCCTCCTTCAAAGTGACAGAAAAACCCCAGAGAAGCTGTAGCTGTCGTCTTCGAATCGTGGCCTCAAACACCTTCAAACCAGGCAGTGACAGGGTGGCTCTGATACCATGTAGGATTTGATAAATGCAAATCCACAGCTCGCCAAGAACACCTGCATGCAAAATACCTAATGCTGAATGGAGACCAAAGAGACAGAAGCAAGGGTTTGGAAAATCTCAGCGGAGTGAGAGCAGAATTATTATTCCCCAAAAAGATTAATTACAATAATTACAAAAGCAGCATATAAGGTGAGAAACCCTAAAGCCGGAGAAAGCTAGGTTTGTGCATTTAATAATTAATAAACATATTAATTATAATGCACCTACAAATGACAAGCTTAAGTGAATAGAATAATAGTTAGCATTAATAATTAAACCAAAGTGATTTAATTATAAAGGAAAATGAACTATTACTCTAACAATCATCTCCCCTGCAAACCAAGACTCCACACACACTATTTACACTATAAAAACAGTCCCCTACTTGATTCCAAGTGTCCATGGTAGCCTTGCCATGGGAATTCAAGTGGGGATCATGATTTCCAAAATCTGGCCTAAACTGGCTGTAAGGCCAAAACTCCAAAAACTTGCAAAACAAAAAACACTTGAACTAAATGGCTAATCTAATGCTTCACACATTAAATAAGAGACACAATTGAAAGCCTTAAACCATAAGACAAGACCTTTAAATCCATCATTGATTGGATGAAGGCTCAAAACACAAAATTTCACTCCAAAAGTTGTTGAATTCTAATCACACAATATGCTCTCCAAGTCTCAATTCGTGAAAATGAACTTCCAACCCCAGTATTAGGGTTTGGATGACCTTATATACCTTTCTCCCATGTGCTAGGACCCTTGGGTCAGACTTAGAACATCATTAATGCAATTTTCCAATTTTTAGGCCAAATTGCCAAGACTACATTGCCAAATTTGCCTAATTTCAACATTAAGGCTTCTCCAAAATTCAAAGCTCTAAACTACCCTAAGTTTGTCATAACACACACATCAAAAAAAATCTTGGGACTTTATCATTTATTCCTTATTATCTTGGTGGTTGGCTAGAACCACCTACAAGCCAAAAATCACTAAGATCTTCCAAAAGACCTTAAGGTGCTCCTGCACCATTCTCCCCCTGCAACAAAGAAGTTAAGGAACCTGTAATGTCAAGAGATCCTCACTAATTCCATTCTTCTTAAAGTCACCTTCTGCTATCCAAGTAGCCTATGACTCTGGTTGATGTCTCCACTTCACTAGATGCTCCTTGTATGTCTTGTGCCTAGTCTTCTTCTCCCTTGAGTCTAAAATCCTGTCCACTTGTGGTATGATCTGATCAGGTACTTTGAGTGCTTCCACATCCTTGTTTATCTTAGCATTGTACTATTCTTTATCCATTTTTGGTCCTTTATACTTCACCAAGTCCTTCACATTGAAGATAGGAGAGATAGACATCTCCTTGGGTAACTCCACCTTGTATGCATTGGAACCATACTTAGCCAATACTTTACATGACCCTATCCTTTTCATCTGCAGCTTTCTTGGTATGCCTTTCTGTAACCTTGCTTTGTTCAATTATACCATCACCAAATCACCTATCTCAAATTGTAACTCTCTTCTCCCTTCATCTCTTTTAGCCTTCAACTTTTGATTAGCCTCTATCAATGTCTTCCTTACTTGCTCATGAACCTCTCTCATTGACTGAGCAAAATCATCAGCATGACCACTGATCCCTTCATAACCTTTTAGATCTCTAAGCTCAAGTACACCCCTTGGATGTAAGCCATAAACTATCTCAAATGGACTCTTACCCGTAGTCCTATTTGTGCTATCATTGTAAGCAAATTTTGCTTGTGGAATCACTTGTTCCCATCCTTGTCCATACTCCTTAGTTAAGCATCTCAACAAGTTCCCAAGTACCCTATTGATCACCTCTGTCTGTCCATCCGTTTGAGGATGATATGCTGAGCTATGAGACAAGTTGGTTCCTAACCTCCTCCAAAGTGTTTTCCAAAAGTGTCCCATAAACTTCACATCTCTGTATGCAACTATGCTCTTTGGCAACCCATGTATCCTCACTATCTCCTTGAAGAATAGGTGTGCAATATGACTTGCATCATGTGTTGTTTTGCATGGTATGAAATGGCTCATCTTGCTGAATCTATCCACTACAACAAACACACTGTCCAAACCAGTTGGTGTCCTAGGTAGACCTACTATGAAGTCCGTGCTTATGCATTCCCATGGTCTATTTGGGATGGGAAATGGCTGATAAAGACCTGCATTTGTTGATGTTCCCTTTTCCTTTTGACATACTCCACATTGTTCAACATATCTTCTGACATCTCTTTGCATCTTAGGCCACCAATAGAACCTCTCCACTAAGTCTAGTGTCTTGTTCAAACCAAAGTGACCACTCAAACTGCCATTATGCTTTTCTTGGATTAGATTCTCCCTCATGGAACCTCTAGGAACACATAATTGATTCCCCTTAAACAATAGACCATTTTGCAAAGTGTAATATGCATATTCACTATGAAAACGATTCTCAAAATCAGAACATACCTTGTGGATCACTAAAAAATCAGAATCTCCTTCATATAGATCTTTGAATCCTTCAACCCCTATGCTTTGTAGCTGTATCTCTTGGATAGTAAGCAACCTCCTACTAAGTGCATCAGCAACCTTGTTGTTCACCCCCTTCTTATGCTTGATGGTAAAGGTGTATGACTGCAAAAACTCCATCCACTTGATATGCCTCAAACTAGCTTCTCTTGAGTGTTGATGTAACTTAAGGCCTGATTGTCGGTGTATACCACAAATTCTTTTGGTAATAGATAGTGCCTCCACTTCTTAAGAGCCTGCACCAAAGCATATAACTCTAAGTCATAGGATGAGTACCTAGACTTTGCTTCATTCAACCTTTCACTAAAGAATACCATTGGCCTGCCTTCTTGACTTAGGACAACTCCTACTGCTATGTTACTTGCATCAGATTCTACTATGAATGGTTTGTCAAAACTTGGTAAAACTAGGATAGGTTGGGTAGCTATCTCCCTCTTCAACCTTGCAAATCCTTCATTAGCTTCTTTGGTCCACACAAACTTTATTTTCAGTCCTCCTTTAATAGTGTCAAGAACCGGTGCACAAATTTCACTAAACTTTCTCACAAATTTCCTATAGAACTGAGCTAATCCATGGAAACTCCTAACTTCTGTCCCTGTCTTGGGAATAGGCCAACTGAGAATGGCTTCCACCTTACCTTTTTCCAT
>VCHN02000014.1:38785319-39296609 GCA_007115665.2 Sequoiadendron giganteum | reverse complement strand
TCCCTTCATTAGTTGCAAGCCTTTATTGTCATCTTCCATGGGAATAACTGGGATAGGTCATTCATCCTAATAGAGGAGTTTAGAGACATCCTCCTCATTGATATCTTCCTGGTTCAAATCCCCCCACTTGGTGAAGGTAGTAGTTGCCATCTTGATTGTCTCAGGTTCTTTGTTGCTAGGTGAGGGTTTCCCATGTGATTGAGGAGAAAGAGGTAGCTCTCCTAAGACAAAGGTATTCTTCATTAGCTTATAGTTACCACAACCATCATCCTGGATCACTGCTTTGATGTCGGGGATACTCTACATAATGGATTTTTTTGTTTATGAGGTCGGTGCAAGGGATGATGGATCAACAAATGAGGTAGAAGGTGTAGGCCCTTTGTCATTCTTGGGTATTTGGGGGATCTTATAGAATTTGGCCTCAAGATTCTTGCAATAGTAAAAAGGCTCAAGATCTCCATGGATGGTAATTTCTCTACCCTCGAAGGGAAACTTTACACATTGATGATAGGTCGAGGCTACAACTTTTAGGGCATGGATCCATGGTCGACCAAGTAGGATGTTGTAGGGAAGATCAAGGTCTAACACTTCGAATGTAGTCTCTACAATGATAGGTCCCACTTGGATGGGTAGTGTAATGATGCCTTGTGATACTCGTTCTCGGTCGTCATATGCTCGGATGGTGGTACTCTTTGCTTTCTCAATAGTATCCTTTGAATAGCCCAATTTCTTGATCAATTGAAGGGTACAAATGTTCAGACCAACACGTCCATCTACTAAGACTCTTTTGACCTTGTTCTTATGAATGACAACCTCAAGGTGTAAAGCGCGGTAATGAGATGGCTACAAGGGTAAGTCTTGTTATGAGAAGGTAAGGATATGATTAGCGATATGCCCTACCATAGCTTGAAACTGATATGTATCAATATCCTCAGGGATGGATGATTCTGATAAAGCTTTCTCTAAGATTTCCCTCTTTGCGGGGGATAGCCTCAATAGTTCCAATATTGATATCTATGTGGGGGTCTTCTTAAGCTAATCTAAGAGATTTTACTTGCTAGGATTTGATCTTGGAAAAGTAGGTTGTGCCCTAGATTGAGATGGGACTCCTTGGATGGTAATTTTGCCACGTCGCGTGGTGACTCCACACTCCACACTAGGCACTTTGATGGTGACAATGGTAATGACACTATCACAGGAAGCAACCACATTAGAATAGGTATGTTGCACGTTTGTGTAATCCTTAGCTTTTCCATTGTTTATCCCTTTGTTATGATCTAGCATAGGGTTCTTTTATATCTTAAGATTCTGATTCTCGGTTGGTACCTCAACAGATATGGTGTCATTTTCTATAAGGTCTTGGATAATATTTTTGAGTCTCATGTAGTTTGTCATTTTGTGTCCTTTGATTTTGTGAAAGTCACAAAGATCATTCTCATTGTACCGGGATGGTTTCTCTTGGGGTTCTTGGTAGTTTTCAAAGTTGGGAAGTGTTGTCAAGTTTGACTCTACCAAATTATTCATGATGGTCTCTATGGGCTCTGATAACTATGTGTACTTTTGTTTAGGATAGTTGTTCTTGTTAGGGGTTCACCTTTGTTGCATTTCGGTGTTGTTGATCTAATTGTTTTAAGGAGGTTTTGTTTGCTGCACATTTTTTTAAATGTTAGCAACTTGATTATTGTTTGGTCTAGGGGAACTTAAGACCACCTTAGCATATACCACACCATCATTTGTTATGTTCTTTTTCTTAGCCTATACACAAGGCTTGTCATTTGAACTAGTTGATAGGCAATTGTCTTTGTAAGCTTGGGTATTTCCTTCGGAGATTAGAGCTCTCTCGATGTTAAGGGCTCTAGGGACAAGCTCATCATAAGATGTGATGCACTGCATTTTCAAGTGGAAGGATAAATCCAGATCTAGATTTTCTATGATGATCCCCACTTGTTGTTCATCAGGAAGAAGCCACTTGCTCTTACTAGCTCTTTGTCTCCACCGTTGCAAGAAATTAGCGAAAGATTCTGCTTTATTTTGTCTAAGAGTGTACAACTCTTTTAGGCTTACATCCATGTCAAGGTTAAAGGAGAAGTGATCTATGAACTTATTGGTGATTTCTTGGAAAGTTTTAATACCGCGAGGCAGTTGAGAAAACTAATCCATTGCAAGACCTATTAAACTTCAAGGGAAGAGATGCATCAAATACAAATCATTGTAGGCCACCTCCATACACATGACGTTAAACTCTCTGACATGGTCCATAGGACTTCCTCTCCCTTTGTATTTATCGAATTTGGGGATTTCAAAATCAAGAGGGAACGGTACCATTGCGATGTTTCAATCAAATGGATACAAACATAGAGATTTTGTATCAGGCTTCTTTGTCTTGCCCATTCAGAAGTCCTGCATTTCTTGTGACAACGCCTTGAGTTGTGATGTTAGATTGTCTTGCGGATTTGGTGGACGAACATATGGTGGGATGGCGGATGATTTGTATGTGGGATTTTGATATGATAAGGTGTTGTATGGGGTGTATGGTGGTGTGAGATTCTATGAAGGTGATTGATGTGTTGATTTTTATGTTCCTAACGTGTTTGTATTGATGATGTTCTATTGAGGATTATAGTAAGAACTTGGTTGTTGTTGTTGTTGGGCATATTGTTGAGCTTGTAAGGCCCACTATTGTTGTTATGCCACAAGGGCTACTTGTTGGGCTTGTTGATGTTGTTGTGTTGCTAAGGCTACTTGATGGGCTTGATGTTTTTGTTGGGATAAGGTTGCTTGTTGTTGTTGCTATTGTTGTTGTTGTTGTTGTGTTGTTAGGGTTGCTTGCTATTGTTGCTTTTGTTGTGTTGCTAAGCCTTCTTGTTGTTGTTGTGCCACTAAGGCTGCTTATTGTTGTTGTATGGCTTGTTGATATGCTTGTTGTGCTTGCTGTAAAGCTAAGGCATGTGCTTGCAATATGGAATCAGGTGTTTATTGGGATATCTATGATGGATTATGAGTGTTGATGTTTTGAGTGGGTAGCAGATTGGTGATGAGAGGTTGTGGATTCCCTTGGTTTAACATTCATTATAAAATAGTGGATAGGGGTGGAGGAATGTAAATTTGAGGTCCCATTTGATTTTGCATGGTGAAGGGGACTGTGGGGAAAGATAAGGATGGTGCCATTAGATTTTGTGATGGTAGTGACACACTAGGACCTTGTGTCCATTTATGGAAAAGGTTTCCTTGTCCCACGTCTTGAGGATTTCCTTGTGTTAGGGATGTGGATAAGGTATTACTTGGGTTGAGAGGATTCGTGAGCAAGGGATTGTTCTGAGATGGGTTGATAATGGATGGGAAGGATATGTTTTGTGAAGCCAATGGTATGGATGAACCAATTGGAGGATTGGGTAGAGATGTCCCAATTTGCATTAAGGGTTGACTCTGTGGTATGGTGTCGACATGCTCTTGTGTGTTTTTATGAGACACTTGGTCCACATTTCTTTGTGTGATGGTGGGCACACTTATGGTACTCATGGGTATGGATGAAGAGGGGTGTCCTTGATATGTGGAGGTTGTTGTGGATTAATGAAGTTCAAGGGGTTTATATGGCTATTTGAGATCATCGGGAATGGGAGGAGCGCCAAATGTTGGTGTCCAAGTGGTTGTTTGGGATGGAGGATTGGTATCAAGGGTACCCACAAGTGTGCTACTTTCGAATGGAAGAGTTATACTAAAGTCCTTGGCAAGACTAGTTGCAATACTAGGAGTGGATGTTTGATTTAGCCCTAGTGATGGAGTTGTGAAGCCTTGTGTCAAATTTTGTGCAAAAAATGAGGGGGAAATTGGAGCCACATTTTCAAAGGCTTGATGTTCCATGATTTCTTCCCTAGTAAGTCCAAATGGGTTATTTGTAACATCTTCAATCTCATATAGACCTAACGAAGATGATGGTTGTTGTGATGGCGTAACTTGAATTCTTCGATCAAATTCTAGAGGATTTGGATCACTTCAGGTAAATATGACTTTGGTTTTCTCCATGATTCTCTTGTGTTGTGATCTTGTCTTTACCATAAATTTTGGGTCACCTATGGGAGAGTTGTGTTGAGATTTGTAATGTTTGAACTCTCTAGTTGACTCAAATCTAAGTAAAAGGGATGATCTAAGTATTTTTGGAGCAATGATGATAATGGGGGATGAAAAGGTGGATGATGTGGAAGGTGATCTTTGCAAACGTTTTGGGACAACACTCTTGACTTGAGTTTGATGTTTTGATGTTAGGATAAAGGATTTTTATGAACTTAGAAATCTTTAGGGTAGACTCATGACCTTCAAGATAAACTAGCTCAAAGATGATAACTAACTCAACTAAGTGCATGGAAAAGGATACATTTCACATACAGAGTAGCTAAGTTAGGGGTTGATTTGATAAATGTTTAAGTCAAAAGGTGTTGGTTTATTCAATTTTTTTGCAAAGATGGGTGAAGTGAAGGATGAAATTTGACATGGGGTGGATGAAGTTTAGCCTTGTAACTAAGGGAATTTTCCTAGGGTTAGTAGATCAAATGCAAAACATAAAAAATGCAAAGTGATACTGAAGTGCAAAGGAATAAAATGAAAACAAATGAAACAATATCACCAAAATGTCTTCATTCTCCATGGCTGACCTCCATTATACCTTCTCAACTTACTGAAAATGTGATGTTGCCCTCAGATTTATGATGATCAATCTAATGAAAATGACAAGTCCTAAACAAATGTTGAAGGATTTGAGTGATTACATGCAATACTATGCTATAATGCAACTATTAAGCCTCTAAAATATGTCTAAATTATGCCAAATGAGATGTAAATATGCCTATGACAAAATGAAAAGAGTGCAAGAGTATAAGATTGCCTAAAACAAGATTGCTTAAGATTGAAAGAGCATGAGGTTGCAAGATGACAAAATGAGACCAAAATTGCCGTTTTATAGAGAATGCAATTTTGAGTGAATGGCCAAGATTAAAAGTTGGCAAGTGCCCTAGAATCAATAGACAAGATTCAATATGACAACCCATAATTAGGGTTAGGGCAACATAAGGTCAAATTTGAAATGAATGGACATGATTGATTTTTTAGAAAATCAAATCAAGGGTTGACAATGCATGTGACAAGAGATAAGATTGGCACAAAAAAAGAGGTGGCTGGAAAATCAAATAATAATAGAAATTACTTGATTTTTGGAGGACAAAGACTATTTTGAATTAAATATTAAATTTAATTCAAAAGGTGGGGTCACATGACAGTAAATAATTAATTTGAATTATTTACTAAAAAGAGGGATATTAGAAAGTGGGACTATTTTAAATTAATAATTTTATTTAAAATGAGGGAAATGTCAAGGTGGCAATAATTAAATAAATTAAAAATTTTATTTAATTATAAGAGGACTTTTTAAGAATTAGTGACATATTAAATAAATAAATAAAATTTATTTATTTAATAATCAGGAAGACATAATGGACAAAAATAATTAAATAAATTAAGAAATTTATTTAATTATAGGAAGACATTAGACAATTAGTGACGCAAAATTTATTTATTTAATAATCAAGAAGAATAAAGAGACATGAATTAATTAAATAATAGCCGAAAGTGAATCAAGGACATAATTAAAATGTCTTAATTATGCTAGGAAGAAAAAGATTAAAAATAGAGCTTGCAGGCCTAGGTCATTTTTATGTGTTTACATTTTGCCCCTCTTTGTCATAATGCAGCTTTTCACATTGTGACAAAGAAAATAAGTCAAATTCATGCCACAGTGAAGGTATAGAGTATTTATGCCCCCTCGGGAAAGTTTTCAAATTTTGGGCCAGCAACAAAAGAAAACTTGGAAAGTGTCTCGATAAGTCAATTTGATGACTGGAAAAAAAATAATGGTGTAGACGGTTTCAGATTTGGACATATTTATTTTATTGACATCATGTTTACAACTTTTATGTTATGACACTTTATGTATTGACTATCGAACCCGTGAGCTCCATTTTGGGACATCTCATGACTTTATCCTATGACATGATATTTTTTGAGATTATATATATGTGATGCGGTTTTGATGCGGCCTTTATGATTTATGTTATGTGATGATGCATTTGTGTCGATGATTTTTTATGGTGTATGCTTATCAGATGATGATATGCATAATGTTTTGACTACAACGGATGCCATGTTTATGCAGAATTATATATGTATGGACAATGCAATATATTATGCATTGTATATGGTTTAATGATATAGATGATGTTGTATGGACCTAATGCAATTCCTATATGACCATGTATGCACTTATGTTTTTTTGTAAGTCACAAGATATCATCATGAGACGAGACGGGATGAAAAGACAAAAGGAGATGAATGTTAGCACATAGACCAAATCCTTCAACATATTACCATAGGACTTTAATAATTATTGCTCTTAATCATCATTGGGCATATTATTGAAATGGCCAACAGACACCATGATATGACATAGATCAAGGTGTGCAAGGTCATACCATCACATGAGACAAGCAATCGTAGACAAGGATGATCATGACTCAAACTAAGAGCACAATTGCCCCAGTATTTTTGTCACAACCAACCACAAGCAAAAAAAGACAAGAAAGACAAGTCATGAAATGTCGTTGCTCCTCTAAATCCTATTAACAAGACATCCTCAAGGAACTAGTAGCACGGCTATCTGAAAAAGACAAGACAAGCCCAACATCATGATACGTCATTGCTTCTCTAAATCTCGTTGTTAGGACATCACAGAGAAACTAGTAACAGGATGAAAGATCAAAGGACAAAATGCCTAGATAATGTTTGCCAAGTGTTTTCCAAGTGTGTCTGAATGTCAAGTGTTTTGATGTCGAGATGCCAAGTTTGATGATGTCGAATGCCAAAGGTGTCATATTTTTTGAATTTCACAGATGTCATGTTTGACGATGTCTGAGTGTCGAGTGTCAAAGTTTGCCAAATTTAGGAAGGACACATCCTGAATAATGTTGATGCCAAGAGGATCGAACCTCAAGTGTCAAGAGGATCCCTTAAAGTGATGATACCTAAGAAGGACACATCCTAAGATATAAATGACAGAGGCTATTATTCAGAAGGACACATCTAAAGAATGGCCAAGAGTTGACTATTTGACTGATTTTGACTAAGTTTGATTGAGATTGACTAAGTTTGATTGTTGTTGACTACATGTCGATGTTGATATGTTGATGTGTTTGACTAATGATTAAATAATTTCCAAAGTTGGTTGTAGGGGCGTGCATGTTTTGAGATGACTTGTTTGACTTGAAGACATTTTGACGCGTGTGCCAGTGTAGTGTCATGAACCCTAATGGACAGACCTAGTGCGGCCTCAAGGGATCATCGATTGATGGCCTTGCCTACGTCATACACTCAGAGACCTTGTAGTTCGACACGACCAATGAATTTGTCTGAAGGATAAAAGATTGAGTCATGATTTTTATTTTGACAAATCTAAAAGGGCGGACCTAATGTCTCGGGGGTTCAAAGATGAACCTTGCCTATGTAGAAAATGCGCAGAGACAACGTAGTTCAGACTAGGATAAAGATTGACTAGCGTGACAAACTTGACAAGATAGGACTCTATTTTTGTGTTTGTAGGATATTTTTATTTCTTCAAGACATTTTTCAATTTTTAGGTCTTTTTTCAAGACTTTTTATGATTTTTAGGTCTTTTTTCGAGACATTTTTTAATTTTTAGGTCTTTTTTTAGGACTTCTTAAGATTTCAAGACATATTTAATTGTGGAGACTATGTGTGGTACCCACTGCAGTCACATTGATATAAGTTTTCCCCCGGTCAGGTCCAAGATTAGCCATCCAGACAAATGCAAAAAGGATATGTGTGTGGGGGTGACAGATGGGTGATGTGCAGGACTTGATCTCAATCATTATTAAGGCCATGGAGGAAGATGATGGGTTTTTTGTGGTGGGTGGGAAGGTGATGTTAGAAAAGTGAGGGTTTATTATGGACCAAGGTAGATAGAGTGACAGTAGATGGAAAAGCAATGACTGAATACACATGGCACCTGCTTGCTAGGTTTTCACCATGGTACTTATCCAAAGCGCCTATTTACCAGGTTTTCACTTTTGGATGAATTATTTCTCTTTACTATTTTTGTCATTTTTTTTATTTTTTTGGTGTCACCAAGATGCCTGTTTGCTAGGTTTTCATCAAGGTGACAATTTTTTTATATTTTAAAGGTTATTGGCCCGAATTTTTGATGCTATGCATAGAACTTGCGAAGATGCAGATTGTTGATAGGATCTATCAATTGTTCGCCATCTGGAGTGGCTAGCTGATATGCTATAGAACCAAAAGAGGATATGATGACATAAGGACCCAACCAATTGGGCTCAAATTTTCCCAATTTTTCTCTGTTAGCCTAAATCTTGAGATTTTGCATAAGAACTAAATCACCAATCTCAAAATTCCTAACCATGAATCTTTTGTTGTAACTGTGACAAAGTCGATTCTGATATGCCTATAGGTGATTCAGGGAATTATGTGTTCTTTCATCTAACATCTCCAACTGATGTAATCACGAGTGTTTGTATTCTTCATCATATATTAGACCCTTCATGGAGACTCTTAAGGATGGAATTTAAACGTCGATGGGAAATATGGCTTCATCTCCAAAGACCAAGGCAAATAGAGTGGCTCTTGTAGGTGTGTGAATGCTAGTGTGGTAATGATGGGGAGTCTTATCTTTCAAGAGAAATCTTGCTCTTCCCAAGACCTATTCTCTAGTCTTCCTAGGGTATTCCTCTCTACCCTACTCAGGGATCTCTCCTAAACCCCTCTCACCTCATAAGACTCTCCACCAATTTCAGATTCTTCACCATTTCTCTCAATTCACCACTAAGCTTCCCTGGGCTCCACACTGACCCAAAGTGTCCCAACCACTCCAGGGGATAGGAAAGGGTATTCTACTGTCCCTTTGTTGATTTGATACCTCACTGATCCCTCTTACTAGATTCTTTCACCATCAAACCATCTCTTTCAGGAAAAACCCAATTTTAGGCCTTGTAGCCATTTACCCTAATTGGGTCTCCTAGAACCCGTTTTCTTGGCTTTTCTTCCAAACTATTTTAACAACCCCCAAATTTTTTTGCATATTCCTTCTATTGTCCATCAAGGCTCCTTGATTTACTAGGTCTTAGGTTCTAGAAGTGCCCGTACATAGGACTGTCCTCATACCCCCTAAATTCAAGGGTTTCTAGGGTTTTGGCTCCTTTTCCCAACTTTGAGGGCTTCAATGACCTCCTCAACTCTCCTCCTTTCACACACATGTCTAGAATACATTCTCCCACACTCCCATTCTCTTGATTGGAATGAACCAATCCATTTAGCAGCTTTCTTTACTGTTGTCCTCTCCAAGCCACTAGCCAGAATGCACTTGGACTCGCCTAGTGCTTGATGAATTCATCATCTCCCCTACAAACCAAGATTCCACACACACTATTTACACTATACAAATATTCCCCTACTTGATTCCAAGTTTCCATGGTATCCTTTCCACATGAATTCAAGTGGGGATCATGATTTCCAAAAACTGGCCTAAATCGGCTATAAGGCCAAAACTCCAAAAACTTGCAAAATAGAAAACAATTGAACTAAATGGCTAATATAATGCTTCACACAGTAAATAAGTGACACAAATGGAAAGCCTCAAAGCATCAGACAAGACCTTTCAATCCATCATTGATTGGATGAAGGCTCAAACACAAAAATTCACTCCAAAAGTTGTTGAATTCCAATCACACAATATGCTCTCCAAGTCTCAATTCGTGAAAATGAACTTCCAACCCAGGTATTAGGGTTTGGATGACCTTATATACCTTTCTCCCACATTCTAGGACCCTTGGGTCAGACTTAGAACATCATTAATGTAATTTTCCAATTTTTAGGCCAAATTGCCAAGACTACATTGCCAAATTTGCCTAATTTCAACATTAAGGCTTCTCCAAACTTCAAAGCTCTCAACTACCCTAAGTTTGCCATAACACACACATCAAAAACACACTTGGGACTTTATAACATAGTCCTTATTCCCTTGGTGGTTGGCTAGAACCACCTACAAGCCAAAAATCACTAAGATCTTCCAAAAGACCTTAAGGTGCTCCTGCACCATTCTCCCCCTGCAACAAAGAAGTTAAGGAACCTGTGGTGTCAAGAGCTCTCACTAATTCCATACTTCTGAAAGTCACTCTCTGCTATCCAAGTAGCTTTTGACTCTGGTTGATGTCTCCACTTCACTACTCCTTGTATGTCTTGTGCCTGGTCTTCTTCACCCTTGAGTCTAGAATCTTGTCCACTTGTGGGATGATCTGATTTGGTACCTTGAGTGCTTCCACATCCTTGTTTATCTCAGAATTGTAGCGTTCTTCATCCATGTCTGGTCCTTTATACTTCACCAAGTCCTTCACATTGAAGATAGGAGAAATAGACATCTCCTTGGGTAACTCCACCTTGTATGCATTTGACCCATACTTAGCCAACACTTTACATGGCCCTATCCTTTTCATCTATAGCTTGCTTGGTATGCCTTTATGTAACCTTGCTTTGTTCAAGTATACCATCACCAAATCACCTATCTCAAATTGTAATTCTCTTCTCCCTGCATCTCTTTTAGCCTTCAACTTTTGATTAGCCTCTATCAATGTCTTCCTGACCTGCTCATCAACCTCTCTCATTGACTGAGAAAAATCATCAGCATGACCGTTGATACCTTCATGACCTTTATGTTCTCTAAGCTCAAGTACACCCCTTGGATGTAAGCCATATACTATCTCAAATGGACTCTTACCCATAGTCCTATTTGTACTATCATTGTAAGCAAATTTTGCTTGTGGAATCACTTGTTACCATCCTTTTCCATACTCCTTAGTTAGGAATCTCAACAAGTTCCCGAGTACCCTATTGATCATCTCTATTTGTCCATCCGTTTGAGGATGATATGCTGAGCTATGAGACAAGTTGGTTCCTAGCCTCTTCCAAAGAGTTTTCCAAAAATGCCCCATAAACTTCACATCTCTGTCTGCAACTATGCTCTTTGGCAACCCATGTATCCTCACTACTTCCTTGAAGAATAAGTGTGCAATCTGACTTGCATCATGTGTTGTCTTGCATGGAATAAAATGGCTCATCTTGCTAAATCTGTCCACTACCACAAACACACTGTCAAAACCAATTGGTGTCCTAGGTAGCCCTACTATGAAGTCCATGCTTATGCATTCCCATGGTCTACTTGGGATGGGTAATGGCTGATAAAGACCTGCATTGCTTGATGTTCCCTTTGCCTTTTGACATACTCCACATTGTTCAACATATCTTCTTACATCTCTTTGCATTTTAGGCCACCAATAGAACCTCTCCACTAAGTCTAGTGTCTTGTTCAAACCAAAGTGACCACTCAAACTGCCATTATGCTTTTCTTGGATTAGATTCTCCCTCATGGAACCTCTAGGAACACATAATTGATTCCCCTTAAACAATAGACCATTTTGCAAAGTGTAATATGCATATTCACTATGAAAACGATTCTCAAAATCAGAACATACCTTGTGGATCACTAAAAAATCAGAATCTCCTTCATATAGATCTTTGAATCCTTCAACCCCTATGCTTTGTAGCTGTATCTCTTGGATAGTAAGCAACCTCCTACTAAGTGCATCAGCAACCTTGTTGTTCACCCCCTTCTTATGCTTGATGGTAAAGGTGTATGACTGCAAAAACTCCATCCACTTGATATGCCTCAAACTAGCTTCTCTTGAGTGTTGATGTAACTTAAGGCCTGATTGTCGGTGTATACCACAAATTCTTTTGGTAATAGATAGTGCCTCCACTTCTTAAGAGCCTGCACCAAAGCATATAACTCTAAGTCATAGGATGAGTACCTAGACTTTGCTTCATTCAACCTTTCACTAAAGAATACCATTGGCCTGCCTTCTTGACTTAGGACAACTCCTACTGCTATGTTACTTGCATCAGATTCTACTATGAATGGTTTGTCAAAACTTGGTAAAACTAGGATAGGTTGGGTAGCTATCTCCCTCTTCAACCTTGCAAATCCTTCATTAGCTTCTTTGGTCCACACAAACTTTATTTTCAGTCCTCCTTTAATAGTGTCAAGAACCGGTGCACAAATTTCACTAAACTTTCTCACAAATTTCCTATAGAACTGAGCTAATCCATGGAAACTCCTAACTTCTGTCCCTGTCTTGGGAATAGGCCAACTGAGAATGGCTTCCACCTTACCTTTTTCCATCTTCAATTTCCCTTGGGATACTACAAATCCTAGATAGACCAAATCTTGCTTCATGAACTCACTCTTCTCAAGATTTATGGTGAGCTTCTCCTCTTGAAGTTTCCTCAACACAAGTTCTAGGTGCTTCATATGTTCTTCTTTTGTTTTGATAAAGATGAGAATATCATCTAGTTAGACAACCACAAATACTCCTATAAAGTCCTTCAAGACCTCATTCATCACCCTCATAAAAGTGCTAGGTGCATTTGTAAGCCCGAATGGCATTACTAACCATTCATACAACCCTTATGTGGTTTTAAATGCTGACTTCCATTCATCTCCCTCTTTCATCCTAATCTGATAATAGCCACTTTTCAAATCAATTTTGGAATAGTACTTAGCACCCCCTAAACAGTCCATTAGATCTTCTATCCTAGGAATAGGAAACCTATATCTAATGGTTATCCTATTTATTTCCCTAGAATCAGTACACATCCTCCACTTACCTCCCTTCTTAGGTGTCAATACCACTAGAACAACACATGGACTTATGCTCTTTCTGATCAGCCTTTGGTCCAAAAGTTCTTGAACTTGCCTTGCTATCTCTTTGTTCTGCTCCGGTGTCATCTTGTATGCAGCCTTGTTAGGTAGTGTTGCTCCTGGTATAAAGTCTATCTGATGAATGATTGCTCTCTTAGGTGGTAGTGTAGTTGGTGTACCTTCACAAATAATGTCCTTGAACTGACCCAACAGTTGCTTCACTTCTGCTGTCATAGGTAGCTGATTAGGTAACCCCTCTTCCTTTGGCTTCAACATGATTGCATAGGCCACTCCTTCTTCCTCCTTCATGTCCTTTAAGAACTCCTTTCCACTCATCAAAAGTGCACTTGATTCTTCCTTTTCCACTATGGTTTCCTCTATCAAAGATTGAATTTTGTAAGTCACTCCATCCTTCTTGAATGAGTACTTATTCTCCTTGCCATGGTGTACTGCCTCCCTGTCATATTGCCATGGTCTACCAAGCAACAGATGGCATGCATCCATTGGTAACACATCACATAGTATCTTTTCTTGATACTTTCCTATGCCAAACTCAACCCACACTTGTTCATTGACCAGTATATTCTGCCCTTTGTTCAACCAAGTAACCTTGTAAGGACACACATGGGGAATCTTGTTAAGCTTCAACTTCTATACTGCCTCCTCTGAGATGACATTATCAGTAGAACCTGATTCAATGATGACCTTGCAAACCTTACCTAGTATCTTGCACTTGACTCTAAAAAGAGCTCTCTTTTGTTTGTGTTCATCCTCGGTAGGTGCTTTGATCAAGATCCTTCTCAACATGAGACTCTCTGCTTTCTCTGAATCTAAACTTACATCTGATTATTTAGAACATTCCTCTTCTTGGACATAAGTAATCTTCCTCTCACCTTGTGAAGTTTCTGGCTTGTCAGGACACCTATAAGCCAGATGACCCAACTGTCCACAATTGTAGCATTTCATGGAAGCAAAATGAGAGCTTCTCCCAAAGATTCCTAATCTACCTCTTCCCCCATTGTTAGAGCTTCTACCTTTGTATCCCCCTCTATTATTTGACTCATGGGATTGTTCACCCATCTTAGAATCTCCTTGGCCTCTGTTATCATTACTCCTTCCACCATAACCTCCCCTATGTCCACCTCTAGGGTCTCTACCTCTTCCTTTTCCCCTAGTATTAGAATCTTGTTTCCTTTTCAGTTTCTCTTCCACTTTAATAGCCATTTGATAGTAGCTATGGAGGTTAGTAAGTGTAAAGTGACTCAACTCCTCTTCTATGTTCCATCTAAGGCTGTTCAAATACCTAGCAACCTTAATGCTTTCAATTTCTTGCACTCTAGACCTAAGGCTTAGTTTTTGGAACTCCTATGTATAGGCAGCTACATCTAAGTCTCTTTGTTTGAGATTGTGCCTCTTCTTGTGCAATTGGATATCATAGTCCTTGGGTAGATAATTCTCCTTCACTTTAGCCACCATAGTTTTCCAACATCCTATGGGCTTCTTGCCTTCCTGCTCTCTTTCCTCTTGCAAGAACTTCCACAAAGTTAGTGCTTGTCCTCTTAGCCTTGATTTGGCTATCTTCACCTTTTGTGCCTCTGTAACACCATCACACTCAAAGTGATTCTCCATTCCCTCAATCCATTCCATAACTAACTCTGCATCTATTCTTCATGTGAAAATAGGAATGCCTTCTAGTGCCTTGCTACTCAATGCCTTCAATGCTTTGAGGAAGGGTTCCTCTTTTAATGGAGGATCAGGTTCTAGTTCTATGTCTTCCTCAACATGATCCTTAGCCTTGTCTCTAACCACTGCTAACTGTGCTTTCATCTTGCTTGCAGCCTCTGCTACCTCTTCTAGTTTTTGCTTCATCTCTTCCACAACTTCTTCAAGTTGCCTATTCTTTTCTTGTTGCTCTGTCAGATCTCTTTCCAATTCTGCATTGGTCACCATGGTGTTCTCTCCTATGGATTCCCTTCTCTCTGACATATACTTCTCAATTCCCAAGCCTTTTAATGGCTCTGATACCAATTTGATGGGGAGTCTTATCTTTCAAGAGCAATCTTGCTCTTCCCAAGACCTATTCTCTGGTCTTCCTAGGGTATTCCTCTCTACCCTACTCAGGGATCTCTCCTAAACCCCTCTCACCTCATAAGACTCTCCACCAATTTCACATTCTTCACCATTTCTCTCAATTCACCACTAAGCTTCCTTGGGCTCCACACTGACCCAAAGTGTCCCAACCACTCTAGGGGCTAGGAAAGGGTATTCTACTGTCCCTTTGTTGATTTGATACCTCATTGATCCCTCTTACTGTATTCTTTCACCATCTAACCATCTCTTTCAAGAAAAACCCAATTTTAGGCCTTGTAGCCTTTTGCCCCAATTAGGTCTCCTAGAACCCGTTTTCTTGGCTTTTCTTCCAAATTGTTTTAACAACCCCCAATTTTTTTTGCATATTCCTTCTATTGGCCATCAAGGCTTTTTGATTTACTAGGTCTTAGGTTCTATAAGTTCTCGTACATAGGATTGTCCTCATACCCCCTAAATTCAAGGGTTTCTAGGGTTTTGACTCCTTTTCCCAACTTTGAGGTCTTCAATGAACTCCTCAACTCTCCTACTTTCACACACATGTATGGAATACATGTGCCTGCACTCCCATGCTCTTGATTGGAATGAACCAATCCATTTAGAAGCTTTCTTTACTGCTGTCCTCTCCAAGCCACTAGCTAGAATGCACTTACACTCGCCTAGTGCTTGATGAATTCATCATCTCCCCTGCAAACCAAGACTCCACACACACTATTTACACTATAAAAATATTCCCCTACTTGATTCCAAGTGGCCATGGTAGCCTTGTCATGGGAATTCAAGTGGGGATCATGATTTCCAAAAACTGGCCTAAACCGACTGTAAGGCCAAAACTCCAAAAACTTGCAAAACAGAAAACAATTGAACTGAATGGCTAATATAATGCTTCACATAGTAAATAAGAGACACAATGGAAAGCCTCAAACCATCAGACAAGACCTTTCAATCCATCATTGATTGGAGGAAGGCTAAAAACATAAAATTTCACTCCAAAAGTTGATGAATTCCAATCACATAATATTGTCTCCAAGTCTCAATTCATGAAAATGAACTTCCAACAATGGTATTAGGGTTTGGATGACCTTATATAACTTTCTCCCACGTGCTAGGACCCTTGGGTCGGACTTAGAACATCATTAATGCAATTTTCCAAATTTTTGGCCAAACTGCCAAGACTACATTGCCAAATTTGCCTAATTTCAACATTAAGGCTTCTCCAAACTTCAAAGCTCTAAACTACCCTAAGTTTGTCATAATACACACATCAAAAACAATCTTGGGACTTTATTATTTAGTCCTTATTAACTTGGTGGTTGGCTAGAACCACCTACAAGCCAGAAATCACTAAGATCTTCCAAAAGACCTTAAGGTGCTCCTGCACCAACATCCTAATAAAGTTTTGTATGCTAGGTGTGAACAAGGATACTCCTATCTGTTTGCTGAGTCAAAGTCTATCACATTAGATACAATTTCATTTTGGTTGTCTATACCTTGATGCATCGTATCTATGTGTGTTATCAAACGTAAGGAAATTTATGCTCTTTACATCCCCAATCGATGGACAAGCAAATCATCATCACTCATCATCATATCTAATAAAGTCTCGATGACTCATAGACTTTTGGACTTATGCATCATCTCAGACTCAAGGATTGATCCCTCTTATTCTTCTTATTCTTCTATCTTTACTAAAATTTCTATCCTAGTATAAAATATGTGTGATATATCAAAATATACATGAGGCTAACCATGGCTGATGACTGTCTATACATCATCAAATCTGTCTACATCAAACATTTGAGCTTTCTAGTCCTCTTTGAGCTGAACAAATCTTGAATCTTGATCACAAGCTCGACCCAAAAATTAAAATTTTCACTCAATCTCTCAAGGGGGCAGTGTAGCAGAGCAATTTCTTTTGTTGGGGCAGCAGTGGGGCATTTGAAAAAATCATTTTTTTAAATTTTTTGATTGCGGTAGTGTTATTCTTTGAGCCAACACAACAGGTACCTCGCTTCAAAGAGGGGAAAATGTAGACACGTAAAAAGTCAGACTGATTGATAATATGCATCAAATTTTGATAAATTAGCACCATTTCCTCCTAAATCACCTCAAACTAACCGATTAATTAAATAATTAACATTATTTAGTTAAATTCAACAAATTCAACTATTAATCAAATAATTAATTGTATTGGATTAATTCACCCTTCTTCTAACTAATAATCATCATATTTAATTAAATCAAGTCATTTAATTAAATCTTCCTAAATTATTCTCATTTGATTAAAATCACAATTCCCTAACCCATTGAAATTAATTAATTCTAAATTAATTAATCCTAAATCACTTTCTAATCAACATTAATAAATCCTCCAACTTTTAACTCTTCAAGAATTAAATCAACCCATGGTCAACTAACCAGGTTACACATGAAATTAATTTCTTTTAATTAACTAATTCCTCTATTTATCCTCACAAAGGCATATTCCAAGGAATATTCCTCTCAACCATCCTCTCTTCAATTTCCCTCCAAAGATTTCAAAAATCTCTTACATCTTCAATAACTCTTCTTACATCTTCAATAAATCCTCTTACATTTTCAATAACTTCTCTTACATCCTTTCAAATCTTCAACCACATTCATTCAATTCTCTTTTACACCCCTCTTACACAAGCCACCTAAACATTAACTTGTCTTACACATCCCTCTTCCCAAAATGTGCTCACACATATCTTTATTGCTTTCATTAGCCTTGTGACACTTGTCACTTGGCTATTGATCCTCATTTTAGTTCCACATTGCCCAATTTCACCTCTTCCTCCAACCCTTGAATCCTATAAGTAAAAAATTTCTCTACACAATATGGATTCACAATCTCATGCACAGTCATTATGCTCATTTCATCCATCAATAATCCAATTGCTATCACTATCTTTGAGGGAAATTGAAATTTATCAAATCCATTTGCATCCATAATCTTAGGCATTGTTACTCTACTCTAAATTCATCAAGGATCTTGAAGCTTATCAAAGGGACTGGGAAAGGGCTACTTTCCACATCAAAGTGACACCAATCCCCCTATAAGATGGAGATTTGATCTATTTAGTTTGTTAATATGATTTCATTTGCTTTCTTTTGTGAATTTGGTTTCATTTTTTCATCTTTGTTTGATAAAAAATCTCATAGGGAATGATGTTTGTGCTAATTTAAATGACTAAACTTGTTTGACTTGTTTTTGTTTAGCCAGGTACAAATCATCATTCACATTTAAAATGTGAATGATGATCTATACCTAGCTAAACATAGAAAAACACAAGAGCATTAGTCATTTAAATAAGCATAAATATCATTCCCTATGAGATTCTTGATCATACTAAATGATGAAAACAACAAAAACACAAAAGAAAGCAAATGAAAGCATACAAACACACAAAATAGATCAAACCTCCATCCCATAGGAGGATTGGTGTCACTTTGATGTGGAAAGTGGCCCTTTCCCAATCCCTTGTGATAAGCTTCAATTTTTCCTTGATGAATTTGAGTAGAGTAACAATGCCTAAGATTGTGGATGAAAATGGATTTGATAAATGGCAATTGCCCTCAAATATAGTGATAGAAATTGGATGATTGGTGGATGAAAGGAGCATAATGACTTTGCATGGTGTTGTGGATACCTATTGTGTAGAGAAAACCTCTACTTATAGGATTAAAGGTTTGGAGGAAGAGGTGAAATTGGGAAATGTGGGACTAAAATGAAGATCAATAGCCAAGTTAATGAAAACAATAGGGATATGTGCTCACACATGTGTGAGAACATTTTGGGAAGAGGGATGTGTAAGAGGGGTGTAAGAGAGAATTGAATGAATGTGGTTGAAGATTTGAAAGGATGCAAGAGAAGTTATTGAAAATATAAAAGGAGTTATTGAAGGTGTAAGAGGAGTTATTGAAGATGTAAGAGATTTTTGAAATCTTTGGAGGGAAATTGAATAGAAGGTGGTTGAGAAGAACATTCCTCAGAATATGCCTTTGTGAGGATAAATAAATGAATTAGTTAATTAAAATAAATTAATTTCATGTGCAATCTGGTTAGTTGACCATGGGTTGATTTAACTCCCAAGGAGTTAAAAGCTGGAGGATTTATTAATGCTGATTAGAAAGTGATTTAGGATTACTTTAAAATTAATTAATTTGAATGGGTTACAAGATTGTGACATTTGATTTGATTTATTTAATCAAATGAGAAGACTTTAGGAAGATTTAATTAAATATAATGAATATTAGTTAGAAGAAGGGTGAATTAATCCAATAAAGTTAATTATTTAATTAATAGCTGAATTTGCTGAATTTAACTAAATAATGTTGATTATTTAATTAATTAGTTAGTTCAAGATGATTTAGGAGGAAATGGTGTTAATTTATCAGAATCAAATGCATATTATCAATCATGACTTTTTACGTGTCTACAAATAACAAGGTAATAAATACCCTAATCCAACAATGAAGCACAAATGACAATAAAAATTCAAATAATAAAGCAATAATACTCAATATCTATGCCATAATTGATTTATCTGCATTTCTCTTCTCCTTTTTTCTTTGTTTGTTCTCAAATTTGTAGTATGTGAGATATTTGATGAGCTTGATGTTGATGCAAGGTGGCTAGACCTCAAGATAGAAAAACTTCAAAGATTGTGGTTCCTCAAGATGAATGATATGAGAAGCAAAATATTGAAGATTATGGTTCTTCAAGATGAATGATGAAAAACAAAATGTTGAAGATTGTGGTTAACCTTGAAATGAGAATGATAGGTTGCTTTTATAGAAATTCCAATTCAAATGAAGGGTGAGGATTGAGTGATGAGATATGATGATGAATGGATGAGATTAATTGAGAGGAAAAGAGATAAGGATGGGAAGGATGGACCAAAAGTCAAGAAATTAGTTGAGATTTAGGGTTTAGCTAAGAAAAAGTAAATTAAATAATTGAAATAATTATTTAATTTAGGGAATGGTGAGTGAATAATTAAATAATAAAAAATATTATTTAATTATAGAAGAAGAGGTGGGATACTAAATATTAAATAATTAAAAATAATTATTTAATGGAGGATGAATGAAAATGATAAATAATTAAATAATAATAAAATATTTAATTATAAGGGAGAATAAAATGATAAAATAATTAAATAAATAAGATTTATTTAATAATGGAGGGAAAAGCTAATGAATAATTAAAATAATTATTTAATTATAAAAGAACAAGAGGGAAAATGAATATGAATAATTAAATAAATAACAATTTATTTAATTATAGAAGAAATGAGGGAAAATAGTGACGTAATTAAATAAATTAAATTTATTTAAATTAATCAAAAGAAGAATAAAGATAAAGTGAATTAATTAAATAATTAAAAATTACTTAATTAATAGAAGAATATGACATTAGGAAACAATTAAATAATTTAAATAATTTAATTTTGTAGGAAAGAAAGTGAATTAGTGATAAAATATTTTTTTTAAGGGTAAAAGGCCTAAGCATGTATTGTATTACTATATTAATAAAAGAGAGTTACAGTGGATTTGTCAAAGATTTCTCAACCTGAACGATGATATACTAGGTTGTAGTTCAAAATCCCAGTTTGTATGAGACAAATATCATAAACGTGACTGACATGTTTATAGTTTCCCATAGTTTGTTGCTCATAGTCAAATGTCATAAGCCAAAATTTAAGGTTGGCGTGTTTATAAATGCCCAAATTTGGGGCTTAAACATCGATTTATATCAAAAACAAAAATTGCAAGTTAGGTTTGGGGAAAGTCATTCCTCCATCTTGCAAATCCCTACTGAGTTTTCATCTTGGTGTTCTTCAGAGTTTGTTACCGCTGCCTAGAGGGTTGAGGGTCTTCACCAACCACAATGATGGGGTGGCATTCATGTGTGAGGAGACATGAGATAACATGCTATTTGCGCTTGAAACTTCCCACCATGTCACTACCCAATTCAATTCCATTCCTTTATAGAGAGCCATAAATGAACTTGTTTGAGCCCATTTCCAACGACATCTTTATCGCATCATACACAAAAATATATGCCCACTTGTGGAGAAGATAGTGATGCAGGAAGAGACCCCCAACATGTGCCTCCCCACTCCCAAAGTCATACTTCTTTAAGCTAGTTAGTAATGCATTGTCCTTCAGGAAAGTGTCCCACACAACCGAGCCAACAATTTTTTGCACAGAGGAATAACATTGCAGAAAATCAACAAGATTTGACACAAATATAGAAAAAAATTGGGATGGGAAGATTAAAATTTTTTCTTGAGGGTTGAGGATTTATTCCCCAATGATGGACTTAATACATTTCATCATGCACAAACAGTTGGTCTTGAAAATATGGTTCAAGTCTACCTTACCAATACTGCCAAAAAAGGAAGCTCCCAGTCTCGAACTAGAAATGGGGCCCTAAAATTCCTTGGAAGGTATTCCATCTGAGAAGGTGATGCAAATAGTGTTGAATGAGATTCCTTGGATGGAATTTCAACTAGCACCCACAATGCAACTTAGATAATATTGAAGCCCTTTGCAATTTGAAGAAGCCACTACTCCTACTTAAAGAAGCGTCTGCAGGTCCGTACAAATGGTGAGGTGTGATCCATATTGGTTATGATTTCTTTTCCACACTTAGAAACACATGTGTGAACGAAAACCTGCCATTGCCTTATGTGCATGTCATGCCATATTACATATGAAGTTTTGTGAGTGAGGATTCAAAGATGAGAGATTTTAATGGGATGATTTAATGATTATTGCAAGCAATCATTTATCCTTGATGCCTTTAAGGAGTGAGCCTTGGTAAGGTGGCCACTACTTTTTCTTCATGTGAAGCAATGCAAAAAATCAAAAAATGTGAGAAGAATTAATGTTAGTTAGAAATCATAGTGTACCTTTTAGTCCTTTAAGAAAATTTCACTGGCTAAGATTTTTGTAGGTTTTGAATGAGATTTGATGTCATTTTTTATGAATGTTATTTATTTTTGATCCTAGACACACCCTATATTTGCTAGGCAATTCAGTAATTGATTGCCTTCTCTATAGGTATGTGTGATGCTAACTTATTCTAGCTTGTCCAATAGTCTCCAAGAGTGTTGCATGACATAGTCTAATTTCCAATTCTGTATATGTCTCTGTTTACATGCATTTATAATTAGCAATGAGTCTCCTTCAATTTGAAACTTAGGAATCTTGAGTTCAACAATAGTTTTAAAACCATTCAAGAGGCCATGGGCTTCTATTGTGTTGTTAGTTCTAGCAAGGAGGTGGATTGATTTTGCATAAACCACTTGATCTTCCTGGGTTGCCCTTTGAGGCCCCATTAAAGTTTAACTTAAGGACCCCCTTAGAAGGAGGTATCCATGAGATCTTGGATCGATCAATTTTGTGGTGTTTTTGGTGGAGACTACCCTTGAATGGCAAGACCAATTGAATTTAGAGCTTCATTAACTGGGAATCCCAATCTGTAAAGATTGATCCAACATGTTTTAATTTTTGAACATAGGCATTTGTAACTTTTGAGATTGATTTCTCTATTCTTATTAGAACTTTCTCAATGCTTGATGATTATTTCTTGAATATTCTCCTATTCGTTTCTGACCATATGCTCCATTTGACCATTACAGGCACAACCCTCCAAATACATGCAAACAAAGATGTTTTGTACATGACTAGCCAACTGGTAAATAATTCCCATAAAGTGTTTTGTAGTGGGGAATGCCAATTCAACATTTTTTGAATATATGACCAACAAGATTGGGAAAATGGACATTGAACCAAATGATGATTTGTATCTTCAAGGGATGTATTACACATGACACACTTAAATTGGTATAAAATATGTAGTTTTGCAAGCCTTTCATTGGTTAATATTATCTTCTTCAAAGATAGCTAGGAAAAAAAACCTGCTTTTGGAAGCATTATTGTATTCCCATAGAAGGATAGAGCCCTTTGAGTTTCTCTTTGACTTACACCATTGATTATTGATCTATATCCCTGACTTACTGTGTATTTTCTTGATTTTGAAGGTGCTCATATTAGCCTATTAGGAATGTCTGATTTGTAGACCAACCTTCCCCTTAGTATCTCATTCAATTTGTTTTTTTGATCATTTGGAATGAATATCTAAAAGATATTTCCATATTACTCTGCTAGTAGACTCCTTAAACCTATGAAAGTAATCCTTAACTCTTGTGCTCCATGTAGTTAGTAAGAGATCTCTTGTAATTTTAAGCACATGGATTAAACTTAATGGGGTGTGGTGGTTCCAAGAGTCTAACCAAAAAGTGAGTCTTGTCCATTATGAACTTCCCAGGTGATAAAAGGGGTAATTACATCTCTACAAGAAACAAGAAAATCCAACATGGCTGACCCTTCTAGTGGATTTGAGATGGTGAAGATCCTTATTGGAGATGCAGTGTCTAAGTATTTCCATTGCATTAATTGGAACCACTTTGATTGGGGTTTGGAGTACATATTCAAAATAATTTAGCTCCTAGGGACATGTTTCTAGTATTTAAATTATGGATTCCTGCTCCTCCTGTAAGTTTTTCTATGCAAATATTCTCTAAAGAAATCAGAGGGATTTCTTTTTGTTTTCTAGATTTCCTTTCCATAGGAAATTTCTGATCAACTTTTCTAATTTTGAGATAATGTGCTTAGGGGCCTTTAGAAATTCCATGTAGTAGTTTGGTATGGTTTATAGGATAGAATTTATCATCTGGATTATCCCTGATAAGGATAACCATCTTCCTTTCCATGTTGATATTTTGGATTGAATACTATCAATGACTTTCAACCAATATGTTGGCTTATTTGAGCCTGTGAAGAGTAGAATTCCTAAGTGCATGGAAGCTCTTTTAGATGAAAGCCTAACTATTTGATTATCTTTATTTTGATGGTTTCTTTTGTATTGAAGATAAATGTCTTTGACTTTTGTGCATTTATTTTTTGTCCCAATGCAATCATGTGCTTATCTAGAACTTCTTTTATTTGTTTGGCTTTAGAAAGGTATGCCTTACCAAATAGCAATGTATCATAAAAAAAAAGTGCATTAGTGACTTTTATGTTTGTGGGGGGATTTGGATCCCATGCCATAGGCCCTATGATTGAGTTTTGTGTATACATCTACTTAGTACTTCTACAAGGATTATAAATAGGAAAGACGATAATGGATCCCCTTGGCGCACACCTTGAGATGAGGCAAAAAAATCCCACTGGTGAGCCATTGATTATTACTGAGAACTTGCTAATGACAATAGAGAAAGGATCCATTTGCACCATTTCAATCCAAACCCAAAATTCTTTAGAACTTGGATCAGAAAGTCCCAATTCACCCTATCATATGCCTTCATCATATCTAGTTTGATGATTACTGAGGGTATTTTATTTGTATTTATGGAGTGAAAAACCTCATGAGCAACTAGAGAATCCTCCTTTTTCTATTGATATGATTTTTGGGATGATAGGATGGATTCTCAATTAGATAGCTTTGGTAAATATCTTGTACATTGTATTATAGAGAGAAATTGGCCTGAAGTCAACAAAAGTTTTAGGCTCTTTGATTTTAGGAATTATAGCCAAATGTGTTAAGTTGAACCATTTTGAATTGTTCCAAATTTTATTGTTTCCTCCATGGATCTAAGAAGGTCCGTTCCAATGAAGTCCCAACATTTTTGATAGAATAAGGCTGTGAAGCCATTTGGGCCAATGGCTTTGTCCACTAGCATGCAGAAGACTACTTGTTTGATTTCTTGTAAAGTAAATGGCCTCATTAGATATTCATTATCCTCATGGGATATTAATTGTGGGATAACTTCCAACAAGTCTTCCCTTTCCTTTGTAGAGTTATCTAGTTGGTGGGGTGGAGCCAAAAGGAGGTTTGAAAAAATTTAATGCATTCATTTTGTAAATCATCTTCTTTACATAAGATATTTCGAGATGTGCTATCTTGTATAGAGAAGATTGTGTTTATTTTTATTTTCTCACTTGTGTTGAGATGCGAAAGTATTTGGTGTTTCTATCTCCCTCTCTCAGCCAAAGTTCTCTCAATTTTTGTCTCCAGTACACCTCTTCTCTTTCCAATAATTATGTCCATTCCATTTGGAGTTTCTTATATCGATCATAGGAAGAAGCATCCGATCCATTTGAAATGATGTGATTTTTTATATCTGACAACTATTTGTAGAATTTATTTTTTGAACAATTTTAAAAAGAAGAAGCATTTTTGTTCCATAATCTGATTTGATGTTTGATGAACAATAGTTTTTTGTAGAACTAGAACATCCTTGAGATTGTGAGATAGGGGGAACTCAACCACCATTGATTAAGAAGAGGTAATAATTTTGGATGTCTAAACCACATTGATTCCAATTTGAATGTTGATTTTTCCTTAGGCTTGATATCCTTAGCCGAGACACCAATGAGATTGCAAAGTGGTTTGACCCTATGAATGGAAGGATTTCAGATTTTAGTATGAATTTTCTTGGATCCTAGTTGGGGGAAACTAAAAATCTATCCAAACATTCTATAATTTGGAGGAAATCTCTTCTTCTTCTTTTCCATGTGTATTTCTTGTTGGTTGGATGAATGTTAGAGAGGGCATTGTCTTGAATAAAGAAATTGTTGGTGTAATTAAATATTTTGTACCTTGTCCTAGGTCATAATTACACCTTAGTTAAGTTTACTTAGGGACCACATAGGAGTTGTTGGAGAATTTCCACCTTTGGTGGACTTATCATGTTATCACTCTATCACCTCCACCTTTCATGGACATATCATGTGATTAGGTTTCCACCTTTGTGGTAGATCCACTATTTGTGGTGGTTATCACATTATCACCTTTCCACTTTAGGTGGAGTGATAGCTTTTCATTGTTGTCTCATGTCATAAGATTACGACACTTGTCATAATCTTATGCACTCCTATGTTCTCACCTTGGCTATATAACCAAGGGGTCTCTCATTGTACACACACATTGAATCATATCATTGACATAGAATACAGTTTATTCTTGTCATATTATTTTCTCTCTCCTTTGTGCTTTCTATTTGGTCCATAGATCTTGGCATCCATAGCCAATTCTAACATAAATTAAAGTCTTCCATTATTTTTTGAGGTGGAGAGACACCTCCCTTTTCTTCATGCAATTAAATTATGGCATTGAAATCTCATGCTAAGATTACTTTTCTCGTCCTTAGCTAATCCAGGATCTATTTTAGATTATCCCACAAGATTTTTTTCTAGTAGTTGTGGTTGGGCCATAGACATTTAATAGCCAGAAGGTCAATTCAAAATGACTAATTTTCAATAACTGATGATCACTACCATTTTCATTAGAGTCTACCTTTACAGTTTGATCATTCCACATTGATACTAGGTCACTTGATGCCCCTTGTGTAGGTGAGTGAGTTTCTTGCCATTTTCCCCTCTTCTTGATCGATGTTTCAAAATTATTATCTAAGAGTTTTGTCATTTGGAGTAGGACTATGTCAACTCCACAAACATCCAATTGGCATTTGATATGAGCCCTTTTGTTAGGGGCATTGATGCCACTAAAATTCCATGAGATTAGCTTCATTGTTCTCCAAGAGAGCAACAGGGTCTCCTTGGTCAAAGTCTCTTGTTGGGAGGAATTGTTAGGATCTTATCCAGTGTCTCTTGTAAGACGCTTCTATTTCTTCCAAGAGCTTAGTTGCATGGGATTTGTAGCCTCTTTTACCTGGGGTGTTTTTTGAATAGGTTGAGTGCTAGGGGTTTGAGGGATGGATAGGATTTTAGAGAAGTTATTTTTCCTCCTCCTTGTAGATTTATTTTTCTATTTCATCTAGTAGTTATGACCCCACCTTAGTGATTATCCTTTCTACCGGATCCTCAAAATTTCCCTCTTTTATTAGAGACATATATGATTTTTTTGAATGTATCTATGTGATAGACAAGGATTGGATATCTAGATCTAGAGCTTGAGGATTTTGTTCATTCCCAAGGCTATCGAGGGCTTGGGGAGTTTTCTCATTCCCGTGGCTATCCATTGCCAATGCAATCTTAGCATAATGACTATCCATTTGTGACTGAATTTCTAGTTCATTGAGGTAGCACTTTTCTAATTGCTTTAGGTCTAGGAATGCAAAGCTATCATAGATTAAGGATCAAATGATTGAATATTGTTGGGAAGTGGGCACAATGTACCTAATGGGATAGAAGTATCAAATAAGGGAAATTTTAATATATTTCCTTTACTCCAGAAGGAGATATCAACATTTCGGGACTTCTTGTCACCTATATTAGGTGCCATTAAAAGAGCCAAAGTTTGCAATTGTTCACTAGTCATTTTGGAAAACTTATGGATCAATCTATTTTCTTTGATTGATTTTGTTGCTTGGGTTACTTGCTAAGGTGGGGTAACTTGACATTTCTCATATTGCTTGTGGATATCCTAGATTTTTGTAATGAAATAACTTGCACAATAAAAGAATATGATATGAAATATACTGCAAATACTCGATAATAACTAAGAATAACAAGCCATTTTGAAGGGGAAAACCTCCAAATATCTTCAATGAGAACAAAATTTACAATATGATGATAAAATAAGACTCAAAAACTCATATATATATCTAGGATACCACCCAGGCCAAGTTAGATAACCCTATATAAGCCCTAGGCCAACCTAAACAACTAAATAACAATATAATAATGATAATATGACTTAATTAGGAGCTAAGATAGCCACAAGATGACTATTCATAACTTGATATACTATAATATTAAGGGCATAACATGCCCCCCTCTTTAGATTAGCATTGTCCTCAATGCTAGGCAATTTTGGATGCTTTTGAATGAACTCATCCTCCCATGTGGTATCTTCAATTGGTAAATTCTTCCATTGGATACTTTAAGATAGTAAGTGAGTGTTCTGGTCCTTAGCTTCCTTGTGCATGTCTGAAGAATACATTCTAGTTCCAATATGATTCTTCCTTCCTCATCAAGCTCTGGTAATATTGTCTGAGTAGGGATATTATTCCCAATTGCCTTCTTCAAACAAGAAACATGAAAAAATGGATGTATCTTTATTGTTGATGGCAATTCAATCTTGTAGGAAACACTACCTATCTTCTGCATGATTTGATATGGGCCATAATATTTTGGAGACAACTTGTTATTCTTTGATTGTTTCTTCTGTGACAATTGCTTGTAAGGCTACAATCTCAAGAAAACCCAATCCCCAACCTCAAAACTTCTTTCACTACGGTATTGGTCTGCCTACTGCTTCATTTGGTTTTATTCCATGGATAGATTCTCTTCCAGTACTAAAAGTACTTGTTGTTGATGAATCATGTGGTCCTCCATCGTGTGAATTCTTGGTGACACATTCAATGATGATGTGATGGAAGAAGGATGATATCCATACAATGCCATAAATGGAGACATTTTTGATGAGCTATGGAAGGAAGTGTTATGATGAGGGAAAAATGTGTCATCCTTTTTACCTCTTAATTATGTCAAACCCTGTCATCTTTCCTTGTGTCTCCTGTTGTTCATGTCACTTTTCATTAATGAACAGTAGGTATCTTATGAAATAGAAGAAAAGGATAGAACTTGTGAAAATGCCAATTTTGCTGACTATCTTTTTGATTCTGGTGCCAGGAAGTGTTTAATAGTTGACAACACACATGAAGGATATTGGTGGAAGGATAGCTAAATTGTTGAAGTTATACTGTCATTTTGGTTTTACTTGGCGAAGATTAGTCATTCTGTTTTAGGTTGTTACACTGGTTTTGGAAACTTTTCAAAAGACTTTAAAGCTATTTTTGATTATCTTCTAAATGTTGTTGGCTGAAAGCCACTAACAACCAAAACATTTTATCAATTACATCTGAAAGACTGTTAGACGTTTAGGTAACTTCAATATGTATATATATGCGTGTACGCTGAAACTAGATATAGATATACATAATTAAAAGCTGAACCATGGTGATTCTCTACATACTTTGTCTATGTTGTTTGGGTGAATGGAAGCGATAGTAGAATAATTTTTTGAATGTGATTTTTATCATCCAACGATCGGTGAAGGTAGGGCCCACTTCCTCATTTGATTGGTGATTATTGCATTAATATTATGTGTGTGGTAATGTATGCTTTGAATTTATAAGTTGTTTAATTATTCCATTACTGTATTGTTGTTTAAATCTTATTTTGTGACATTCATTTCCCTGAAGGAATTAATCAATATCGAATTGTCAAATTCTTACCAATACAATCTTTATTCATTCAATAAGCTATTTGCTGGTATGTGTAGATCATTAAACATAAGAGCAGTTTGGATAAGTTAATGGGATTGTTCTAAATTTTCATTAAGTAGTATTGGAGGTTTGTTTTTAGTAGTTCAACTTTAACTTTGTGAAACATTATTTTCAGATAGATTTCTATTTTGTTACTTTACTACTCTTCTGTTAAATGCCAGTAGTATGTTTTTGTATAGAACTATTTCTTCACAGGTTCCTCTCACACTTGTGACAAGAAGTCTGTTAATCCGAATCACGCCCATAAGTAAATTATGTTAGGTTACATCCATCAGTCCTTGGTTTGTTGATTGCAGCTCTTCGACATATTTCCACAACACGGTTTAAAAGCCTACGCTCTCGGATTGACACTTTAGGATGAACTGAGGAAGCTATTCTCGGAAAGTAAATCAAACCCAGTTTAAAGAATAATTTAGAAACTAAAGTTTTATCCAATCATTTTGGCGCCATTTCCAGGGAACGGTGTTAACGAACTGCATCTCTAGTGAACCAAGTTAGGAGCATTGCGCTAAGGAGAAAATCCACGCGATAGTCGACCTTGTTTGGATAATTACCCTTGGTTTGCTTTGTCATAGCCCATTTAGGTGCATGAATCGTAATAGGGACAATAGAGGAAGATTTATTAGAAAATAAAAAGGAAGTAGTTTTCAACCCGAAAAATCCAAAAATAAATTAGCACCATCCATTAAGAGCCCACAACATGAAGAATTGCAAGATAAGTCCAAGTCACCCATTGAGACAAGTACCTTGACTCAAGAGAAACCAAAAAGTAAGTTTCCATCACTAGAATTGCCCGAACCTGATCTTGAGAAATGTGCTCTTGAGACCACTATTATCCAGACACCCGCAAATACCCAACCGAGCTCTTCTGATATATTATGCAAAAAATCTGAACAAATTTTCCAAAAATCTTATGGGGATCAAGTTGGTCCATTTTCCGAAGAAAGCCACAAGCTAGTTAAAACCTATTTTACTCCGTGGGCATTTGAAGTCATGGCGGATCCAAACAATAATAAAAAAAACAACAACAATGACAATAATAACAATAGGCCATTGGCCAACAATAACCTAGTCACTTTTGAGTTCCCAATCATGGATCTTGGAAGAGTCGCCCCTATGAAAAATATTCCTCATTCTGCTTTGCCCATTTTTCATGGTCTTTGAATAGAGGATCTTGACATGTTTTTGTTTGAATTTGATGTGTTGTGTCACAACTATGACTACCAAAATGACACACATAAACTCAAACTGTTTCCAACCACATTAAAGGATGCCACCCTACGGTGGTTTATGAACCTTCAGAATATTAGAACATGGATAGTCCTAAAAGAGCTATTCTAGAACAAGTACAAGAAATACTGCAAGACAAAGGAGGTTTGGGATGAGATCTTTTGCATGAATCAGAAGGAAGATGAGTCTGCAGAAGACTACCTTGAACATTTTATGTTTATTCTTCAACGATCTCATCAGGAAGGACTAAATGATGATACCATTAAAATGTTATTTCTTAGGGGGATAAGAGATGATGTTATATAAGCATTGAATTTAATAGGAAAAGGGAATATCTCTAAAATAGAATTTGACGATATTTGTGATATTTTTAGGAACTATTCAAGGTCGCAATGTTCGAGAAGGAGTTATCCAAGTAAGCCTTATGCCACAACCAATACAATAGGTATCACAAAAAGGGACATAGGAAATTTACTTGAAGATCTTAAAACAGATTTTTTGAGTCATATGGGGAAACAAATAGACACTCTTTACACCCATAGGAAACAAGAAGAAGCCGAAAAGGCCCTAGCTGTGTTTTTTCCAACATGTCACAAAAGACATGGTAGTGAGGATTTCCCATATAATAGGACAAACATCTCATCTTTAGAAGAACTCAGTAAGAACTCTACCTTGAGGCCTCTTCCTATAGGAGTAATTGAAATGGAATATTCTGAAGAACCTGTCTATTATTTGGCCCCCAGGTGCCCCTTTCCACCTCGAGCAATGCACCCCAACATGATGAACGATTATCTTGCCCCAGGACTAAGCCAACCCAACTCTTATCAAACAAGATGGTATGGGGGTTGGAAACAACCCCCATACCCTCAGTGGATGCCTCAGTATCAATATACTTCATAGCCGTGGCAACAGGCATGGAGGCCACAAATGCCACAACCATCTATATACCAACAACCATTCCCCTCACAATCACAATTCCCACCCCCTCCTATGATTAACCCATACCAAAAACCACAATTTATAGCTTTTCCATCATCAACCGCCCCACCTATTAATCCAAGCCAGCCACCAAGACCTACATCAATGCCATCCCAGCCCAACCCCAACCCCAACAATAAGGCCACCCAACCAGTATATAATAATGAGACAACAAGTTACTCTACCTATCCCGTAAATACATTAGAAGTAGATGGAGTTTAGTTAAGGTCAAGGAAGGCTCTTCAAGGGCCCACCATTACCGAAATCAATGAGGAGTTAGAAACTTAGCCAACCAAAGACCCCCTTTTTCTCGAACGATTTCAATCTGCACCAATAGAAAGGGAGGATTCTCAATCTGAGTTCGATTTTGTTAATGAGTTGCACAATGTTAACATTAAGATTCCTTTATTGCAGGCCATCAAAGACATTCCCATCTATACAAAAACAATTCATGATCTATGTACTCGGAAGCCACGAAAGAAGCAAGACCCAAAAATAGTTCAATTCATTAGATAGTTGGCAAACCTTATGCTTGGAAACATTACCATTCCAAAGTATTCCGATCCAGGGAGTCCAGTCATTAAGGTATCCATCGGTAAAGTAAGTATTCCTAATACCCTTGTCGATTTGGGTGCTGCAATTAATGTAATGACAAATGAAACAAAAGAAAAATTATCATTAGAAGGACTTAGGCCTACTCCCACAGTTCTTCAAATGGCAGATCGATCTTTGGTCAAACCTGAAGGAATAATTGAAGATGTACTCCTTTCTATTGATTCATGGGAATACCCAACTGAATTCGTGATTTTGCAGTCAAAAATTAAGCTGGGGGGATAACCCCTAATTTTGGGACGCCCTTGGCTAGCAGTCGTAGCTGCATTTATCAATTTCTGATCAGGGAACATGGTCATTTCCAATGGCGAGCACAAGAAAAAATTGACTCTATACCCGCCAGCACAACCTTTGTTGGAAATATAGGACCCCTTTTGGATTGATAGCGACTTGGATGAGTCATTACCAATATTAACAATTGATAAAGCCTTAGATATGGAGGATCCTACTGAGGATAACACTCTCATTAATTTCTTTCAGAATAGGTATACGTTTAATGAAATATTTGAAAGCATTGTCCTCCATTCAGGTATAAATACTCAATGTTCTTTTGGGGATGTTCCATTGGTTGGTAGTTCACATTATGTTCAACACTTTATCACATTGCATCAGTTATTACCCCATAATTTCTTATATGGTTTATTCTTATCTTCTACAAATTCGAGTGATATGCCATCCACCTCACAAGTCTTAGCCATTGAGTCACCAACACAATCTGTTGCTATGGAAATTCTACCTAATCACACACTTAACATTAATCCACATCTAGCCCCTAAACAAATCCAAGATCTTATTGCCATGCTTCGAATGAATAACAAAGCCTTTTCCTAGGAATACCAAGACATGCATGGCATTCATCTTGATACCTACACCCATCATATCTACATTGAGGAAGGTATTCGTCCAATTAGGCAACCACAATGTCGGCTCAACCCCTCTTTGTGCGACATAGTTAAAGAGGAGTTACATAAACTATTGAACTTCGGGTTTATATATCCTATTTCTGATAGTCAATGGGTTTCTCCTTTAGTTGTGGTTCCTAAGAAAAATGGTAAATGGAGAATTTGTGTCAATTATAGAGCATTAAATAAATCTACTAAGAAAGATAATTTTCCATTGCCATTTATTGATCAAGTATTGGACACTCTTGCAGGTAAAAAGTTCTTCTCCTTTTTGGATGGGTTCAACGATTATAACCAAGTTCGTATAGCACCAGAAGATCAAGACAAGACCACTTTTACCTGCCCTTGGGGCACCTTTGCTTATTGCGTCCTGCCATTTGGCTTATGTAACGCCCCTGCCACCTTTCAAAGGGTAGTTTTGAGCATTTTCGTAGATCTTGTCAATGATTGTGTTGAGGTATACATGGATGATTATACTGTCCATAGTAATACTTATGAAGAGGCTAAAACAAACTTAAACAAGGTACTTAGACATTGTATAGACACCAACCTATCCTTGAGTCATGAAAAATGCCACATACTTAGGACCAAAGGGATAGTGCTTGGCCATTACATTTCCTCCAAAGGTATTCAAGTAGATCCTAAAAAGGTCCAAATTATCCAAGACTTGCCTATACCCTCTAGTCAAAAATATGTTCAAATTTTTCTCGGCCATGCAGGATATTACCGAGGATTTATCCAAAATTTCAATAAAATTGCATCTCCCTTGTTTTCCTTGCTAGCCAAAGACGTTACTTTCTCTTGGACACCTGACTATCAAGAAGCCTTTGACTCCATCAAAAAAAAATTTGTCACCACACCCATCCTTAGAGGACCAAATTGGGAACTACCATTCCATATCCACACAGATGCCTCTGACTATTCCATGGGAGCTACGCTTGGATAGAAAGAGGATAATCTTTTCTACTCCATCTACTGCATCAACAAGAACTTCATAGGTGCCGAGGTAAATTACACAATAACTGAAAAAGAGTTTTTAGCTGATGTGTATGCCATTAATAAATTTTGTCATTACATTACTGGTTATAAAGTATTTGTCCACACAATTCATTCGACAATTTAGTTTTTAATGAATAAACCCGTGGTAACTGGTAGAGTTATTAGATGGTTGCTTTTACTCCAAGAATTTGATATAACTATACTTGATAAGCCTAGTTGAGAAAATGTGGTTACAGACTTTCTGTCACGATTGCAATTTCTGGACAATGAACCTACTCTAGTTGATGATGCCTTTCCAGATGCACACCTCTTTGCTATATCCACAAGGAGCCCCTGGTTCACCGATATTGCAAACTACCTTGTTACATCCAAGTTTCCACCACATTTCTCTTCAAGGGAATGACAAAAGCTGGTTGGACTCAGTGGATAGTATACATGGCTAAATGGATTGCTCTTTCGCACTGACATTGACAATATCATGTGGCGTTGTGTAATCGAAGATGATGTCTTCGATATACTTCGTGCATGTCATACATAACCATGTGGAGGACACTTTTCTACTTAGCGGACTGCCCAAAAGATTATCACTGTAGGATACTGCTGGCCTACACTCCATAAGGATTCTAAACACTATGTTCATCATTGTGACAAATGCCAGTGCATGGGCCGACCCACACGCTCGGATGAGATGCCTTTACATCCATAGTTGTCCATAGATCCATTCGAAAAGTGGGGCCTTCATTTTGTTGGCCCAATCAACCCACCATCACAACACAAGGAATACATCATTGTATGTACCGATTACGTCACCAAGTGGGTGGAAGTGATAGCCCTCAAGCATGCCAGAGATACAAAAGTAGCTGATTTCTTGTACTCCAAAATTTTCACAAGATTTGGTGTGCCACATGAGATAACCACTGATCGAGGGCCATAATTTACATCAGACCTCATTTCAGCCCTAGTTCACGAATACGAAATCTACCACCGCAAGTCCACACCTTATCACCCTTAAGCTAATGGGCAAGTAGAAGTCACCAATCGAGAGATTGAGAATATTATTACTAAGAAAATCACTCTTCATAAGCGTGATTGGGCTACACGGCTTCCTGAGGCCGTGTGGGCCTATCACACAACGTCGAAGACCACTACTGGTCTGACCCCTTATGAGCTCATCTATGGTAAGAAGGCTGTCCTTCCCATTGAATTTGATATTGAAACTCTTTGCACCACACTGCAATTGGGTATGAGTCTTTCTGATGCACAAAAGGCACACATCAATCAACTACATTCCTTAGATGAACTATGCCAGGAGGCACTTTTCCACACTGAGATTATCTAGGAATAGTGCGCTCTATGGCATGATCACCACATCTGCCAACAATCATTTCAACCTGGTGATTGGGCACTCCTATACGACTCTCGCTTCCAAGACTTCAAAGAAAAGTTTCACACACGATGGTTGGGGCCCTATGAGATTTAGATCATATATGCTAATGGCGCTGTTCATCTCTGCACAATAGACTTTGAAAGACGATCTCTTCTTGTTAATGGTCACCGCCTCAAACTCTACAAGAAGCCTCTTTCCAAAGAAGCTTTCTTTTTAGAGGTGGCACATAAAATTATTGTTGTTCCTTTTGGCCTCCTTCGAGATTGATCACTCCTCTATTTATTAAAAAAAATAAGAAAATAAAAAATGAGACACCGCACGACCAAGCAAGATCTTCAATGATGGCACCCTGCCTTCCTGGCCTATTCTTCCTGCCACTCTGAAATTGGCCTTGCCTTGTTCTTGTCATCTATTTTTCAGGAGCTCCTTTTTGTTTTCGCTGGTTGGTGCTATCCTTTCTCCCTGGTTGGGTTCTATGACCCTTCCCAGCTATTATCACCCTCCATGTCACAATGGGTGTTCGTGGCTTTCAGACAACACCCATTATTCTGACTGATTTTATGTTCCTGTCTCTCTACTGATAGGAACTAATGCAGTTAGCTCCTGGCCAACTTTCCCATCTCTTCTTTTCCAGGATCTATTTGCCTGCTCGATGGTCCTTTTCTCTCACTATGGTCACATCTTCCCTTCTTCATTGTTTCACATGCTTCGGCTAGTGGACCACTGCCTTGTCAGTCGCTATATTTAACCCTGACACTTCTCATCCGTCTTCTTCCACAAGGCATTCTCCAGCTAGTTCGGCTTCATCATGACTATACTCCCTACGTTGTACTCCTCTGTTCTATCATCGCTGTGGGTTGTCTTTGGCATTAGTACTGACTTCAACACATGTGCTACCACATCGCCACTATTGTCCATCAACGGTCATCGATATCGTTATTACATGTTTCTTTCCTTTTCTTTTTATTTTATTTAAATACCGCTTGTTCATTTACTAATGGTGACATCACCCGTGACCGAGTAACTTGCTAAACTAGGGGGAAGTGTCACATCTACCATCATGTCTCATCCTTTTCACAAAATCCCCATCCCATCATATCTACATTCGTTGATCTCTGGTAGGACTTGTCATAAATAACAAACTCCCTCTTAATATCACTAGAATCATTACTATTCACTACAAACAATAAATTAGAAACCTTCATTTTTTAAAACCACTTATCATAAACCCATTTTCACCGCTCACACAAAATTTCCAGTTAAAAGTTGTCCTATTCCTAGTAATAGCTATCTCTGCAAAACCGTTTTCACTCTTTACTGGGTTTGAATGGTGAACTATTGGGATTGCGCCTCCTGGTAAGAATATGGTAGGAGAATGCAGACACCGCTATGAGCCAACAACTATGGATGATTTAAGGGATCCTACAATGTCTGAGGCCTACAAGATATTCAAGCAAGCAGGATGAGATGCGTATTTCAAGAGATTGTAGGGGTTTGATGAGAAGCTGGCTCGTGAGTTCGTGACAACTTGTAACACCATGTAGGCACGAGTTCATGGGATAGCAATTCCTGTCTCAGTTGAAAGCATAGAAAATGTCACAGGATTTCCTTTGATAAGAGAACATTATCTCCCTAAAAATTCTAGGTGAGAGAAAGACCTCAAATCCCTCTGTAAGAAGTTCCTGGCGTGTGGAGAATCGGTCGAAATGGTATCAGGTCAGGGCACAAATTTATCTTCACTCCTCGCTCCCTGGAACAATGTGGCAAAATTTGTTATCTAGTATTTGACCTGTGAAGGAAGGTATGTATATGTTTATGCAAAAGAATTTAGACTGATGATACATTTGAGATGGGGTGCACTTGTGAACATTCCTTTCTTTCTATATTCTTCCTTAATGCAAATACGTAAAGCAATTCATAAGGGTAGTGAGAATTCATTGGCACATCATGGGTTGATTAAATTATTAATCCTGAGAGAATTAAGGAGACTTTCACCTCCTAGGGACCGTGACTCCTTCATTTTAGATGAAACCCCTGAGATTTCTATTGAAGATGCCCTCCCTACTTCAGAACACTTTGCCAAAGAAGACTCCCAAAGTATAGGAAAATCCTCTGACACCCTAGAGGAGGAAGAGTCTGGTCAGGAAATCTTAGAAGATGATAAACCCACCAAAGGTCCTAAGCCTAAAAATATTCTTGATAAGAAAGGAAAGGTGCAAGCATTAAGGTCAAGTGGAAAAAAGGCTAGGGGTTCCAGTGCTAAACAACCTAACCCTAAGATTATTGAAGTCTCTACCCTTGGCCCTGGGATTGAAAAGAAATGACGTAGTGGGACTACTTCAACTGCTGTGATAAAAGGAAAACAATTGTCAACCGATTCCGTAGATAAATTAGCCAACCTGGCTAATGTAGCTAGTGGTCGAGGTTCGCAAACACTTGAGGATGCTGGGGATTTGACAATAGTGGCAACAGTCTCTCAGAAAACTAAAATAACAAAAGCTACTGCTAGGGAGTTGAGGAGAAGTAAGAGAAAGAAGCAACAAATGATGAAACTTGAGGATCCCTCACAACACAAAATGGAGCCTGAACAAAATTTTGAGATGCCCGCTTAGAATTCTCCTATTTTAGGTGAAGAACTTGAGAAAAAATCCAAGGCATTGCCCCAGCATTCCCCTGTCTCAGAAAAGATGCCATGCAGTCAAGACGATATTGTTGATAGAAATATTGTTCAAACTGAGTCTGCCTTGACTGATAGTTATAATGATCTTGACAATCCTGATAATCACATGCCACATGACACTACCCAAGAAGAAGAGCATCAAGTCGAAGAAAGAGTAGGGTCTGAAGTGGAGCAAAGTAAAGAATAGGGGAATATTGAAACCTTTCACCTGGAACAACAAACCGACCGAGAGCCTGAGGTAGAAGAGGAGTATGAGGAAGAACAACCCTTGCTCACTAATGATGACATTTGTAGCCTGCAAGACTTGGTAACTAAGCTAACCGAGGAGAATGACACTCTATAGAATCAAGTTCAGGTGGCAGAATCACTCAACTCCTCACAAGAAATCAAAATCAGTCAGTTGAAGGTCGCACTTGAGCAGGCATAGGTCCCTAAGACATCAGTGATAACTATTCAGGAGCATGAAAAAAGTTACAGGAACTTCATCAATTGTGTGTCAATGAAGTTGCCAATGTCCTGCAAAAACTTGCCCCGTCTCTCTCTGGCTTGTATTCCACACTCTCTCTGCATGAGGACATGCAAGGTCTTCAGTTGGGGGGAAATGATGAGGGCAAAATGTGTCATCCTTTTTACCTCTTAATTGTGTCAAACCCTATCATCTTTCCTTGTGTCTCCTGTCATTCCTGTCACTTTTCATTAATGAACAATAGGTATTTTATGAAATAGAAGATAAGGATAAAACTTGTGAAAATGCTGATTTTGCTGACTGTCTTTTTGATTCTGGTGCCAGGAAGTGTTTAATAGTTGAAAACACACATGAAGGATATCGGTGGAAGGATAACTGAATTGCTGAAGTTATACTCTCATTTTGGTTTTACTCGATGAAGATTAGTCATTCTATTTTAGGTTGTTATGCTATTTTTGGAAACCTTTCAAAAGACTTTAAAGCTATTTTTGATTATCTTCTAAAGGTTGTTGGCTGAAAGCCACTAACAACCAAAAAGTTTTATTGATTACATCTGAAAGATTGTTAGACGTTTAGGTAGCTTCAATATGTATATATGTATATGCATGTACACTAAAACTAGATATCGATATACATAATTAAAAGCCGAACCATGGTGATTCTCTACATACTTTGTCTATGTTGTTTGGGTGAATGGAAGCGATAGTAGAATAATTCTGTGAATGTGAGTTTTATCATCCAATGACCGGCAAAGGCAGGGCCCACTTCCTCAATTGATTGGTGATTATTGCATTAATATTATGTGTGTGGTAATGTATGCTTTGAATTTATAAGTTTTTTAATTATTCTTTTATTGTATTGTTGTTTAAATCTTCTGTTGTGAGATTCATTTCCCCGATGGAATTGATCAATATCGAATTGTCAAATTCTTACCAATACAATCTGTATTCATTCAATAAGCTATTTGCTGGTATGTGCAGATCATTAAACATAAGAGCAGTTTGGATAAGTTAATGGGATTGTTCCAAATTTTCATTAAGTAGTATTGGAGGTTTGTTTTCAGTAGTTCAAATTTAACTTTGTGAAACGTTATTTTTAGATAGATTTCTATTTTGTTACTTTACTACTCTTCTGTTAAATGCCAGTAGTCTGTTTCTGTACAAAACTATTTCTTCATAGGTTCCTATCACACTTGTGACATGAAGTTTGTTAATCCAAATTCTGCCCATAAGTAAATTATGTTAGGTTGCATCCATCAGTCCTTGGTTTGTTGATTGCAACTCTTCGACATATTTCTAAAACATTGTTCAAAAGCCTACGTTCCTGGATTGACACTTTAGGATGAATTGAGGAAGCTATTCCTAGAAAGTACATCAAGCCCAGTTTAAAGAATAATTCAGAAACCATAATTTTATCCAATCATGTGATACCAACATTATGCTAGTGGTAGCTAATCTACCCATTGAGACTATTTATCTAAAGTGAAACAACATAGATATCCTCCCAAAAACTTATTAAGCACCTCTATTTTCCCATCAGATTGTGGATGGTATGAAGAACTATGAGCTAATTGAGTACCCAAACACTTGAATAAATCTATCCAAAAGTTACTAGTAAAGATAGGATCATGGTCACTAACAATAACCTTAGGTATACTGTGTAGCTTTTGAATATTCTCCAAAAAATATTTTTCCACTGTACTTGATGTAAAAGGATGTGACAATGGAAGGCGACCCACCACTACCATGATGACATTCTTACCATTAGATATTGGAAGCCCTATGATGAAGTCCATGGGGACCTCTTCCCAATGCTAGCTAGGAATAACTAAGTGTTGAAAGAGACCAGGTGTCTTAATTGTCTCCCCTTTATTTCATTGACAAACCAAACATTCTACCACAAATTTTTGAGCATCCCCTTTTATCCCTTCCCAAAAGAAGTCTTTCTTGACCCAATGATATGTCTTCAAAAATCCTGAAAGCACCCATTGTAGACTCTTCTAGTTCTATGAGAATATTTTATTTGAGAGAGGAATTCTTGCAAAGATACAATCACTCTTTATACCACAAAGTATCTCCCTTCCAACCAAATTTATCTAAACTACTAGGGTCAATTTGTAATTGTTGAATGAGATTACTAGTAGCCACATCATTTTTCCACTCTTCTTTGGCTTCTTCTACCCAATCTTCTTGTAATATTGAAAGAAAAAATAATAAAGCTTCATCCTTCTCATCCTTCCTTGATAGTGCATCTGCCACAACATTTTCCTTCCCTTTCTTATATACAATCTCAAAATCATATCCCAACATCTTAGTAACCCATTTTTGTTGTTGTTCTGAAGATAATCTTTGTTCCAAAAATTATTTTAGGCTATCATGATTTGTCTTAACCTTGAAGTGTCTACCCATTAGATAATGCCTCCATTGTTTTACTGCATGAAGAATAGCTAACATTTCCTTCTCATAAATAGGTTTGAGTTGATTCTTCCCCTTTACTTGACGACTCTCAAAAGTAATGGGCCGACCCACTTGCATGAGAACTACACCCATACCATTTCCAAAAGCATCACATTCCATAGTAAAATCCTTTGTAAAATCAGGAGTGGAAAGTACTGGAGTTGTGCATATAGCCTCCTTTAATATTTCAAATGTTGAATCAATAGATTCAGTCCAATCAAAAGAATCCTTCTTTAATAAAGATGTGAGGGGTGCTGCTATACGACCATAATTATTCACAAATCTATGATAGTATCAAGTCAATCCTAAGACACCCCTCAATTTCTTAATGGTTTAGGGAATAGGCCATTCCATGATTGCCTTAATTTTATTAGGATCCACGTTTACTCCATGTGAAACAATGTGTCCCAAGTACTCCACCCCATTAAGGCTGATAGCATACTTGGATGGCTTAACATAGAGTTGATGCTCTTCAAGAACTTGTAATACTTGATCCACATGTTGCTAGTTTTCTTCCCATGTCTTGCTATAAATCAATATATCATCAAAAAACACTAATATGAACTTTCTCAAGAACTTTCTAAAGATGGAATTCATCAACATTTGAAAATTAGATGGAGCATTAGTAAGACCAAATGGCATCACCAAAAAATCATAATGACCCTCATGAGTTCTAAATTCTCTCTTACAAATATCTTCTTCCTTAATTCAAATTTGGTGATAATTAGATCTAAGATCTAACTTTGTAAAATACATAGCTCCATTCAATTCATCTAGAAAATCAGCAATGACTGGAATAGGAAACTTATCTTTGATGATGTACATGTTGAGCACTCTATAGTTTGGACACATGCACCAAGTATCATCCTTCTTCCGCACCATCACCATTGGTGAGGAGTAAGCACTTTGAATATGCCTGATAATTCCTGCCTCTAACATCTCCTCAACAATCTTTTCTATCTCACTTTTCTGTATATGTAGATATTGGCAAGGCTTGATATTGGGGGGTTGGCTCCTTGGAACTAATTATATGGCATGATCATGATCCCTCTTAAGAGGAAGTCTTTTAGGCATGTCTCACAAAACCACTGAGCGATGCTCAATTATTGCTTGTAAATTTGGTGGGTAGGAGCATTAGATTGATAGACTTCTAATGAACATAACTGCGCCACAAATCCACCAACTCCTTTCTTCAGAAACTTATGCATTTGATGAGAGCTAACTATTTGTGGGGAGTTTTCCTTCAATCCTCTTAGCTCTATTGTCTTTCCTTTTGATTGGAACCTCATAAATAATTCTTGGATGTTCATCTTAATTTTTTCCAAGGTAGTAAGCCATTGTACTCCCAAAACAATATCTGCTGCACCCATAGAGATAACATACATTGGGCTATCAAGGTGATAATATCCCATGGATAATTTAATTCTATGAAACTTTCCAAAAAAATTGATGGTACCACCATCTGAAATCAAGACCTAAAATTCTAGAGCTCAATATATAAAATAATTTAGACGAGTAGCCAACTTTTTGTTGATGAAATCATGAGTACTACTTGAGTTGATCAACACAGTTCCTTTCAACTTCTTTAAGAATCCGACTACCTTGAGAGTTTGAGGGGAACTAAACCCAGAGAGTGCAGGACAAGAGATGATTGGTTGGGAATCATGCGATTCATCATCTAGATCCCTATCACCCTCTAACATTGGTTCCTCCTCTTCCTCACTAGTGAATGCATAAATACAATAATGAATACCTATAACAATGGTAGAATAATTCAAACTTTCAATTACTACTATTATACATGCTATGGATTTGGACACAAAGATAATCAATGTAGATCTATAGTGAATTGAAGGAATATTGTTAAAAAGAATGTTGCATGCTACAATTGTAGTAGAGTTGGACACATATCCAAGTTTTGTAGAAGTAGAAATACAAGGAAGGATAATCCGGTAAAAAGGAATGAAACACTATTAAAAAGGTTGATCCAGTAGAAATAAGGAAGGAAATGGAAAAGATTTGGAGAAAGAAAGAAGAGATAGAAGACAAGGAAGAATTTTTACCATCCTCCAGTGCAAATGTTTCCTCCAGAAACTAAGCTGAGAGCTATGGCTTGGGGGAGTGTTGATATTTCATGCCCCTCTTTGATGTCCCATGATTGATAAAAAATCTGAGAGATCCCCCATGGGCCATCTTGCATGATTTTTCCTTGAGGGTTCCTAAAATTGGTTGTCCCAGTTTTTTGGGCTGTCTCTTACTTGCTTCCTTCATGCCTTCTCCATCACTCCTTCTCTTCCTCCCTTTTTCCTTTAAGTGTTTCGGGTTTTAGCCTTTGGCCTTACCCTTTACCCCTTATCGACCTCTCTCTTCTTCCATTTTTTGCTTTTCTTTTATTGACATTCAGTTGTTGGCCTTCACCCTTACATTCTACCTCTTACTTTCAGAGATAAGAGGTAAGGCTTCCCTCAGATTTTCGAAGGTTGGTTTTCTTCGGGGGCCGATCTTCCCCTTCTCCTCTTCCATTTTTCCACCCTTCTTCTCATCCTTTCGTCGAGCGATGAACTTCATCAAAATTTTGAAGGGAACGTTATTTTGGTCTCTCTGATATTCATTGTCTCCTTGATAGTTGCTTTTCAAAAAATGACTAAGTGTCATATTTTTGAGTTTTGGGGGTAACTCTTTCCCCTTACCTCCAATTTTCAGAGGTAAGCCTTCTCTCTTACCCTTGATGTTCCCTTTGGACTTCAAAGTTTCACTTCTTTCCTTCATCCTAGCATGTGGCAAGTGTTATTCCCAAAGCCCAAGCTTCGATGGCCCAACACCAAAATGCATAAAGTATGAAGTAAGCGACATGAAGTTGGCTTAGCACTTGATTCCTGACAATGTTCTTTTTTGGGGGTTTGAGCCATTTAATTCATTCTTACAAAGGCTTCCTTTCAGGCCTGACACCTCGACCTTCTTATGTTTTGACATGTTTTTTGGGTGACAAAATTAATGCTCAACCACTCTCCAACATCTATATATGATTTCCTGAGCTTCAAGGATGACATTAAGTGCATTCTCTGACTTCTGCAGGTGGATTTCATGGGCGCCCATGCTCATTCATTGCCTCTTGTTGAATTTACTAACATATCTATGACCAAATCAAGATTTTCATGAAGGGATCCATATTTCATGCCATAGGATTCCTTGCTAATCCTGGTTAGGGTTAGGGTTTGAATTATGCTTCTAATTTATGCTTGATCTATAAAGGAAAAAATGTATTCATTTTAAGAGTTCTTCCTCTAGCTCCTCTAGGTTTTTTCTTTTGCAGACACTGTATTTTACACTCTTCCATTGTAAAGATTGGATTTTGCCTTTGCATTAATGAATTTGATCATTGTTGCTAGTTCTCTCTTCTTTTATGTACGAGTAAGTTTATTACCTTCATGTTGGAGTGTTTGTTTGCATTTTTATGTATACATGTTTGAGTTAAATTGTTTGTAACTATTGTGTTGATAAACTCTCTTTCGTTCTAGCTCTCTGTCAAACCCTAACCTCCATGTTTGCCTTTGAAATCAACCAAATAAAGTGTATACACCTAAAAATGGTCTGGAGAATCTGATGAATTAAATACAAATTATTTGATTAATTATCCTAATTTCCTCTACTATTGAATAAATAGAAATATTTATTTATATAGTTCACATTCACATTCACATTTAAATTCTTCCAATCTCATCTTAATTAAATAAAAAAAATTAAATATTTTGTTTTATTTAATTATCACTTCCCTATTTTATTCTATCACATCAATCTTAAATTAATTAAATAAAGATTAAATACTTTATTGATTAATTGCCATATTCTTTTGTTTAATTTAATAAACAACTACTATAGTTTGTTTTATTAAATTATTTATCCTTCTTTTGCTAATTTAAATAAATCAAAAATATTTAAATAAAGGCATAAGGAATATTCCTCTATATTTCCTCAAAATTGAATTAGATATCCTATGTCTAATTTATGTCAAAATTAATTGATTGAAACTTCACGGGAAGTTTTGGAGACAAATTGGAGACAAATTCCAAATTATTCTCTCAATCCTCCTCCATCAATCTTTCCTCTTCTCTTGCCTGGTGTTTTCATGGGTAGAGACAATCTCCAAAATTCTCTCAATCTCCTCCATCTCTCACCATTCAATCCTCCAGATTGAATCCAAGCCTCTCTTTGCTATCCCTGTGCATTTCTATAGCCAACAAATCTATAAATAAAGCCTCATTCAACCAAGAAAAGGATCCCAGGTTATCAAGTTTACTCTACAGGAATTTCATCAAACATCCAACATTCAAGCATCAAGCATCCAACATTCAAGCTTTCACAATCATGGCTACCTCCTGTAGCTGCATTTATTAGTTTTTATATCAATTCATGTCATCTTAGCTTCTTTTATCATTTAGGATTTATCATATCATTGCATCAACATCTTTCCATTCTTTAGATTGTCATTTTAACAGTTATAGTGTTATTTAAATATGAGAGCACAATAGCTTAATAAATATTTGAAGATAGGAGACAATGAGACGCTTTCAATTGATTATTAGCTTAATCTTTGATGCAATGTTTCATTAAGAAATGTTTTAGTGATTTAAACCTTATTCACACTTACAATTTGGCGCCCATCGTGGGGCCTTAACCCCATATTTTTTTAATAAATTTTTTTGAAAAGTGTCACCCAGGTTTCTGACGTGTTTTGTTTTAGCGCTTTCATCAAAAACTATAGTGCATTCATGGAAAACTATGGTGCTTCCATGCTCTATTTCGGTGCTTCCGTGATACTATAGAGCATCCGTAAAAAAATTTAGCGCTTTCAACTCTAGCGCTTCCATGAGCTGTTTCGGCACATCGATTACCCATTTCCAGAAAAAACTGATTTAACGCTTTCATGGCAAACTTTGGCGCTTTGGTGTTTTGTTTTAGTGCTTTCAATTTTAGCGCATCAGGTAAAAATTATGGCGCTTTCATGGATTGTTTCAACACTTCTGTAATTTTAATCTGGATCCGACGCGACCACGACAAGAATTTCATTTTGATACAGTTGGTTTAAAATTTATCAATCCTAGGGTAGCCATTTCTGGTTTAAAATTTATCAATCCTAGGGTAGCCATTTCTGATTTAAAATTATCAATCCTAGGATAGCCATCACACTTTTGCAATATCAGTTAAAAAAAGGACACCATGATTTTGTGAAGCAAAATCTTCACTTAGATTAGCAAATTTTATCTTTTTGGGCTTAAAAATGAATCATTTATTTGCTGTGCTTGTGTGGTGATTAGGCTTATGCTCTCCCCTTAACTGGGTGATCAAAGCGCCAAATTCATCCTTATTTCATGCAATTTACACTTTATTAAATCCTTTAGAAGGCTTGCCGTAGTGGGAAAAAGTACTCACCCTACGGGAACAACCTAAGTGGGAACGCCTAAAGCCTATAGCACTTTGGTGGACTATTTTAGCATTTTTGTAAAATTGGTTTGGATCCGATGCGACCGTGGCCATAATTTAATGTTTTCATAGTTAGACTAAAATTTATCAATCCTAGGGTAGCCACTTCTGGTTTTTAAAATTTATCAATCCTAGGGTAGCCACTTCTGGTTTTTGAAATTTATCAATCCTAGGGTAGCCATTGTTGTTCTAAAATTTATCAATCCTAGGGTAGCCATCGCATTTTTGCAGTACCGGTTAAAAAGAACATCATGATTTTTGTGAAGCAAAATCTTCACATAGATTAGAAAATCATCTTTTCGGGCTTAAAATAAAATAACTTATATGTTGTGCTTGTGTGGTGATTAGGCTTATGCTCTCCCCTTAACTAGGTGATCAAAGCACCAGATTCATCTTTATTTCATGCTATTTACATTTTATTAAATCCTTTAGAAGGCCTATCGTAGTGGGAAAAAGTACTCACCCTACGGGAACGACCTAAGTGGGAACACCTAAAGCCAAGGATTCCAACCCACTCTAATCAAAATGCAAGTTATTGATGAAAGTCCAAATTGATGGTAGTGAGAAAGATAACCATCCCTAAAATCTTTGTTCTAAAGATTAGGAGGTCTCCTGAGGGAGTTTATCAATTTTTGCACCGCACGGAAGCCCTATCTACAAACCATAGAGTAGTATCCCACTGAGTTAGTAACTAGACATTGTCATACTCACGGTGCAAGGGGAGGGAAGAATCTACGCCCAATACACTCACCATATAATTTCCAAGGTTTGTTTGCTCAGAGGACGAGAAATCCAACTCTGAGTACGTGCCTGGAAACGATAAAAACACGAGCGCCCTCTAGGGGGTGACACAGCTATGTGCGTCAACGCAATTTCAAGATGTGGGCTGTATACACCTAAAATTGGTCTGGAGCATCCGATTAATTAAATACAAATTATTTAATTAATTATCCTAATTTCCTCTACTGTTGAATAAATAGAAATATTTATTTAATATAGTTCACATTCAAACTCATCTTAATTAAATAAACAAAAATAAATACTTTGTTCGATTTAATTATCATTTTCTTATTTGAATCTATCACATCATTCTCGAATTAATTAAATAAAGACAAAACACTTTATTGATTAATTACCATATTCCTCTGATTAATTTAATAAATGACTACCCTATAGTCTCTTTTATTAAATTATTTATCTCCCTTTCCTAATTTAAATAAATCAAAATATTTGAATTAGAGCATAAAGGAATATTCCAATCTACATTTCCTCAAAAATGAATTAGATTTTCTATGTCTAATCTATGTCTAAATTTGTCACAATTAATGCTTTGAAACTTCACGGGAAGTTTTGGAGACAAATTTGGAATTTGATCTCTCAATTCTCTTCCATCAATCTTTCCTCTTCTCTTGCCTAGTGTTTTCATGGGTAGAGATAATTTCCATCTTTCTCTCAATCTCCTCCATCTCTTACCATTCAATTCTCCAGATTGAATCCAATCCTTTCAAAGCTTTCCCTGTGCATTTCTACAGCCAGGAAATCTATAAATTAAGCATCATTCGACCAAGAAGAAGGATCCAGATAATCAAGCTTTTGCACTATTACTCTGCAGGAATCCAGACATCAAGTATCAAGCATCAAGTATCAAGCAATTCAACAATCAAGCTTCACAACAATGGCTGCCTCTTGGAGCTGCATTTATCTGTTTCACATCAATATCATGCTAGTTTAATTGATTTATCATTTAGCATTATATTATCATCATCTCGTTCTTCAGATAGTCATTTTAACAGTCTTATATGCTTACACAATCTGAGAGCAAAGTAGGATTTAATAAATCTTTGAGGATAGAGAGCAATAGGACGCTTTCAATTGATTACTTTGTTGAATTGATTCAATTCGTTTAATCATTGATATAATGTCTTATTAAGAAGTGTATTTATGTTATTTACCTCATTCCACACTTACAATTTGGCACCCACCGTGGGGCATTAACCCCATTTTTATCAAAATTACAATTTTTCTGGAAAGTGTTACGCAGGTTTACACAGTGTGATTTATTCTAGCGCTTTCGTTAAAAGTTTTGACACTTCCGGTCCTTGTTCCAGTGCTTTCAGAGTTTCGGTGCTTCGGTGATTTAGCGCTTCCAAGACAAATTTTGGCGCTTCGGTACACTGTTTTGGCGCTTTCGGGTTTTAGCGCCTCAGATATTTGTTCTAGCGCTTCGGTGCCATATTCCAACGCTTTTGTAAAAGCAGTTTGGATCCGATGCTTCCGCGGCCATATTTTATTTACTTTTCACAGTTGGGATAAAATTGATCAATCTAGGGTAGTCACTTCAAGTTTTTCTAAGATTGATCAATCTAGGATAGTCATTTCAAAGTTGGAATAAAATTAATCAATCTAGGATAGTCACTTTTTTGTTTTTCTTAAAGCAAATCTATCAATCCTAGGATAGTCACTACATTTTTACAATAGAAGTTAAAAAGAACATCATGATTTCAGTGATGCAACACCTTCACTTAGATTAAGAATCTTTCTTTTTGGGCTTAAAATAGAACAAATCTATATGCTGTGCTTGTAGTGATTAGGCGTATGCTCTCCCCTTAACTGGGTGACCAAAGTGCCAGATTCACTTTTCTTTTATGTCATTTACGCTTTATTAAATCCTTTAGCAGGCCTGCCGTAGTGGGAAAAAGTACTCACCCTATGGGAACAACCAAAGCCAGGTTATCCAACCCACTATAATAAAAATGGAATTTGTTGATGAAAGTCCAAATTGACGGTAGTAGGCAAGATAACCATCCCCAAAATCTTTGTTTTAAAGATTGGGAGGTCTCTTGAGGGAGTTTATCTATTTGCCACACCGAACGGAACCCTATCTACAAACCATAGAGTAGTTGCTCGTCGAGTCAGTATCCATACATTGTCATACTCACGGTGCAAGGGGAGGGAAGAATCTGCCCCCAAGACACTCACCATATAATTACCAAGGATTGTTTGCTCAAGGGATTTAGTATCTACGTCCGTCACTTTGAGTACGAGCCTAACAACGACAAAAACATAGGCGCCCTCTAGGGGGTGACACTGTTGTGTGAGTCAACGTAATTGCAAGATGTGGGCTATGAGTATAATGATGACCTACTTGTCCTTAAGTGTGAGTCTATTTGATTTGTGTAAAAATTGTTAAAACAACCCATTAAAATCAATAAAGATCATTCGTGATTTTTGAACATACACAATCTTTTCAATTTTAAAAACACTTATTCAAAATTGCTTGCCATATTTTCACAAATTCATTTAAATCAGATTTAAAGATCATCCTGAAAACATCAAGTCAAAACAATCAGAAAATCCATGTTGCGAAAGTGGAAATCCACCACGTTTGTCAAAAGAAAAATCAAAGTTACAAAGCCCAAGCAACCTCTCAGTTATAGAAATAAATTGAGGAGACAACGCTTTCTATATCAAAATCAGAAACTCCTTTTGCAACATAGAACATTCATTCACCGTTATCACGATTTTGCTAGGGGTCACTCTTTAGATTACGCAGTAGAACCGCTATATTCATGAGCCTTCTTTCAAAGAAGGGCTCTCACACAATTCCATAACCGTAGTCAATGGATTCATCCTTCTTATCTTCCACAATCTCTAATACAGTATGCCATAAGACCCGATCAAATTTTACAATAGAAAGTCTTAAAAGGTCCTATTTTTGGCATTCTGGAAAACTTGTTTTGGCGCTTTGGGTCATTGTTCTAGCACTTTCATGAAACAATGCTTTCAGTCTCTGTTTTAGAGCTTACAGTCATTATTTTAGCGCTTCGGGTAAAATAGCGCTTCTGTCAATTTTTGTAGCACTTCTGGTTTCTGTTTTAGCGCTTCTGGGAGGTAGCACTTTCATCATTTTCTCCAGCGCTTTCGGACACTGTTTTGGCGCTTCGGTCAAAATAGCGCTTCGGTCACTTGTTTCAGTGCTTCTGGACTCTGTTCCAACGCTTCTGGAAAATTGCGCTTCTAGTCTCTATTTTAGCGCTTTTAAAACAAAGAGTTTAATATTTTAACACGTCTATCACTCTGTCATTTTATCAACATTTTCATCAAAATCAAATTTTCTTTTTATCAGAATCACTGTCTAGGAACCAAAGTCAGAAAATTTTATACAAATTTCCAAATTTGTCAACTGAAATAAGATCTTGCAAATCACAAGTGTCAAAATCAATTACTATACTAAAGTTTCTTTATCAGGATACTATCATCCTTCATCACGAAACAAAGTATAGTAATTAATTTTTTTAAATATTGTCTCATCAATAAGATCTATCATCTTATTCGACTTTATTTAAACAAGTTCAAAATTGACACTATCCCGCACATAAGATCAATATTTCAGAAGAAAGGGAAAAAATTTGTATGCCAATCTTAACCAGGTACCAAAAATAGAGACTCTTAGAGAAAGAAATTTTAACATCACAAGAAATGGCAGAAGAAAATCCGTGGAACAATCTGAACGCCAATGATAAGAATGAAGTAACTCCGGAAGATATTCAAGCGGCTCAACAAGATCCCAAATTTCACATATTTATGGAGAAAATTCTAGAACAAGACATGGAAAAATATCTTTTAATGTTAGCTGAATCAGGGGCAAAACTTCCAAAAGATTTTGATGTAAACCGTTTGAAAGAAACACCATAAATAAATGAAATTGAGATACCACAACCTACACCAACAATAGATCCGGTTGCCGCTTTAACATCTCAAATGCAACTGCTACAATAGAAAATACAAGATATGACACAAGGGACTACCAAGAGATATGCGATATAGGACATTTGTCCTTATCCATTTGACGCAACAGTTGGTTTGCTACCTTTTCCTAGACATTGCGAATTCCCAAAGTATGATAAGTACAATGGACGAACAGATCCAATAGATCATGTACGAGAATTTAAAACGATGAGTCTTGAGTTTGCTCAAGAAGAGACTTATTTGATGAGGTTATTACCAAGGAGTTTGGGAGGTGCATGTATGGAATGGTTCTCAAAACTGCAACCTGGTATCAAAACATTTGAGGAACTTGTTAACAAGTTTATCTCTCAATATTCATTCAACATCCAAAATGATGTTACTATCAAGGATCTCTACAACTTAAAGCAAAACAAAGGAGAAACATTCTTGTCTTTTCTCCAAAGATGGTGATGACTGTTCGCTAGATATCCTCGATCTATTCTAGAGGAAGAAAAGATGGAATTATTCATTGAGAACTTAACAGAAGAAATGAGCTATAGGCTAGAATTACAATGTCCACCCATTTTTGAAAAAGTCATAGAAAATGGTCTTAAGATTGAGGAAGCATTAGTGAAATGGGGAGTTATCAAACATTACAATGACAAATCAAATAACTACTCCAATCAACACTCAAAAAATGATAAACCAAAAATCTGGCAAAAGAATCGCAACACAAATGAAACAACAAGCGATTCACAAAATATCAAACCAATTTTCAACTTGACTGCATCTTCTTCAAACAATCAAAACAGTGACCAAAAAGTAAAGTCAAATACCATGCAGAACAATGAACACACAAAAACACTACCATATCAAAAGCCGTCAAATTGACGAAGGTTCACACCTTTAGGTCAATCAATGGAATCGGCAATGAAGGAACTAGTTACCAGAGGTCTTCTCACTACACGGGAAGCTAGGTTCTAGGATCCGAAATTCAAACCATCATGGTGGAATGATGCTGATTATTGCAACTATCATAATAACAAGGGTCATAAAACAAATGACTGTATGGAATTGAAACATGTAGTACAAGATTTGGTGGACAACAACAAAGTGTATGTAGAAGGACCTCAAAATAACAATGATCATTCGGCCTTCAAAGATCCTTTTCCCAATTATGACAAAGGAGCGTCATCCTCCAAAAGCAAAGGAAATCACACTAATCATGTCTATGACACAACAATCCTATGTCTATCTGAAGTCAAACATGATCATACAGTTAGCAATAACATTATTGAGAACAAAACCAACACCATTACCCCTTTGGATTTACTCCCAAGTGTGCAAAATTTTGATAATCAAATAAATGTCTTAAAAATCAGAGAAAATCAAGAAGATCAACCCGCCAATGTGCTAACTAGGGGACAATCAAAAGTAGTGTTAAAGGGGATTGGCTCCACACATGCGGTTCCACCTCCATCACATTATGATGTCATCAATCAAATACAAACCCCCCCCCCGAGGGAATCAAGAACATCAACTGGCATATGTCATGACTAGGGGGCAAGCCAAGGTAGTATTAAAAGGAGCAGGATCTCAACGTGAGGTTACACCTCAATCTCACTATAATATTGTCGATCAATTGCAAAATATCCTTGCGCAAATATCAATATTGGAGCTTCTTAAGTTATCACCATCACATAAGGAAGTTCTAGAACAAGCATTAGTTGCCACAACCGTGCCAAATAATCTGGATGTTTTTCAATTCCAAGCTATGGTGGGACATCTGACTACCCTGCATTGTCTATCATTCTCTGAACAAGATGATGTCTCATTAAATCATCCGCATAACACCACATTGCATATCGAAGTATGTATCCATAATCATCGCGTTAAGAGAGTTTTAATAGATGGGGGAGCTGGTATGAACATTTGCACCCTAAAATTAGTCCGTGCACTAGGATATTCTGAGGACGCTATTGATGCTCGCAGGAAAATGACCATCAAAGCATATGATGAGGAGGAAAGATCGTCCCAAGGTTTAATTGTATTACCTATTCAAGTGGGACCCATAATCAAGCATATAGCATGTCAAGTGTTGGAAAGAGAGTTAACATACAACATACTCTTAGGACGACCCTGGATTCATGAAATGCAGGCCGTACCATCTACATACCATCAATGCTTAAAGTTTCCAATGAACGAACAAGAGGTGACTATAATTGCTGATTATAATCATCCACAACATTGTGACACATTAAGAATATCTCGAGACACCTTTGTCCCTCACAACAGGGAAGCTTCAAGCTCATCATCATCCAAGAACGAACAAAGTCCAAGCATCACTACCAAGTGGGTACAAAAGAAAGGTAAAGAAAAGGAAACAAGTCATGGTGAAACAAACATTCTAGGTACACACACTTCTCTATCAGACAACTTTCAGAAGCAAGTTCAGTTGACAGATAAAGGAATGGGATAGTACTCAATGGAGCAATCACTTAACTTATCACAGTTAATGCCATCTCCTAAGAAATATGGTCAACCATCAATGATCAAACCTCTGACATCTTTATCTAGCACAACTCTTCAAGAAACATTTGTGAAATCCAGAACCATAGTGGAAGAAACAGACAATAAAGCAATCCTAGATTGGCTTTACAAGGATGAAGATACATCAACATCTGAGATCAGTATCAAAAATGTTAGCATCAACACAGACAAGTACGAAAAAGGAAAAGCTATTCTTGAAAAGATGGGTTATGAAGGACAAGGGCCTGTAGGATTAAGAAAAGAAGGAATCTCAGAACCTATCACACCTCTCACTATCCACACAAAAGAAAAGCCAGAACTAGGATATTCTGAGAAAGAGAAACAGGAACCCAAGGACAAGGTTGTAGAAAGAATTCTTCAACTAAGAGATTGCTCTGAAACTGATTCCAATGAGTATGAATGGGATTCATTATCTGATGTATCTTTTATGGATATTCATTATGATATCATCCAACAATATACACCCACATGTGAGGAGGGCCAAGGCTCTGGGTCTAGTCCAATCGTGGGAGAATCACTAAATATCGATGATTCCAGTGGGGACGAACAAACCTCGAGCGAACTAGACAATCTGGAAGAAAGTACCATCATGGATCTCGATATCCCGAATGACAATCATGACGATGTTGCTGTCCTCACCCTTCCATTGACCAAAATCAATCCAATGATACCATGTCATCAATCCATCTAGAACTTATTGATTGGGAACCTATCGAACCTTTGACTGTACCAAAATTTGCAAATGATGATGCCATCATGCATTTCCTATATCATACCAATCCTGATACAAATTCTATCTATACTACTCATAACAATACGACTCAGCAGGAGGGTGTCAAATCTTCCAGTTGCAAAATTAACAACATGGAAAATAGATCTAATGGTGAAAACCATTCTATGGCAGCATTAGATCTGGAAAAAGTAAAAATAAAGAACGCATCCAACGGTGAAGACCTTTCTAAGGCACTAAAGGATGGAAGATTTGACACTCTCCCAGAACACTATCATGAGCGATCATCAATTCTGGTCGAACCTACACAATCAGTGGACATTGGCACAAAAGAGAAGGCAAAAATCCTACATCTGGCGGAATCCATGACAGAACAAGAAAGACCGACATTCATCCAATTCTTCAAAGCAAGAAGCATCAACTTTGCTTGGTCATATTCTGATATGCCAGGTTTGGATCCCAACCTGCTTATGCATCATTTGTCTTTACCAGTAGGAATCAAGCCTGTTAAACAAAAACTAAGAAAAATGCACCCCCACATTGCATTAATGGTCAAAACAGAGCTAAAGAAATTACTGGATGCTGGATTCATACGATCTATAGACTATGCTGAATGGATATCAAATCTTGTACCAGTTTCCAAGCCGGATAATAGCATCAGAATCTGCACAAATTTCAGGAACCTCAATAAAGCATGCCCGAAGGATGATTTTCCACTTCTAAATATAGACATCATTATGGACTTGACGGCAGGGCATGCCATGTTATCAATCATGGACGGTTTCTCTAGGTACAATCAAATAAGAATAGCTCTAGAAGATCAAGAAAATATGGCTTTTACATGTCCATGGGGAACTTTCTGCTGGAACGTCATGCCATTTGGTTTAAAGAATGTAGGAGCGACTTATCAAAGAGCAATGACAACGATCTTCCATTATATGATGCACACTTTCATGGAGGATTATGTGGATGACATCTTGGCCAAATCTACTACTAGGGAAGAAAATTTGCATATCCTAGATAAAATCTTCATGCAGATAGAAAAATTTAATGTCAGGTTAAACCCTAAAAAGTGTGTCTTCGGGGTTACATCAACAAAGCTGTTAGGCTACATCGTCTCAAAAAAGGGCATTGAGGTGGATCCGGAAAAAGTCAAAGCTATAATGGAGATGCCACCTCCTAGAAACATCAACCAACTCTGATCACTATAAGGACGACTTCAATCAATCCGAAGATTCATCTCTCAGCTGGCAGATAGAAGTCATCCTTTCAATCATCTATTGCATAAACATGTAGTTTTCATGTGGGATGAGAAGTGTGAAGCAACATTCAATTAGATCAAACAATATCTAATGTCACCACTTGTTCTCATACCACCAATAGAAGGAAGACCCCTCATATTGTATATTGCTACAACTGATATCTCATTGGGGGCACTCTTAGCACAAGAAGATAATACGGGAAAAGAGCATGCCATCTACTACATCAATAGAACTTTAAGTGGCTATGAAATAAACTATACATTCATAGAAAAGTCTTGCTTAGCAGTGGTGTTTGCTACTCAAAAGTTGAGACACTACATGATGGCTCATACAATCTGGTTAATTGCAAAGATTGATCCTTTGAAGTATCTACTAAGTAAAGCTGCCTTAACAGGTAGATTGGCAAAATGGGTTATGCTCCTAAGTGAATTTGACATTCAATATGTCGAAAGAAAGGCAATCAAGGGACAAGCGATTGCTGAACAGCTTGCTGAAGCTCCTCTATCAGATATTCACCCAATGACAATGGAATTTCTGGATGCAGACATTATGACAGCTATGCCTCAACAATGGATTCTCTATTTTGATGGATCATGTACACAACAAGGATCGGAAGCAGGAATATTGTTCATCTCCCCCCAAGGACACACAATTCCAAAGTCATGTAGACTCATGTTTCAATGTACAAATAATATAGCAGAATATGAAGCATTGATTATTGGGGTCAACACGGCTATTCAATGGAAAATTAGGGACTTACAGGTGTATGGAGACTCTCAACTAGTCATTTATCAAGTGAATGACGAATATCAAACCAAAGATGAAAAGTTGATGCCATACAAATAAAAAATTGATAATCTGAAACAATCCTTTGCTAGTATCAAGTTTGATCAGATTCCAAGGGTGGAGAACAAAGCTACAGATGCTATGGCTATGATCGCTTCCTTACTACAATTGCCTGAGAAGCGTGTTTGTTATGAGTTTATGGTAGAACAAGTATCATTTCCTTCCCATTATCAATCAAAATCCACTACCATATGCCATCTAGAAGCCACTAAACCCTCCATATACGAAAAAAACTATGCTTACTTGAAAGATGATATCCTTCCTCCCTATCTTTCCAGAAACCAAAAATGCAACTTTATCCATCAATCCACCCGACACACTTTAATCACAGATATCCTTTATCGTCGAGGTCTTGATGGTACCCTACTCCAATGTCTAGAATGTAATGAATCTAAAACGGCCTTACAGGAAGTTCACGAGGGTATTTGTGGTACTCACTCGAGTGGAATGAGTTTAGCTAAGAAACTCCTTTGTTTAGGTTATTATTGGCTGAGCATGGAAAAAGAATCATATCATTTTGTTAAGAAATGTCACAAATTTCAGGTTCATAACAATCTGATTCATGCACCGGCACAAGAATTGCATCCTTTTACATCAACATGGCCTTTCTGTCAATGGGGCCTAGATCTGGTAGGAAAAATCCATCCATCTTCATCTAATGGACATAAGTTCATTATCACGGCTACAGAATACTTCACAAAGTGGATAGAGGTAGTACCTCTTACTACCATCACTAGGAAATAGATCTCCTCATTTATCTTGAACTACATCATCTGTCAGTATGGAATCCCTCAATCTATAATCAAAGACAATGGATGACCTTTTAAGAATCAAGATGTCCAGGAGTTATGTGAAAAGTTTCACATCCAACATCATTTTTCAACACCGTACTATCCTCAAGGGAATGGCCAAGCAGAGGCCTCAAACAAAACCATACTCAAAATTCTCAAAAAGACGATTAACGATGTTGGATGTGATTGGCATGTTCAACTCAACCCTGCGCTATGGGCCTACAGAACAAGCATCAGAAAACCAACGGGAGCTACACCATTTACTTTGGTATATGGATCAGAAGCCATATTACCCATTGAAGTTGAAATTCCATCCCTTCATGTATCACTCAAAGGTATCATTTCAGATGAAGACTATAGGGTATCTAGATTGCAGGAACTGGAATTGCTGGATGAGCGTCATCAACAAGCTATTAATCATCTAACAGCTTATCAACAGAGAATGTCACGGAGTTACAATCACAGGGTGAAACCAAGGGTCTTTCAGGTTGGTGACTTGGTATTAAAGGAAAACCCTAGAAATCAGCAAGACAGGGAGAAGAAAGAAAAATTTGAGCCTAACTAGCTTGGTCCTTTTGTCGTCATATCAGTGTATGGATCAGGAGCATATCAGTTATCAACATCAGAAGGGGATCTATTTGATGAACCTATCAACAGTATTCATCTCAAAAAATTCTATGCTTGAACCTCCTAGTGCATGGGGGACTAATCTAAAAATTGTTTCCTTGGTGAAAACCTGACAAACAGGCATCCTGGCAAACGCAAAAAGACAAAAAAATAAAAAAATAGAAAATACAAAAAGCAGAGAATGAGAAAAATACAAACACACAAAGGGTGTAATCAAAGCATATGGTGAAAACCTAGAAACAGGCGTCATATGTGATTCTAAGATCAACTTTCCCATCTATTTGGATATATGTCAGGATCATTCATCTGAAAGTTGGTATCACTTCATATCATATCATTCGTCTGGCCATCATTACATCCACTATCAAAGTCATGTCACGTGGTTAACATATAACTCCATAGCTTGGGGGAAACATCTGGATATCTAGGGGTAATCCACATGTATCAATTGCATTTGATGGTAGAAAAACAGAAACAAAGATCAAAGCGCAATTTCAATCATTGTTAGAAGAATCAACCATCATATCGAAAATCCAAAAACATGTCAAAAGGGTGAGTCTAAAAAAGCAACTTTCACAAAAACATAGGTCTATGTCAGTCAAACTACATGGTCTCTGCGTGTGTAATGTAGGCAAGGTTAATCTTTGATCAACCCCCGAGACCCCTAAGATAGGTTAGTAGGTTAGGTCTTTTGTCACAATTTCAAAAATTCAATAACATGTCAAAATCAGGATGGATGATCTAAAACTCTGAATAATGAATGGAACACTTTAAGTAAAAAATGGATATTTTGACTTTTGATTATCATTTCTTTGGAGTAACTCAATGATGTATTGAACTAGAGGAACAAGGAAAAAGAATGATATTTTTATTGTCTACTGTATGTGCGATAATCATATAAATGTGTGAATTGTCGAGGGATGTGCTATGCAAATGTATCACCGATGACATTCAAAATTCACACACTCAAATGATAATCTTTGCCTATTTACACAATGAATGCTTAGGTCATCTTGGTTCAATTATACCTCGATGCTTGTGTTTGATTGCAATATCAAAAATCATGAAAGAAGTACTCAGGTCGTCATTGGATTAACACAACCATTGACGCTTGTATTCACTTTCAACATTCAATAAAGCTCTATGATGATACCAAGCACAAAAAGACTGTTAAAATGACATCTGTTTTGCATATCATTGCATGATTAAATTAGATTACATTCATCATCATTCATTATCTGCAGAGTATTTGTTACAGAAAGCATTCCAATCAATGATTATCTAATCTACAAAAGAGATTGAGTATACTTGACATAAAATCATCAAAAATATATAGCATCATCATTTGCATCATCATTTCATCATTCATATATATTTCATCATACATTCTACCATCAGTGCATCAGGTTCATTCTTACATAAACACATTCATTACATATCATTTAGAATCCATACATCACATCATCATTATTATATAATGTATCCATACATTTAAAAATAATAAAATCGCATCATTACATCCATCAATGATCATTTTCATCATCATCCCATCATTAAGATTCACATCATATATCCACATATTATTTATCCATCCATACATACATCATTACATCATTACATTAAAAATAAATCATCATTTATCATCATCACATTTAGAATGAACTCATCCCAAAAAAGCATATAACAACATCCATCACATAGAAATCACGAAGCTATCATCATAATCATATCAAGTGCATCTCATATATATATATCAAAAATGTCAAGTATACAATGAAGTCATAAAAATACATGATCTACAATGGGCTACAATTATAATATAAATCACACAGGATCAAAATGGCATCTATGACTTGCTACTACCAGAATGCACAGCCCCAACGGGACCTGTACCACCACCTCCTGAAGGACCCAGATCTCTAGGATCTCTGTGTGGAGGCTGAGTCACCCCCTCACTGACTATCCGTGTGTGAGTCTGTCCAGATCTCGATGGGGCATAGCTGACTCAACACTCGACAGGCACTGCATCATGATATCGGCCCCGGTAAAACTCTGCCTCTCAGGCAGCTCGCAAAACCTCTCATATAATCACTTATAGAGGTGCCATCAGCCACTCTCTGGAGGGTCTCGGCTCTCTCCTGTGCCCTCTCAGCAATCTGCCGTGCACTGTCTCTCTCGGCTATCAGGGTATCAACCTGCGTTTGCGTGGCGGCTAACTGCCCCTATAACTATGCTAAGGCCTGTGCGTGAGCCTATGCCTGGGTCTACATCTGTGTCTAGGTCTGCACAACCATGCCTCGAGCTTGTACCAACTGCCCCTGTAGTGTCTAAACCTGTGCCTACAGAGTCTGGACCTGTGCCTGGAGCCCAGCTACTTGTCTCTACTACCCTACTGCTGGCACTGTCACTACCTACCTCTTACGAGGCCCACTGGAAGAGGGTGCACTGTGAATGTCTGGACCTGGTCCTTTGTATCCTCCACTCCCGCCGTCATTGTCACTACTAGTGCTATCCTCACTATCTGAACTACTGCTCTCTAAGCTCTCATCTGCTGGGATATCATCCTCCCTACTGGCGACATCCTCTGCCACATCCTCCTCTACTGGTAATGGTGCTGGCTCATTGGGGATAGTAATACGAGGATGAGGGACCAAGGCCAAGAATGCTATGTAATCCTCTGTAACGGCTGCCTCTAAGATGTCTCTCCGCATGTCCCACGGAGATGGCTGTAACGCTCTATATCCCGCCACCAGAACATCATAGGAAAATGTGGGACCCCAATCTGAAATATCCATGCATCCCCTGGCATAGTAAGCTACCCCCTGTGGCATACACTGAACTATGCCATACTGTCTATAAACCCGATGGAGCAAAAATCTCTCAAGTACAAAAGGAGTCCGGCCAATGAGATACATAGAATCATACAAAAAGCCCAATACTACACCATCCTCCTCCTACTCCTCATAGTCAAGGTAGGGGCACCATATCACTATCTCCATGTCATCAAACACTCATCTCCAATGCTCTAATTTTCCCATCCGGGCCTACGTGAATCAACCACTATATCGGAAAACATAGGGCTTGCCAGCTAGTCTGTCTGTAATGGGAAACGATCGACAAATAGCAAAATGCTCCCACACCCAGATCTGTAATAATGTCACCCCTACGGATATACTACATGCATCTAAATACACAATAGAATGAAGATCATGGTAAAGATGTGCTAACATGCACATCCCCCATGCATATCTGGTACCATGTACCAAAATGCTCTCTAGTGTCCTACCCCAGCCAATGAGGAATCCCTTTGACCTGCGATTAGGGCAAAGGAATCCTCCAATAAATCCAGCTAACACTGCTGGTAGTGTCGCATAAGAGTCTGTGATCCTCTGCCATCAAATGCTCAGACCCTCAATATCCTGATCCTGAAATACTCGACGGAGAGCATCTCTGCTATTGGTCCCATGAGAGTCATATGTAACTATCTCCCCCATGAACGGAATGCGTAAGATACGCCACACATCCTCTGGTGTGACTGTCATCTCATTGGTGGGTAGGTGAAAGGTGTTGTGGTCGCTATGCCACCTCTCAGCCAGTGCGGTCAACAAACCCCAATTAATCCTAATCTGGGGCATATCAAGTAAACTCGTAAGACTACACTAGCCTATCACCTACAGCTCATTCGGTGTCAAGTGCGGTATCAAATCAGTAGTCTGCAGAAACCTCTCTCGCATCTGGAGAGTACCTAGATCCTCCTATCATCATAACAAATAAATCTACAATCAGTGAACTATGTCAAGGAATCAAATGTCATTCTACTATCAGTCTATTCCAAAAGTTTTGGTATGAATTTTCGATCAAAATTCATAGGCGAACATCCAACCTCACCTATCATGAGGTTTATCAAAACATTATCTAGATCTCGCCTATCATGAGATTTATCAGATATTGAATCAAACCTCACCTATCATGAGGTTCATCAAAACATTATCTAGGTCTCACCTATCATGAGATTTATCAGATATTGAATCATGTCCTCGCCTATCATGAGGATCATCAATAAATGGGGTTTTCTTCTCACCTATCATGAGAGTTAGTCTTATTTTAATCCAACATCAAACAATGTGGATCGTCAATCATACCAATCAGAAGAATGGACATGCTCGAAATTGACATAATCAAAGTTCACTAAGTTAAAATCTTCAATTCTGACATGGAAGCGCTAAAACAGGCTTTCGAAGCGCTAAATCCCAAAAGCATTATTTTATCATCCAAAGGCGCTAAAATAGGGACCCAGAGCGCTAAAACAATGAAAGCGCTATTTCAACATCTAGAAGCGCTAAAACAGGCTTTCGAAGCACTAAAAGTCTCAAAGCGCTACTTTTCTACATCAAAGTGCTAAAATAGGCCATCAAAGCGCCACTTTACCATAAGCGCTAGAACAAGCCTTAAAAGCGCTAATCCGCCGACTCAAAGCGCTAAAAATTTCATAGCGCTAGAATCTGACTTCAAAGCACTACTTCTTGACTCCTAAGCGCTAATTCGCTAAAAGTGCTACTTTACCGACTGGAAGCGCTAGAGTTTTTAACGCAAGCGCTAAAACTCAAAGCGCTAGACAATTTACCAAAAGCGCTACATCGGGATGTAAGCGCTACAACGCGGCTTCAAAGTGCTGAAACTATCCTAGACACGCCTAGGACCTAAAATGCATAAAAAAAAAAAAATACATGAAGTACGAGGAGGTCAAGGAGTACATATCGGAGGTCCATACGCAGGTGGCCATCTGTGGCATCAAACACGCTCGAATCGGTGAGTGTGGTAGGGAATAGGCATCTCGCTCCAGCTGGCAGAAAAGTCTCTATCACTAAGAATTTTGAACTCAAAAAGCAAATAATGAATTGAAAATGACCTTTTAGCCATATTTATAATTTTTGAAAGGTATTTTTGGGGGATTTTTATAACATTTTGATTAATTTTATCCATGAAATTAATTAAAATTCATCAGAGGACTCATTTCTTCATCATTTTGTCAGGAGATAAATTATTTCATCATTGAAACACATCAAATCATCAAGAAAATCATAAATTTTCAAAAAAAAAAAAAATTCTGAAAATCATCAAATCATTTATTTATCTCCTGAGGGGGCATATCATTATAAAATCATCTGAAAATCATGTCTGGGGCACACGGAATTAATTTTTTGAAATCATCAATCCTGGCAGTAGCAGCAAAATATTTCTTCGAAGCAATGCGTAACCACATCACTTCGAAGAGGGGCAAAATGTATACACCTAAAATTGGTCTGGAGCATCCGATTAATTAAATACGAATTATTTAATTAATTATCCTAATTTCCTCTACTGTTGAATAAATAGAAATATTTATTTAATATAGTTCACATTCAAACTCATCTTAATTAAATAAACAAAAATAAATACTTTGTTAGATTTAATTATCATTTTCTTATTTGAATCTATCACATCATTCTCGAATTAATTAATTAAAGACAAAACACTTTATTGATTAATTACCATATTCCTCTGATTAATTTAATAAATGACTACCCTATAGTCTGTTTTATTAAATTATTTATCTCCCTTTCCTAATTTAAATAAATCAAAATATTTGAATTAGAGTATAAAGGAATATTCCAATCTACATTTCCTCAAAAATGAATTAGATTTTCTATGTCTAATCTATGTCTAAATTTTTCACAATTAATGCTTTGAAACTTCACAGGAAGTTTTGGAGACAAATTGGAGACAAATTTGGAATTTGATCTCTCAATTCTCTTCCATCAATCTTTCCTCTTCTCTTGCCCGGTGTTTTCATGGGTAGAGACAATCTCCATCTTTCTCTCAATCTCCTCCATCTCTTACCATTCAATTCTCCAGATTGAATCCAAGCCTTTCAAAGCTTTCCCTGTGCATTTCTACAGCCAGGAAATCTATAAATTAAGCATCATTCGACCAAGAAGAAGGATCCAGATAATCAAGCTTTTGCACTATTACTCTGCAGGAATCCAGACATCAAGTATCAAGCAATTCAACAATCAAGCTTCACAACAATGGTTGCCTCTTGGAGCTGCATTTATCTGTTTCACATCAATATCATGCTAGTTTAATTGATTTATCATTTAGAATTATATTATCATCATCTCATTCTTCAGATAGTCATTTTAACAGTCTTATATGCTTACACAATCTGAGAGCAAAGTAGGATTTAATAAATCTTTGAGGATAGAGAGCAATAGGATGCTTTCAATTGATTACTTTGTTGAATTGATTCAATTCGTTTAATCATTGATATAATGTCGTATTAAGAAGTGTATTTATGTTATTTACCTCATTCCACACTTACATGGGCTATTGAGTATAACGATGACCTATTTGACCTTAAGTGTGAGTCTATCTGATTTATGTATTTTTTTCAAAGCAACCAGTGAAAATCAATAAGGACCATTCATGGACACGATCTATTCAAATTAAAACAATTATTCCATAATTGCTTGCTTTGTTTTCACAAAATCATTAAAATCAGATTAAAAGATCATCCGAAAACAAACAAGTCAAATCAAGTCAAGAAATTCATGATTCAAAAGTGGAAGTCCACCACGTTTGTCTAGAGAACAATCAAGATCACCAAACCCAAGAAACCACTCAGTTATCGATATAATTTAAGAAGAAGGCATTTTCTATATCATAATCAAAAAATATTTTTACAACATAGAACCTTCATCCATAGATATCACGACTTTGCTAGGGGTCACACTCTTGATTGCACTGTAGAGCCACTCTATTCACGAGCCTTCTTCCAAAGGAGAGCTCTCACACAATATCACAACCATAGTCAATGCATACGTCAGTCCTATTTTCCACAACCCATGATAGAATATGCCACAAGGCTGGATCAAGTTTTACAATAGAGTCTTAAAAGTCCTATTTTTAGCACTCTGGAAACTTGTTTCAGCACTTACGATCACTATTCTAGCGCTTTCATAAAATAGCACTTTTGAGCACTATTTTAGCGCTTATGGTCACTTTTCTAGCGCTTCCATCAAAACAATGCTTTCAACATCTTTTTCAGCGCTTTCGGGCACTTTTTTAGCGCTTCTATCAAGATAGCACTTCCATCACTTTCTACAGTGCTTTCGAGCACTGTTTTAGCGCATATGTAAAGATAGCACTTCCATCACCTGTTTCAGCGCTTCGGGACTTTGTTCTAGCGCTTCTGTGAAATAGCACTTTTGTACTCTATTTTAGCACTTTCAAAATAGAGAGTTCCAAATCATACCAGTCAGTCAGTTAGTCATTTATCCACAGTTTTTACCAGAACACAAGTATCTTTTTGTTAGAATCACTATCTAGAAACCAAAATTAGATAGGTTCATACAAGTTTCCAATCTTATCAACTGAAACACAGATCTTGCAAATCAGAAGTGTCAAATCAAATACACAATCGATTACTACATTAAAGTTTTATCATCAGGATATTATCATCCTTTATCATGAAACAAAGTATAATAATCCAATTTTTAACCTAGTCTTATCAATAAGATCATTCATCTTATTTTGACTTTGTTAAAAATTCAATTGACATTTTTCCAACATAGAAGATCAAAATTTTGGAAGAAAAAACAAAAAAATTGTATGCCAATCTTCACTAGGTCGCAAAAACAGAGACTCTTAGAAAAAGAACTTGAAACATCACATACAATGGCAGAAGAAAATCCCTGGAACAATCTGCACCAAAATGATAAGAAGGAGATAACTCCAAAGGATATTCAAACAACCCAACAAGATCCCAAATTCCATAAATTTATGGAAAAGATCTTAGAACAAGACATGGAGAAATATCTCTTGATGTTGGCTGAATCAGGTGCTAAACTTCCCAAGGATTTTGATGTAAATCGTCTGAAGGAATTACCCAGAACAAGTGAGACTAAAATACCGCAACCCACACAAGGTATAGATCCAGTTGCTGCTTTGACATCCCAAATACAAATGTTACAACAACAGATACAAGATATGACGAAAGGCAATACTAAGAGGTATGCAATACATGACATTTTTCCTTATCCTTTTGATGCAACAGTAGACATGATACCTTTTCCTAGACATTGTGAATTCCCAAAGTATGATAAATACAATGGAAGAACGAATCCGATCGATCATATCTGAGAATTCAAAACAATGAGCCTAGAGTTTTCCCAAGAGGAAACTTACCTAATGAGATTATTCCCAAGAAGCTTGGGAGGATCATGTATGGAATGGTTTTCAAAATTACAACCAGGAATTAGGAATTTTGAGGAACTTGTCAACAGGTTCATCTCTTAGTATTCTTTTAACATCCAACACGATGTTATGATAAAGGATCTTTATAACCTAAAACAAAACAAAGGGGAGACATTCTTATCCTTTCTACAAAGATGGCGATGATTGTTCACTAGATATCCTCGATCCATTCCTGAAGAAGAGAAGATGGAGTTGTTCATTAACAACTTGACTAAGGAAATGAGTTACAAAGTTGAATTGCAATGTCCTCCTACATTCGAAAAAGTAATAGAAAATGGCCTTAAGATTGAAGAAGCGCTAGTCAAAAGAGGGGTTATTAAACATTTCAAAGATAAATCAATTAACACAAATAACTCCTCCAATCAATACTCGAGCAGTGATAAACCAAAATTTTGGCAAAAGAACCGAAACACGACTACCAATGAAACAACAAATGATTCACAAAATGTCAAACCAGTTTTTAACTTGACAACATCTGCTTCAAAGAATCAAAACAATGATCAAATTGTCAAGTCGAGTGTCATATAGAATAATGAAATCATGAAACCACAGTCATACCAAAATCTATCAAATCAACATCGGTTCACACCTCTAGGCCAAACAATGGAGTCGACAATGAAATAATTAGTCACTAGTGGCCTTATCATAACGCGAGAGGCAAGATTCTGGGATCCAAAGGTCAAACCACCATGGTGGAATGACTCACATTACTGCAATTTCCACAACAATAAAGGCCACAAAACTAATGATTGCATGGAGTTGAAACATGTGATTCAAGATCTGATCGACAACAATAAGATATATGTAGAGGGACCCCAAAACAATAATGATCATTCAACCTTCAAAGACCCTTTACCAAACTATGACAAAGGAGCATCATCATCTGTGAAAAACAAAGGTAAAAACATCAATCATGTCTACGATAAAACAATCCTTTGTCTTACCAAAGTAGAGAGTGATCATACCATTGGTCATAACATAAAAAAACATGAAACAAACGACACTACCCCTTTACAGTTGCTCCCAAGCATCCTTGAAAATCAAATAAACGTCATAAAAATTAGAGAACGACAAGATTATCAACCCACAAATGTAATGACAAGGGGGCAATCCAAGGTAGTATTAAAGGGAGTTGGGTCTAAAAATGCATATCCACCTCCATCTCATTACAACATTGTCAATCAACTTCAAAACATTCTAGCTCAAATATCGATACTAGAACTCCTCAAACTATCACCATCGCATAAGTAGGTTCTAGAACAAGCACTAGTTGCCACTACGGTACCAAAGAATCTAGATGTTTGCCAGTTCCAAGCTATGGTGGGGCACTTAACTACCCCACATTGTCTATCATTCTCTGAACAAGATGATGTGTCATTAAATCATCCCCATAATACCGCACTCCATATCGAAGTCTTGATCCATAATCATCACGTCAAAAGAGTCTTAATAGATGGGGGAGCTAGTCTGAACATTTGCACTCTAAAGTTAATCCGTACACTAGGATATTCTGATGATTCTATTGATACCCGAAGGAAAATGACTATAAAAGCATATGAGCAAGAAAGATCATCTAAGGGATTAATTGTGTTACCCATTCAAGTGGGGCCAATAATGAAACACATATCATGTCAAGTATTGGAAAAGGAGTTAACTTACAACATACTCTTAGGACGCCTATGGATTCATGAAATGCAGGCAGTGCCTTCCACATATCATCAAAGCTTAAAGTTCTCAGTAAATGGACAGGAGGTCACTATATCTGCTGATTATAATCATCCTCAACATTGTGATACACTTAGAATCTCTCAAGATACCTTTGTACCTCACAATAGGGAAGCATCCAGTTCAAAATCATTAAGTGAAGAAAAACACCCAAGTATCACCACCAAGTGGGTAGAAAAGAAGGATAAAGCAAAAGAAATAGCTCTTGATGATACTCAATCAACAAAAAATCCAAATCAACAAACTTCTTTATCACATAATTTTCAAGAGAAAGTCCAGCTAACAGACAAGGGAATGGGGAAATATTCTATGGAGCAATCACTTAACCTTTCACAGTTAATGCCATCTCCTAAGACATACGGTCAACCATCCGTGATCAAACATCAAACATCACTACCTATCATAGTTCTTGAAGAAAGGTTTGTCAAAGCTGGTACCATAGAGGACGAATCAGACAACAAAGCAATCCTGGATTGGCTCTACAAAGATGAGGAACCCTCGACATCAAATATCAGTATCAAGAATGTCAACATCAATACAGAAAAATATGGCAAAGGGAAAGCTATCCTAGAAAAAATGGGTTACGAGGGACAAGGAATTGTTGGTTTAAGAAAGGAAGGAATAATTGAGCCTATTTAGCCCCTCACTCTCCAATCAAAAGAGAAGACAGGACTGGGATACTCTGAAGAAGAAAAACAAGAGATGACAAGGAAGGATGTAGAAAGAATCCTTCAGCTTAGAGATAGCTCTGAAATGGATTCAAATGAATATGAGTGGGATCTATGTTCTGATTTATCTTGCACTGATATTCAAATTGATGTAATACAACAATATGCACCTATGCATGAGGAGGGACAAGGCTCTGGGTCTAGACCAATCATAGCAGGATCACTAAATATTGATGACTCAAGTGGGGACGAACAGACCTCAAGTGAACTAGATGATCTTGAAGAAGGTACCATCATTGACCTCGATATTCCAATAAACAACTATGATGAAATGGATGTCCAAACCCTTACATCCATCAACCTAAATGAATCCCATGAACTCATGCCATTAATCCATCTAGAACTTATTGACTGGGAACCTGTCGAACCTCTGATTGTACCAATATTTGCAGATGATGATGCCATCATGAATTTCCCATGTCAGGATGAACCTGGTACGATTTCTATCTGTAATAATCATAACAACACGAATCGGTAGGAGGGTGTCAAATCATCCAGTTGCGAAAGTAAAAACATGAATAATAGATCTAATGTTGAAAACCATTCTATGGTAGCATTAGATCTAGAAAAAGATAAAATAAAGAGCGTATCTAACAGTGAAAACCTCTCTGAGGCACCGAAATATGGGAGATTTGACACTCTTGTAGAACATTATCATGAGTGGTCATCAGTCCTGGTAGAACCAACATAGTCTGTTAACATCCATACTGAAGAGGAAGCGCAAATCCTACATCTGGAAAAATCCATGATAAATCAAGAGAGACCATAATTAATCAATTTCTTTAAGGAAAGAAGCATCAATTTTTCTTGGTCATATTCCAATATGCCAGGTTTGGATCCAAATCTACTCATGCATCATTTGTCGTTGCCTGCAGGAATCAAGCCTGTGAAGCAAAAATTGAGAAAAATGCATCCTCATATCACATTAATGGTAAAGACTGAGTTAAAGAAATTGCTGGATGCTAGATTCATAAGGTCTATCGAATATGCCAACTGGATATCAAACATTGTACCTATTTCAAAACCAGACAATAGCATCAGGATATGTATAGATTTTAGAGACCTAAATAAAGCATTCCCAAAGGATAATTTTACACTACCAAATATAGACATCATTGTGGACTTGACGGCAGGGCATGCCATGTTGTCAATCATGGATGGTTTTTTGAGATAGAATCAAATTAAAATAGCTCGAGAAGATCAGGAAAAGATGACATTTACATGCCCATGGGGAGCCTTCTACTGGAATGTCATGCCATTTGGTCTGAAAAACGCAGGAGCCACCTATCAAAGAGCAATGACGACAATATTTCATGATATGATGCACACCTTCATGGAGGATTATGTGGATGATATTCTGGAAAAATTTGGTATAAGGGAAGGAATTCTACATATCCTAAGCAAAATCTTCACACGGCTAGAAAAATTCAATGTCAGGTGAAACCCCAAGAAGTGTGTCTTTGGGGTCACATCAGTGAAACTGTTAGGGTACATTGTCTTCGAAAAAGGAATTGAAGTGGATCTAGCAAAAGTCAAGGCAATAATGGAAATGCCACCTCCCAGAAATATCAGTCAACTCAGATCACTACAGGGAAGGCTCCAATCGATCAGGAGATTTATCTCCCAGCTGGCAGACAAGAGTCATCCTTTTAATCATCTGTTACATAAAAATGTAGTTTTCAAGTGGGATGAGGGGTGTGAGAGAATGCTCAATCAAATAAAACACTATCTCATGTCACCCCCTATTCTCATGCCACCAATCAAAGGAAGGCCTCTGATATTGTACATTGCAATAACAAATATATCTTTGGGAGCATTATTAGCACATGAAGATTATGACGGAAAGGAACATGCCATCTACTATATCAGTAGGACATTAAATGGTTGTGAAATAAACTACACTTTCATAGAGAAATCATGTTTAGCGGTGGTGTTTGATACTCAAAAGCTGAGACATTATATGCTGACCCATGTAATCAGGTTTATAGAAAAAATCGACCCCTTAAAATATTTACTCAGTAAAGCTGCCTTAACAGGTAGACTGGCAAAGTGGGTCATGCTATTAAGGGAATTTGAAATTCAATATGTGGAGAGAAAATCCATCAATGGTCAAAAAATCACTGAACAATTGGCCGAGGCTCCTCTACCAGATGATCGACCAATGACAATGGAGTTTCCAGATGTGGATATTCTAACAATGAAACCACAACAATGGATATTATATTTTGATGGATCATACACACAACGAGGATCTGGAGCAAGAATTTTGGTCATCAATCCACAGGGACACACCTTTCTAGAATCATATAGACTGATGTTTTAGTGTACAAATAATGTGGCTGAATATGAAACATTGATTTTTGGGGTCATGATAGCAATTGAATGGAGAATCACAGACCTACAAGTATATGGAGACTCTCAACTAGTCATTTATCAAGTAAATGATGAGTATTAGACCAAGGATGAAAATTTGATGCCTTAGAAACAAAAAATAGATGATCTAAAGCAATTTTTTCTCAACATCAAATTTGATCAAATTCCAAGGGTGGAGAACCAAGCTGCGGATGCCATGGCCACAATCGCTTCACTATAAAAATTGCCAGAGAAATGAGGTTGTTATGAGTTTATGGTGGAACAAGTATCATGTCCTTCTCACAATAATTGTGAATCCAATACCATATGCCATCTAGAGACCATTGAAACCTCCATCTATGAAAAAACCTATGCGTACCTGAAAGACAATATCCTTCCTCCCGATCTTTCCAGGAACCAAAAACATAATTTTATCCACCAATCCGCTCGACATATTTTAATTGCTGACATCCTATATCATCGAGGTCTTGATGGTACCTTACTCCAATGTTTAGAACATGAAGAATCTGAGATGGCACTACGCGAAGTTCACAAGGGTATTTGTGGCACTCATTCAAGTGGGATAACTCTAGCTAAGAAACTCCTCCGTTTGGGATATTATTGGCCATGCATGGAGAAAGAATCTTATCGATTTGTAAAGAAATGTCAAAAGTGTTAGATTCACAGTAATCTAATTCATGCACTAGCATAAGAACTACATCCCTTCACATCAACATGGCCCTTTTGTCAATAGGGCCTGGACCTGGTAGGAAAAATAAATCCTTCTTCAATCAATGGACACAAGTTCATTATAACAGCCACAAAATATTTCACAAAATGGATAGAAGGAGTGCCTCTTACAACCATCACTAGGAAGCATATCTCCTCGTTCATCTTGAATTACATAATCTATCGATATGGCATCCCTCAATCCATTATCATTGATAATGGATGACCTTTCAAGAATCAAGATGTCCAAGAACTATGTGAAAAGTTTCATATCCAACATCGTTTTTCAACACCATACTATCCTCAAGGAAATGGTCAAGCAGAGGCCTCTAACAAAATGATTCTAAAAATTCTAAAGAAGATGGTTAACGATGTTGGACATGATTGGCATGTTCAACTCAATCCTGCACTGTGGGCCTACAAAACTAGTATTAGAACACGAACAAGAGCTACACCATATGCCTTGGTATATAGATCAGAGGCCATACTACCCATCGAAGTGGAGATTCCATCACTCTATGTATCACTCAGAGGAATCATTTCAGATGAAGACTATAGGGTATCTAGATTGCAAGAACTAGAATTGTTGGATGAGTATCATCAACAAGCTGTTAAGCATCTCACAACATATCAACAATGAATATCAAGGAGTTACAATCATACGATAAAACCTAGGATTTTTCAAATTGGTGATTTGGTACTAAAAGAAAACCTGAGAAATCAATAGGACAGGGAAAAGAAAGGGAAATTTGAGCCTAATTGGCTAGGTCCTTTTATCGTCATATCAGTGTATAGATCACAGACTTATCAACTATCAATGTCAGAAGGGGATCTGTTTGATGAACCTATCAATAGTGTCCATCTCAGAAAGTTCTACACCTGAATTCCTAGTGCATAGGTTAAAATTTTGAAAAATGGTTTCCTTGACGAAAACTTGGCAAACAGGCATCTTGGCAACAAAAAATACAGAAAATGAAACAAAAAAAAAAATAAATAGAAAAAGAAAAATATGCAAAACAAAGAGTGTAATCAAAACATATGGTAAAACCTTGGAAACAGGCATCGTATGTGATTCTAAATTGGCTTTCCCATCTATTATGATACATATCAGGATCATTAGTCTGGCAGTCATTACCATTTTATATCATATCATTAGTCTAGCCATCATTGCATCCATTATCAAAATCATGTCACATGGTCATGTCTCACTCTAGCTTGGGGCAACATCTGGATATTACTAGGGGAAACATAAACATTGGTCTCACAAAATTGGGAAGACAACAATACAACAATGAAAATAAACACAAACGTCAAAACGCGACATCAATCATCATCAGAAGGGCATCAAACATCCGTATCATTTCAGAAAATCCAAAAAAAAAAAAGAACAATATTAAAAAGTCAGTCTAGAAAAACAAAATCCAAAATCATTGAGTCTGTGTCAGTCAAACTACATGGTCTCTATGTGTGTAACATAGGCAAGGTGAATATTTGATCAGCCCTCGAGACCCCTAGGATAGGCTAGTAAGTTAGGTCTTTGGTCAAAATCTTGGAAAATTGCAAATCACAAAAACATCAGAAAATCAAAATCAGGATGGATGATCTAAAATTTGAATAATGATTGAAACACTCTAAGTAAATGGTGGATAAATTGTATTTTTGATTGATATTATCATTTCTTTGGAGTAACTTGATGGTGTAAATAAACTAGAGAAACAAGGAAGAAGAATGATTTCTTTTATTGTCTGTTGTCTGTAAGATTAATCATATGAATGTATGAATTGTCGAGGGATGTGTTATGCAAATGTATCACTGATGACATTCAAAATTCACACATTGAAATGATTAATCACTGTTTGTTTTCACAATGAATGCTCAGGTCATCTCGGTTCAATTATACCTAGGTGCTTGTGTTCACTTGCAATATCAAAAATCATGAAAGAAGTACTCAGGTCGTCATTGGTCTAACACATACCATTAATGCTTGTAATCACTTTCAACATCCAATAAAAGCTCTATGATGATAGTAAACACAAAGTACTATTAAAATAACAATGGTTACATATAGCTGCATGTTAAAATTAGACTGCATTCATCATAAATTCATTATCTGCAGAGTATTTGTTACATAAAATATTCCAATTAATGATTATCTTTTCTACAAATATGACTGTATACTTGACATATAATAAAAAATCATCAAAAACATATAGAAGTCATCATCTCATCATTTAAGTTGTCATCAATTCATACATCCATGCATTATGTCATGTCATTTATTATCCATTCATCATCATTATTATCATCATTATATCATTTAAATAAATAAATCATGTTTTCATTACATCATATCAATCATTACATTATCATCCATACATCATCATTATTATCATCATTATATCATTTAAATAAATACATCATGTTTTCATTACATCATATCAATCATTACATTATCATCCATACATCATCATTATTATCAACATCATATCTTTTAAATAAATACATCATGTTTTCATTACATCATATCAATTGTTACATTATTATCCATGCATGCATACATTTTTTCACATTTCAAATAAAATGCATTCATCATTTAAAACTTGATACATTACATCATACATCCATACATCATATATTCTTGCACATACATTCATCATAGAATCATTACAGGAAATAAAAGCGTTCATTATAGAAACATCAAATGATACATCATCACATAATAAATGCATCCATCATAGAATCATAAACCATCATAAGACCAAATCAACTGCATCCCATATATATCATCAATGTCAAGTATACAATGAAGTCTGAAATAAAGATACATAATCAGAAATGAGCCAACTCAGAGTATACATCATATCTCAAAAAGAATATCTCGAAATCGTAAAATAACATCTATGATCTGCTACTACTAGAATGTGTAGGTCCAACAGGACCAATACCACCACCACCCCCAAAAGTACCAAGATCTCTGGGATCTCTGTGTGGAGGCTATGTCACACCCTCACTAACTGTCCGAGTGTGAGTCCGACTAGATCTCGACGGGGCATAGTTGACTCTGCGATCAACAGGTACTGCATCATGATATCTACCCTGGTAGAACTCTGCCTCGCGACCAGCCCGCATAACCTCTCTCATGTAATCTGCCACCGAGGTACCATCGAAAACTCTTTGTAAGGTCTCAGACGTCTCCTGTGCCCTCTTAACAATCTGTCTAGCACTATCTCGCTCATCTATCAAGGTAACAACCTGAGTCTGAACAACGACCAACTGTCCCTGTACCTGCGCTAATGCCTGAGCATGGGCCTATGCCTGAGTCTGCATCTGAGTCTGTGTCTGAACTAGCAAACCCTGGGCCTGTACAACCTATCCCTATAAGGTCTATACCTATGCCTGTAAACTTAAAATCTATCTCTGGTGATCAATTGACGACACTGCCACTGCTCACTTCTTTCGAGGCCTGCTGGATGATGGACCAACACTGATTGGTCCAACTCCTCTGCCACCTCCACCGCCACCATCACCATCATCACCACCGCTATCATTGCTACCACTCTCTGTACTACTGCCTGACGTAGTATCACTCCCACTATCCTCAGAACCCTCGACGACATCCTCCTCAGCGGGTAACGGTGCTGGCTCATCTGGAATAGTGATGCAAGGATGTGGAGTCAATACCAAAAATGTTGCATACTCCCTTGTCACTACTGCCTTCACAATATCTTTGCACATGTCTCAGGCTGATGGCTATAGAGCCCTATATCCCTCTACTATGGTCTCATATGACATCCATGGCCCCCAATCAGGTACATCACTCCGTCACTAGGCATAATGAGCTACTCCCCGAGGCATACACTGAACAATGTTGTACTGTCTGTACACCCGCCATAACAAAAATCTCTCCAAAACAAAAGGTGTCCTACCGATCAGGTACATAGAATCACAAAGGTATCCAAGTACTGCGTCATCCTCATCCCACTGCTCACAGTCCAGATACGACTGCTAGACGATGCTCTCTATATCATCCAACACTCGTCTCCAATGCTCCAACTTACCCATCTGAGCCTGGGTAACTCGACTTCTGTATCTGAAAAAATACGGTCTACCTGCTGGTCTGTCCAAAACTAGAAATGGTCGAGCAATGGAAAAATGCTCCCATGCCCATATCTATAGAAGTGTCATCCCAGCTGATAAATTGCACGCTCCCAAGTACACTACTAAATGTAGGTCATGATAAAGATGTGCCAGCATGCACATCCCCCACGCATATCTCGTGCCATGTACAACCATAATCTCCAAAATCCAGCCCCAACCCATAGAGAATCCCTTTGACCTGCGATTAGGACAAAGGAAACCTCCAATGAATCCAACAAGAACTGCTGGTAGTGAAGCATATGCATCAACAATCATCTGCCATCAGACACTCGGACCTGCAATGTGTTGATCCTGAAACAATCTACGGAGAGCATCTCTCCCACCAGCCTCATGTGAATCGTAGACCACAATCTCTCCCATAAATGGTATCCACAGAATCTTCCACACATCTTCAGGTGTGATCATCATCTCACCAATGGGAAGGTTGAAAGTGTTATGGTCACTGTGCCACCGCTCGGCCAAAGCGATAAGGAGACCCCGATTAATCCTAATCTGGGGCATATCAAGTAAACTGGTAAGGCCACATCAACCAATGATTTGAATCTCATCCAAAGTTAGATGAGGTATCAAATCGGTAGTCCAAAGAAACCGCTCTCACATCTGGAGATTACCCAAATGCTCCTATCATCATAAAAGTTTAAAATCAGTGCACTATGTCCAGAATCAAAAGTCAATCTACTATCAAAACTAATCAAAATTTTGCTATGAATTTTTTGATCAAAATTCATGAACAAACATCAACAAACCTCACCTATCATGAGGTTCATCAACATTATCTAATATCGCCTATCATGAGGTTTATCAGATATGAATCATTCCTCACCTATCATGAGGATCATCACAAGTAGGATTATTTCTCACCTATCATGAGAGTAAGTCTTAATAAATCATCAAAAATCATTTATCAGGGAATTTGGATTTATCAATCATACCAAACCAAAGAATGGACATGATCGAAATTGGCAAAAATCAAAGTTAACTATGTCAAAATTTGAAAATCTGACATGGATGCGCTATAACAGGCATCCAAAGTCCCACTTCATCACATGGATGCGCTATAACAGGCCCCCAAAGCGCTACTTTATGAAAGTGCTGTTTTACCGCATCGATGCACTAAAATAGTCCATCAAAGTGCTGCTTTACCAAAAGCGCTATAACAGACCATCTATGTGCTAATTAACCACATCAAAGCGCTAGAAATTTCTAGGCGCTAGGATCCGACATCGAAGCGCTAAAACTAACAACCTAAGCGCTAAATCATGAAAGCATTACACTATCCTACGAAAGCGCTAGAGAAATTAACGCAAGAGCTAAATCTCAAAGCGCTAAACAGTTCAGGGATGTGCTACACTAGAGTGCAAAGTGCTACAATGCGAATTGGATGCGCTAAACTAGGGAAAAAAAGTGCAATACATGAAAATACATAAAAAAAAAAATTACATGAAAAACGAGGTGGATTATGGGTATGTACAGGAGGTCTGTAGGCGGCCGACCGCTGGTGATGTCGCACACGCTTGAAACGATGAGTGTGGTAGGGGATAGGCATCTTGCTCCAGCAGGCTCAAAAGTCTCTATCATTGGGTGTTAAAAGTCAAAAGGTGAAAATGACTTTGAAAATGACCTTTTGAACCTTATATATTTTTTGAAAAGGGATTTTGGTGGGTTTTATTTTATTTTAATTAATTTTATTTGTGGAATTGATTGAAAATTCAACACGGGCTATATTTTTCTTCATCAATGTCGGGAGATAAATTATTTTTTCATCAAATCATCATAGAATCATCAGAAAATCATAAAAAAATGAAAAATCCACAAAAATCATAAAATCATTAATTTATCTCCCAAGGGGGCATATTATCGACAATCATCTAAAAATCAATATCTGGGGCACACTGAATTAATCATCTGAAAATCCATAGCTGGGGCATATTGATTTTTTTCATCAATACTGGCAGTAGCAACAAAATTTTATTCGAAGCAATGCGTAAACACATCACTTCAAAGAGGGGCAAAATGTATACACCTAAAAATGGTCTGGAGAATCCGATGAATTAAATACGAATTATTTGATTAATTATCCTAATTTCCTCTACTATTGAATAAATAGAAATATTTATTTATATAGTTCACATTCACATTCACATTTAAATTCTTCCAATCTCATCTTAATTAAATAAACAAAATTAAATGCTTTGTTTGATTTAATTATCATTTCCCTATTTTATTCTATCACATTAATCTTAAATTAATTAAATAAAGATTAAATACTTTGATTAATTGCCATATTCTTTTGTTTAATTTAATAAACAACTTCTATAGTTTGTTTTATTAAATTATTTATCCTTAATTTAAATAAATCAAAAATATTTAAATAAAGGCACAAGGAATATTCCTATATATTTCCTCAAAATTGAATTAGATATCTTATGTCTAATTTATGTCAAAATTAATTGATTGAAACTTTACAGGAAGTTTTGGAGACAAATTGGAGACAAATTCCAAATTCGTCTCTCAATCCTCCTCCATCAATCTTTCCTCTTCTCTTGCTTGGTGTTTTCATGGGTAGAGACAATCTCCAAAATTCTCTCAATCTCCTCCATCTCTCACCATTCAATCCTCCAGATTGAATCCAAGCCTCTCTTTGCTATCCCTGTGCATTTCTACAGCCAAGAAATCTATAAATAAAGCCTCATTCAACCAAGAAAAGGATCCCAGGTTATCAAGTTTACTCTGCAGGAATTTCATCAAACATCCAACATTCAAGCATCAAGCATCCAAAATTCAAGCTTTCACAATCATGGCTGCCTCCTATAGCTGTATTTATCAGTTTTTATATCAATTCACGTCATCTTAGCTTCTTTTATCATTTAGGATTTATTATATCGTTGCATCAACATCTTTCCATTCTTTAGATTGTCAATTTAACAATTATAGTGTTATTTAAATATAAGAGCACAATAGCTTAATAAATCTTTGAAGATAGGAGACAATGAGATGCTTTCAATTGATTATTAGCGTAATCTTTGATGCAATGTTTCATTAAGAAGTGTTTTATTGATTTACACCTTATTCACACTTACACAAAGAACTGTGTGAGTCTTTTGGTCCCTCTTCAATGATGCATTATGTAGTATAATTCATGAAGAAACAACCTTTCCATCTTGGTGTATCACCTCCATCTTCCCTTCCATGTTCTTCTTCTCCCCTTTTCCTTGTGAGCTGTTAGTGGTGGGATTTCATGTGTTGGGTTGGACCAACACTTTACACTTGCATTGAAAAAGGAAGCCGACCTTCTTCAAAGATTCAACCTCATACGTGAAAAGGTCCCACACCTTGAGGTCATTTCAATTGTATCATTGGAATGCTTAACTTCATGTTCAAAAGGGTGTAATTTTATGTGACAACAGTTTCTAGCACGCCCAACGAGACTAATTCTTTCCATTGAATAATTTGGTGTTTTCTTTAATGCATTTTTCCTTTTAAGGCATATCATCAAACACCATGGAGATTCCATACAAAATCAGTTGGTTCAAGCAACCCAGTTCCTTTTCATGCCATTGAAGAAGTGGTGCCTTCTTCAACATTTCAACCTTTGGAGGCATTCTTCAAGCACCTGGTGATTTTGCAATATCATTTGAGCAACTTTTTTGGTATGTACCCAAAATCTTTGATTGGGAAATCCTTTGCTTTTATTTTGTAATTTAAAAGTGTTTCCCATGCTTAAAAATGTCTAGTTATAATGGAAACTATATTTTTACTACACCATTTCATGATAATGCTAGCTTTATTCCTCCCAATCAACCATATTAGGCTGGTCACACCTCCCATTTCATTCCAAAAAACCTTGTTGTTGTGGATTTTCAATCTTTTCAAAATGCTAACCACCCACACCACCTTGCTCAATCTTCTTGGATGACTACATATTCTTATCAGCAACCCAAAGAGACTCATCATTTTTGAAATTGTCCTTGTTTCTCTCGTACTCAACCCCAAAATTTTGATAATTTAAGTGCAAGTGAAATCACAAGAATTTTGCTTGATTTCAAGAGACAAATTGATGAGCTTAGGGAGTAGCAAGAGCTTGAACTACAACAGGAGGAGTGGGCTAATGAATCCTATCAAGGGAAATAGGATTATTTCCCACAACATGATGAGTTTGTCTATCAAGATTATTACTCACAATAACAAAACAAAGAGACTCAATGGAGGTATGAGAAGCAATTGGAGGCACAAAGAAGGCAACGAAAAGAGGAGTATACAACAAATGATGTCATTGATAGGGAAGAGAAAATCCATCTTTCCCTTGCTCTAGCACAAGTGCCTAAGACTCACGAAGCCCCTTGTGTACCTATTTTCAAGCAAGGACATTCACTAGTTCCAAAACAACTTGCTAAGGAGGAGGTAAGAAAGCATAAGTTTGCGAGGTTCAAGAAATCTAGCAAGCCTCTTGAAATTCTAATTAGTCCTCATTTTTTTTTAGAACAACCTATTGTGCAAGAGGTTTTCAAGCACAAAATTTTTAGTTTCAAGGATCCTAATCAACCCCTTGAAACTTCCATTCAACCTCTTGTGCCATCAATCAAATCTTCTATGTTGGAGATCTTAAGTTTTGTGAGCCTTTGTCCTCACATGAACCTATCCTTGAGGAGGTTGTTGTTGTGGAGCCTTCATGTGCTCAAGAAAATGAATGTCTTGCTCTACTACAAGAAAAAATTGAAGATGAAACAATGTTGCACCAAAAAGACATTAAGAAGTAGAAAAAAATGATATAGTAGAGGAATTAGTCCTCTCATTTGATGTCCTCCCTTGTTTTATTGAAGATGAGGAGGAAAGATCACACATACCTACACCAGTTGAAGTCTTCAAAAAACTTGGTCTCAACTTGATGGATGAAGATAACTCCATGATTTTGAAGTAGCACCAACAAACATGTTTATCCCCTATTATTGTTGATGAAGATCCCCAATCTATTGAGGTTTGTAGTTATGAGGTGGAGGACCTCTTTTGGGATGTTATAGAAACCTTTTGTTCAGGTTTAAACATCAAATCCTCACCCCAAAAGAGGAGCTTTGTGGATAGAAGCATAAGAGTTAAGAAAATTTAGAGGATGTGGCAACCATTACATACCAAGAGTCTTATTTTGTTGCAGCTCGTTGCCAAGAAGAAATAAAAATAGAGAGGCAATTTGCAGAATTTAGTTCTTCACTTGAATTTTCTCAAAAAATTGAGGTTTGTGTTGATGAAGTGTGCATCAATACAAGTATCTTAGTAGTTATTGAACAACCACACATTTTTTTGGAGAGTGATGCTCCTGTTGCTTAATTTGTCAGTATGCTCAAGCTTCAAAGTTTCTCTTTTGAGGTGCATGAGGAAGGTATTTCTTGTGCAAATCAAAAATTGGGTTGGACATATTTTACATCACCATGTGAGCTAGAAACTTTCTCTCTCTTTTTTTTTTTTTCAGTTCATGCATTGAGAAGTTCAGCGTGTTGACATTGGCCTATCCTTTTGTGAGGTGAGTTCTCTTCCCTCTATAAAAGATTTCTTCTTAGATGCTGACTTGCATTCAAAGTGTTTCACCCCTACTGTTGTATGTTCAGCTGAGACACCGGTGTTAGATGAATCTAACACTTGCATCATATGGTTCCCTTGCAATGGAAAAATCTATAGTGAAGTGATCCTTCACCCTGCAAGCGTTTTGTGCAGTTACATGCATTTTGGCAATAATTTTCAATGGTTGCAATTGGGTGAGGTCTACAACTATGGTTTGAGGGAGATCAAATCCTTCAAAAGTTCCATCTTTGAAAGAGACAAGCTTCCATTATTTTCTTTCTGTTAGTTTAATGTACATATTGTAAATATTTTCTTTCCATGAAGTGCATTTGCTCACTCTACATCCTCCTTAAGGGAATGCATGCTCTTAGCTTTCATACTTTTCTACAAGTGCAGTTACACATGTTTTGTTTTACTTTGAGGAGCCCAACTGTTGAATTTTTACCCTCATGACTCTGTGCCCAATAGACTAATAGGGCCTTTGGATCCCATGATTAACAAAAAATCATCCTGTAGAATTCACCATTAATGTTGAAATTTAATGCCCCCTTTTGATGTCCCATCATTGATAATCAATCTGAGAGATCCCCCATGGCCATATTGCTTTATTTTTTGTTGAGGTTTCCTAAAATTGGTTAAGTCCTAGATTTTCAAGTTTTCGGGCTATCTCTTACTCGCTTCCTTCATGCCTTCTCCATTGCTCCTTCTCTTCCTCCCTTTTTCCTCTAAGTGTTTCGGGTTTCAGCCTTCAGCCTTACCCTTAACCCCTTACTAACCTCTCTCTTCTTCCATTTTTTTCCTTACTTCTGTCGGCCTTTGGTTGTCAACCGTCGCCCTTACATCTTACCTCTTACCCTTAGAGGTAAGAGGTAAGGCTTCCCTTTGATTTTTGAAGGTTGGTTTTCTTTGGGGGTTGGTCTTCCCCTTATCCTCTTCCATTTTCCACCCTTCTTCTCATCCTTCCGTTGAGTGATGAACTTCATTAGAATGTTAAAGGGACCATTATTTTGTTCTCTCTGATATTCATTGTCTCCTCACTAACTACTTTTCAAAAAATGACTAAGTGTCATGTTGTTGAGTTTTGGGGGTAAGTCTTTCCCCTTAACTTCAATTTTCAGAGCTAATCCTTCTCTCTTACCCCTGATGTTCCCTTTGGACTTCATGGTTTCACTTCTTTCCTTCTTCCCAACATGCAGTAAGCGGTACTCCCGAAGCTTGACCTCCGACAGCCTGATGTTGATGTGCATAAAGTATGTAGTAAGCGACATGAAGTCGACTTGGTGCCCGATCCTTGAAAATGTTCTTTTTTGAGGGTTTGGGCCATTTAATTCATTCTTGCAAAGGGTTCCTTTCAAGCCCAACACCCCGAAGTTCCTACATTTTGACATGTTTTTAGGTGATGAAATTAATGCTCAACCACTCTCTAATGTCTAGATCTGATTTCCTGGGTTTCAAGGATGACATTAAGTGCATTCTCTTACTTTTGCAGGTGGATTTCATGGGTGCCCATGCTCATTCATCATCTCTTGTTAACTTTACTGACAAATTTATGCCCAAATCAAGATTTTCACAAAGGGCTCCATCTTTCACGCCACAAGATTCCTTGCCAACCTTAGTTAGGGTTAGGGTTTGACTTGTTCTTCTAAGTTATGGATGATATATAAAGGCAAAAAAATGTATTCATTTTAAGGGTTCTTCCTCTAGCTCCTCTGGGGTTTTCTTTTGCAGACACCATATTTTAAACTCTGCTAATGTAAAAATTGGCTTTTGCCTTTGCATTAATGAAGTTGAAAATTATTGTTGGTTCTCTCCTCTTTTATGTATGAGTAAATTTATCACCTTTACGTTGGACTATTTTTTTGCATTTTTATGTATACATGTTTGAGTTAAATTGTTTGCAACTATTGTGTTGATAAAATCTCTTTCCTTCCAACGCTCATCAAACCCTAAACCTCCATGTTTGCCTCTGAAATCAACCAAATAAAGAACTGTGTGAGACTTTTGGTCCCTCTTCAATGATGCATTGTGTAGTCTAAGTCAGGAAGAAACAACCTTTCCATCTTGGTGTATCACCTCCATCTTCCCTTTCATGTTCTCCTTCTCCCATTTTCCTTGTGAGCTGTTAGTGGTAGGATTTCATGTGTTGGGTTGGACCAACACTTTGCACTTGGATTGAAAAAGGAATTTGGCCTTCTCCGGAGATTTGACCTTATACGCGCAAATGTCCCACACAATGAGGCCATTTATATTGTATCATTGGAATGCTGAAGTTCATGTTCAACAAGGTGCAATTTCATGTGACAACAAGGAGCTTTAATGGATATATTTTGTCCCCCACCAAAGAAGAAGTTTTGATGCCTCAACATGAAGATATGTGATGTAGATCAACATTCTTGATCTATTGGTGAAGATTTTAGAAGAAAATATGATGATGCAGAAGTTTGTGGAGCTTCAAAAGGTGTTTGTGCATATAGATAAAGGGTTGCCACTTTGATGGTTTAAAGCGTTAAATTCAAAATTAGGTCAAATCAATAGATTAAAAGTGATTCCACTAAGGAAAATTCATTCACAAAAGAATTCGATAAGGAGCAGAGCAGTGAGGAAAGAATTTAAAGTGTTTGAGGTGATTTCTGATTGTGCATCAAAACCCTAGTTTGGCAAGCAAAGGTAAAGGTATTTACAAATGTGTTTACCCTAGTTTTAGAAGAAATTTATGGAAAAGTAGTTTAAATCTATTTCTTAATAGCTACATCGAGGGTTATAGAAGTAATGGAAAAACCATAGCCAAAATTGAAGTATCCTATGAAATCCATAGAAGATGACCTATTAGGCACATTTTCACACATTCCTTATGGGGTTTTACCAATTGAGGATATTAGGATCTACATTCATGGGAAGATAGAAGAATTTGATCATTCTAAGTAAGGATATTTGTGCATTAATGAGCTTACTAGAGAAGACTTTGACCTAAAGCTAAAATTTCAAAACCTAGTCTCAAAGAAATTAGATGTATGAAAAGGGTTCCCTAATTTATGTTTTGATGACAAATGGGTTAGGATGGCACTTAGTAGAATCCATGACAAATTTTTTTGGACTGATATGCTTAACATGATAACAAAAGAAACAATCATAGAGGTTACTAGTAATTTCTCCATTAGACCAGTTCCTATGCTAAAATCTATAAAGAATGAAGTGGTTATGGAGAAAATAGGTGCTACTTATGATAAAAAAGATCTAGTAGTGGGGTGCTACCACAATAATGGGTTACACTTTCTAGGACATCCTAATTTTTGTCGATTTTTTTTATTTAAAAAATATAATGATTTAAGCCTTGAAAGGTTCCATTTAAAGGATTATAATTAAAGAGGGTTTGATCAAACCCCCTTAGATCAACCTCCCTTGGATAGTGTAAGTGTGAATAACGTATAAAGAATAAAACACTTCTTAATGAAACATTACATTAAAGATTAAGCTAATAATAAAATGAAAGCATCTCATTGTCTTCTATCTTGAAAGATTTATTAAGCTATTGTGCTCTCAGATTTAAATAACACTATAACTATTAAAATGACAATCTAAAGAACATAATGATGTTGATGAAAATGATGTGATATGCTAATATGATAAAACTAAATGATAAAAGAAACTAATATAACATGGATTGACATGGAAATAACTGGATGAAGCTACAAGAGGCAACCATGATATGGAAATCTGAATTTCTTGAATGCTTTGATGCTTGATTGCTTGATGATTTCCTGCAGAGTAAAGTTGCATAAGCTTGATAATCTGGATCCTTTTCTTGGTTGAATGAAGCTTTATTTATAGATTTCCTGGCTGTAGAAATGAATAGGGATGGCAAAGAGAGGCTTGGATTCAATCTGGAGGTTTGAATGGTGAGAGATGGAGGAGATTGAGAAGATTTTGGAGATTGTCTCTACCCATGAAAACGCCAAGCAAGAGAAGAGGAAGGATTGATGGAGGAGGATTGAGAGATAAATTTGCAATTTGTCTCCAATTCTTCCCATGAAGTTTCAATCAATTAATTTTGACATGATTTTGACATAAATTAGACATAGGATATCTAATTTGATTTGAGGAAATATAGAGGAATATTCCTTTTGCCTTTATTCAAATATTTTTGATTTATTTAAATTAGCAAAAGAGGGATAAATAATTTAATAGAACAAATTATAGAAGTTGTTTATTAAATTAAACAAAAGAATAATGGCAATTAATCAATAAAGTGTTTAATCTTTATTTAATTAATTTAAGATTGATGTGATAGAATAAAATATGGAAATGATAATTAAATCACACAAAGTATTTAATTTTGTTTATTTAATTAAGATGAGTTTGGAAGAATTTAAATGTGAATGTGAATGTGAACTATATAAATAAATATTTCTATTTATTCAATAGTAGAGGAATTTAGGATAATTAATCAAATAATTCGTATTTAATTAATCAGATTCTGCAGACCAATTTTAGGTGTATACATTTTGCCCCTCTTTGAAGTGATGTGTTTACGCATTGCTTCGAAGAAAATTTTCCTGCTACTGCCAATATCGATGATCAAAATTTAGTGTGTCCTAGATATGCCCCAGATATTGATTTTCAAATAATTGCCGATAATATGCCCCCTCAGGAAATAAATTAATGATTTGATGATTTTTTAGATTTTATGAATTTCCATGATGATTTGATGAAAAAATAATTTATCTCCCGACATTGATGAAGAAAATTGTAGCCCGTGGTTGAATTTCAATTAATTCAATGAAAAAATTAATTAAAATAAAATAAAACCCACCAAAATCCCTTTTCAAAAAGCTATATAAAGTCAAACAGGTCATTTTCAAAGTCATTTGCACCTTTTGACTTTCAAAATCCAGCGATAGAGACTTTTGAGCTAGCTGGAGCAAGATGCCAATCCCCTACCACACTCATCGTGTCGAGCGTGTGCGACGTCACCAGTGGTCGTCTGCGTACGGACCTCCGGTATGTACCCATAAACCTCCTCGTTTTTCATGTTTTTTTTTTTTTTAATGCATTTTAATCTTTTTCACATGTTTTTCCTTGTTTAACACATCAAGGTCACGTTGTAGCGCTTTGCACTCTGGTGTAGCACTTCCATTAGCTATTTTAGCGCTTGCATTATTTTCTCTAGCACTTTCGTAGGATAATGTAGCACTTTCATGATTTAGCACTTAGGTAGTTAGTTTTAGTGCCTAGAATGTTCTAGCACTTTGATTTGGTAAAATAGCACATCTATGGTCTGTTACAGCACTTTGATGGAGTGTTTTAGCGCATCGATGCGGTAAAACAACACTTTGGTTAAAGTGGCGCTTCAAGTGCCTTCTTTAGCACATCGAAGTGCTGAAGTAGCACTTCGAAAACCTGTTTTAGCGGATCTGATTGATAAAGTAGCGCTTTTGAGTTTTAGTGCTTTGGATGCCTATTTTAGCGCATCCATGTCAAAATTGTAGATTTTGACTTAGTTTAATTATGATTTCTCCAATTCTGATCATGTCCATTCTTCGATTTGGTATGATTGATTAATCCAAATTCCTGATGTTTGATTCTATTGATTTAAATAAAACTTACTCTCATGATAGGTGAGAAGAAATCCTATTTGTGATGATCCTCATGATAGGCGAGGAAATGATTCATATCTGATAAACCTCATGATAGGTGAGATTAGATAATGTTGTGATGAACCTCATGATAGGTGAGGTTTGTTGATGTTCATTCATGAATTTTGATCAAAAATTCATACCAAAGTTTTATTAGATCTGATAGTAGAATGACCTTTGATTTCTTGACATATTGCATTGATTGTAGATTTTTAATTTATGATGATAGGAGGATCTGGGTACTTTCTAGATGTGAGAGCGATTTCTTCGAACCACCAATTTGATACCTCATTTGACTCCGGATGAGATTCAGATTATAGGTCGATGTGGTCTCACTAGTTTACTTGACATGCCCTAGATTAGGATTAATCGGGGTCTTCTTACCACTTTGGCCGAGTGGTGGCACAGTGACCATAACACTTTCCATCTGCCCACTGGTGAGATGACGGTCACACCCGAGGATGTGTGGCAGATTTTGTGTATTCCATTTATGGGAGAGATTGTAGTATATGATTCTCATGAGGCTGGTGGGAGAGATGCTCTCCGCAGAGTGTTTCAGGATCAACACATTGCAGGTCCGAGTGTCCGATGGAGGACGATTGCTGATGCATACACTTCACTACCAGCAGTTCTTGCTGGATTCATTGGAGGTTTCCTTTGTCCTGATCACAGGTCAAAGGGATTCTTGGTGGGCTGGGTCGGATTCTAGAGAGCATGGTCATACATGGTATGAGATACACGTGGGGGATGTGTATGCTGGCACATCTCTACCATGACCTTCATTTAGTGGTTTACTTGGGGGCACGAAGTTTATTAGTAGGGATGACGCTGTTATAGGTGTGGGCATGGGAGCATTTTTCCATTGCTCGACCATTTCCAATTTTGGATAGACCAACAGGAAGACCGTATGTGTTTCAGTACAGAGGTAGACTTACCCAGGCTCGGATGGGTAAGTTGGAGCATTGGAGATGAGTTTTTTATGATATGGAGAGCGTTGTCTAGCGGCCGTATCTAGACTATGAGTAGTGGGATGAGGATGATACAGTTCTTGGATACCTTTGCAATTCCATGTACCTGATTGGTAGGATACCCTTTGTATTGGAGAGGTTTTGCTACGATGAGTGTATAGGTAGTATGTCATCGTACAATGTATGCCTTAGGGGGTAGCCCACTATGCTAGGTGACAAAGTGATGTACCTGATTGGGGGCCATGTCTGTCCTATGAGACTATTGTAGAGGGGTACAGGGGTAGATACCATGATGCAGTGCCTACCGATCATAGAGTCAGTTATGCCCTGTCGAGATCCGATCGGACTCACACCCGGATAGTCAGTGAGGGTGTGACACAGCCTCCTCGAGATCCCAGAGATCCTGGTCCTTCCGGGGGTGGTGGTGGTACTAGTCCCATTGGGCCTACACATTCTGGTAGTAGCAAATCATAGATGCTATTGTGATTTTGAGATATTCTTTTCGAGACATGATGTATACTTCAAGTTAGCTCATTTTTGGATGATGTATCTTTATTTTAGACTTCATTGTATACTTGACATTGATGATATATATACGAGATGCAATTGATTTGATCTCATGATGATTTATGATTTATATGTGATGGATGCATTTATTATGTGATGATGTATCTTTATGATGTTCTATATGAATGCTTTTATTTCAATGTAATGATTCTATGATAAATGCATTTTATTTTAAATGTGTTGATGATAAAAATGAATATGCAGACTATATGATATTTGGATGTATGATGTAATGTATGAATTTCTTAATGATGATCTATGATGTATAAATAATAATGATATGACTTGTATTTATTTTATGTTGATGATAATACTAATAAATGATGAATGCATTTTATTTTAAATGTGATGATGATAAAAATGATGATGTATGATGAATGATAACATAATGATAATAATGATGTATTTGATCAAATGATAATTTTGTAATGTAATGATATGGATGACAAATGACATATTTATTTATGATATAATGATGATGAATATGGTATGATAAATGCATAACTATTTGATGTTAAAATGCATGAATGATGAATGATGAAAACTTAATGATGAAATGATGAATTTTACATGTTTTTGATGATTTTTGGATTTATGTCAAGTATACTCAGTCATATTTGTAGAAAATATAATCTTTAATTGGAATCCCTTATGCAACAAATATTCTGCAGATAATGAATTTTTGATGAATGCAATCTAATATTAACATGTACCTATATGCAACCATTGTCATTTTTAACAGTACTTTGTGTTTGGTATCATCATAGAGCTTTTATTGGATGTTGAAAGTGAATACAAGCGTTAATGGTATGTGTTAGACCAATGACGACCTGAGTACTACTTTCATGATTTTTGATATTGCAAGCGAACACAAGCATCTAGGTATAATTGAACCGAGATGACCTGAGCATTCATTGCGAAAACAGGCAGTGATTTATCATTTAAATGTGTGAATTCTAAATGTCATTGGTGATACATTTGCATAGCACATCCCCCGACAATTCATACATTTATATGATTAACTTATAGACAACAGACAATAAAAGTATCATTCTTCTTCCTTGTTTCTCTAGTTATTTACATCATTGAGTTACTCCAAAGAAATGATAATATCAATAAAAAATACAACTTATCCACCTTTTACTTAGAGTGTTTCAAATCATTATTCAGATTAGATCATCCATCCTGACTTTTTGATGTGTTTGCGATTTTCTGATATTTGACCAAAGACCTACTTACTAACCTATCCTAGGGGTCTCGAGGGCTGATCAAAGATTAGCCTTGCCTACGTTACACACACATAGACCACGTAGTTCGACTGACACAAACTCATGATTTTTGTTTTTCTTTTCTAGACTGACTTTTGACTTGTTTTTGGATTTTCTGATTTGATATGGATGTGTGATGCCTTTCCGATGGTGATTAAAGTTGCGTTTTGAAGATTGTTTTTGTTTTCTTGTCGTATTGTTGTTTTCCCATTTGGTGAGACTAATGTTTTTTTGCCCTTAATGATATCCAAATGTTTCCCCCAAGCTAGAGTGAGACATGACCATGTGACATGATTTGATAATGGATGTAATGATGGCAAGACTAATGACATGATATGAAATGGTAACGACTGCCAGACTAATGATCCCGATGTGTTTCAAAATAGATGGGAAAGCTGATTTAGAATCACATATGACACTTGTTTCCAGGTTTTCACCATATGTTTTGATTACACTCTTTCTTTTTTGTATTTTTTTTGTTTCTATTTTCTTATTATTATTTTTATTTTCTGTTGCCAAGATGCTTGTTTGCTAGGTTTTCATCAAGGAAACCCTTTTTCAAAAGTTTAACCCGTGCACTAGGAATTCAAGTGTAGAACTTTCTGAGATGGATACTGTTGATAGGTTCATCAAACATATCCCCTTCTAATGCTGATAGTTGATAAGCCCCTGATCCATAGACTTATATGATGACAAAAGGGCCTAGCTAATTAGGCTCAAATTTCCCTTTCTTTTCCCTGTCTTGTTGATTTCTCGGGTTTTCTTTTAGTACCAAATCACCAGCTTAAAAAATCCTAGGTTTTACCCTATGATTGTAACTCCTTGATATTCGCTATTGATATGCTGTGAGATGATTAACAACTTGTTGACGATTCTCATCCAACAATTCTAGTTCTTGCAGTCTGGATACCCTATAGTCTTCATCTGAAATGATTCCTCTGAGAGATACACAAAGTGATGGAATCTCAACTTCAACAGATAGTATGGCCTTTGATCCATACACTAAGGCATATGGTGTTGCTCATGTTGGTGTTTTGATACTAAATCTGTAGGCCCATAATGCAGGATTAAGTTGAACATGCCAATCACGTCCAACATCATTTACCGTCTTCTTGAGGATTTTTAGAATTGTTTTATTAGAGGCCTCTACTTGGCCATTTCCTTGTGGATAGTACGATGTTGAAAATCGATGTTGGATATGGAACTTTTCACACAATTCTTGAACATCTTGATTTTTGAAAGGCCGTCCATTATCAGTGATAATAGATTGAGGAATGCCATACTGACATATTATGCAATCCAAGATAAAGGATGAGATCTACTTCCCCGTGATTGTTGTAAGAGGCACTGCTTCTATCCATTTTGGGAAATATTCTATAGCTGTTATAATGAACTTGTGTCCATTGGAGGAAGAGGGATTTATTTTTCCTGCAAGATCTAGGCCCCATTGAAAAAAGGGCCATGTGGATGTGAAGGGATGCAGTTCTTGTGCTGGTGCATGAATCAGATTACTGTGAATTTGACACTTTTGACATTTCTTTGCAAACTGATAAGATTCTTTCTCCATGCATGGCCAATAATATCCCAAATGGAGGAGTTTCTTAGCTAGAGTTATCCCACTTGAATGAGTGCCACAAATACCCTTGTGAACTTCATGTAGGGCTGTTTCAGATTCTTCATGTTCTAAACATTGATGTAAGTTACCATCAAGACTTCGACGATATAGGATGTCAACAATTAAAGTATGTCAGGCAGATTGGCGGATAAAATTACGTTTTTGGTTCCTGGAAAGATCGGGAGGAAGGATATTGTCTTTCAGGTACGCATAGGTTTTTTTGTAGATGGAGGTTTCAATGGTTTCTAGATGGCATATGGTATCGGATTCTGAATTATTGTGAGAAGGACATGGTATTTGTTCCACCATAAACTCATAAAAACTTCATTTCTCCGATAATTGTAATAGTGAAGTGATCGTGGCCATGGCATCCGTAACTTTGTTCTCCACCCTTGGAATCTGATCAAATTTGATATTGACAAAAAACTGCTTTAGATCATATATTTATTGCTTGTAAGGCATCAAATTTTCATCCTTGGTCTGATACTCACCATTTACTTGATAAATGACTAGTTGAGAGTCTCCATATACTTGTAGGTCTGTGATTCTCCATTCAATTGCTATCTTGACCCCAATGATCAATGCTTCATATTCTGCCACATTATTTGTACATTGAAACATTAGTCTATATGATTTTGGAATGGTGTGTCCCTATGGATTGATGAACAAAACTCCTGCTCTAGATCCTTGTTGTGTGTATGATCCATCAAAATATAATATCCATTGTTATGGCACCACTGTTAGAATATCCGCATCTAGAAACTCCATGGTCATGGGTCGGTCATCTGGTAAAAGAGCCTCTACCAATATTTTGGTGATTGATTGACCCTTGATGGCTTTTCTATCCACATATTGAATATCAAATTCACTTAATAGAGTGACCCACTTGGCTTGTCTACCTGTTAAGGTAGCTTTACTAAGTAAATATTTAAAGGGGTTGATCTTTGCTATTAAGCTGATTGTATGGGTCAGCATATAATGTCTTAGCTATTGAGTAGCAAACACCATCGATAAGCATGATTTCTCTATGAAAGTGTAGTTTATTTCATAGCTATTTAATGTCCCATTGATATAGTAGATGGCGTGTTCTTTTCCTTCATAATCCTCTTGTGCTAATAATGCTCCTAAAGATATATCTATTGTTACAATGTACAATATCAAAGGCCTTCATTCAGTTGGTGGCATGAGAATAGGCAGTGACATTAGATAGTGTTTTATTTGATCAAACGTTGTCTCACACCCTTCATCCCATTTGAAAATTATATTTTTATGTAACCGATGATTAAAAGGATGACTCTTGTCCACTAGTTGGGAGATAAATCTCCTAATTGATTGGAACCTTCCCTATAGTGATCTGAGTTGAATGTCATTTTTGGGAGGCGACATTTCTATTATTGCCTTGACTTTTGATGGATCCACTTCAATGCCCTTTTCTGAGATAATGTACCCCAATAGTTTCGCTGATGTGACCCCAAAGACACACTTCTTGGGGTTTAACCTAATATTGAATTTATCTATCCGTGTGAAGATTTTTCTCAGAATATGTAGATGTCCTTCCTTTGTATAAGATTTTTCCAGAATATCATCCACGTAATCCTCCATGAAGGTGTGCATCATATTGTAGTGTTCTTTAATCAGCTAGATAACTAGGAATATGAATTCTTCAACTTAGGGATTGGACATCACAACAAGCAGCTATAATCTGTTTAAAGAACCTCATTTACTTATTAACCCGAGGATGTAGACTTGAAATGGGACAACAAAATATATGCACTAACCACCCTTCCAGACATGCATGATCTTCTAAAATGCTAGAACTCTAAATTCTTGAATTACTTTACTGAATAACTTGCTTGGAAACAAAACTGAAAGGTAAAACTACTCTGTTTCTAGTGGCTACAGGAACAGTCAACATCACTGTATTTCTGTTGCTATAGGAACAGACACATTTAACTTCTATAAAAGCAAGTACAACTATCATAATCCTACAAAATGAAAGTACAGACAATTTCCTAAGTGGTCCCCCTTAGGTCATGCCAAAATAAACAATAGATTAGGTGAAAAGCTTCATAAACTTTATTGATCTAAAGTGAACAAGTACATAGCACAATCTTTCTTAACTGTATTTCTGATCTAAAAAATGTATTACAATAGCAAGTTCTTCTAGCCCATTCTCTAAAGGAGAATGGGCTATTTATTGAAAACTAATCCTAACTACTAACCAACCTTCCCTTATAAATCGGGAGGTATTTATTACATCCAACTAACTTAAGTAAAGAGGCGAATGACAATGTAAGGACTAAGTCAAATTGGTTTAGCAGTTTTAAAGCACCATCATCCTAGATTTGTGCAACAACATGATGCCTGGCCTGGATTTCTGGAACATTCTCCCTGCTTGGCGGATGAGTGGAAACTGACTCCCCATCTTTCGTTGTTGAACCAGTCTTTATAGATTTGGCCTTCTACTCTTCAAGTGAAATTCGAATTCCTTCCTCCAATCGTGGTACCTACAAAATAACTCACCATCTTTTCCTGGAGAAGAATGTTAGCTCAACATGTTCATCTTTAAGACAATTCATTACTTCATTCATTCATTCATTCATTAAGTATTAACTAAGGCAAACATCATTTCAGACATGGCTGCAGGAAGTTTGGTAGTGGAGGCTGCAGGAAGGTTTTATGATCACAAAAAGTCATAAAGTATTTATCAGACTAATAAAACATTAAAGATAATAATCATGGGACTTTTTATCATAATATAGTCATCATATTTGAGTTATAGAAAGGTCCATGTTCTATCCCATATTCAAACTGAATGTTTGATTTAGCATAATAAAAATAGAAAAGTACTTATAAAAATATGATCAAAATGCACCAAAATATTGGCTCATCACTCCCCTCAACCAACTACTTGCTAGACCCTTCAGCAAGTCTAGCATTCCTTCTTTTGGCAAACTCTCTCAGATCTGCACTCAGCTGCTATCCACATTCACCAGTCTGGAAACTCCAGAAGTGAGCCCTCATTGCCTCCAGTCTTTGCCATTGGTTATCCTCTGAACTCCTATTGTAAGTGCTGTTGTTGCCCTATATAGCCAATAATGGCCATAGGAGAATAGGCAGTTGCATAACCAAGGGCAACCAATTCTCCTTCCCTGTTTTGGCATTTCTCATATACCTTTCTACCCTTCGGGTTGCTGCATACAAAATATTGGGGGTATGTGGCTTTGTTTTCTTTAACTAAAATGAAAGGTGCTCCCATCTGTTCTGAATATGCAGAGTTGCAGCATTAAAATCACTGTTTATGATCTGAGAATATTGAGAAAATACCTCTTGTCTTAGAGGCTCAATCAATGGTCTAGCTCTCTCATCTCGCCACAATTTTTTCCAATCAAAATAAATACTCATGCCATTTCGAGATTCATTTCTCACATATAGTGGCATATTATTTTCATCATGCATATGACTGTCAAATTGTTCTCCTTTGCTGATTTCATTGGTGATCCAGGAAATCAAGGCACTGATATGAATATCATTGACATAATATAAAGGATTCCATTCCTTGTCCTGGGAGACAGCCAAATTGTGCAGATAAAACTCGCACAGGAGGTTCCTGATATGCAAAGGTGAGTCCCTGTATACTTCATAAAACTCCTCAGTAGTATTTAAAGAAGGATTCTTTCCTTTCCAGACTCTAATTAGCTGGAAGTTCAAATACAACTCTTGGAGATACATTGCGTAGACGGGTGAGGGTGCTCGACATTGCATTAGCTGTGGAACAAGCTCTACTACCTGGTTGAGAGTGTCAGTTAGATTGGCGATTTCCAGATTCTTGTTCTAGATTACTCTTTGTAGTCTCTCAATTTCCAGTGTAGAAGTAGTCTGCTGTTGTTGAAGTTCTTGAAAACATGCCATTCCTATGGAAAAATTTGTGATATGGAATGGTGGTCTATGATTATAGCACATTGCAGGTATTTTCTGCACTTCTTCAAGTACATCCTTCTTTTCTTGTTCTTCTTGTTGTTCAATTAATTCTACATTATGTGATTCTTTAGGGTTATCCTGTCCCAAATCACCATCTTGTTGCTGAGCTTCCTGTACCTGCTCTTCTTTGTCTAGAAACACAACTGGTTCTTCCTTCTTATCACATTCCATACGTTCCTGTAACTGTTCGGCAATAGCAGCCAACTCATCCAAACCAGCCCCTTCAGGTGTACTCATAATTTCCTTAATAACAAGTTCTTCTTTTCTTAGTTTAGGACTAGAAGGATCTGAAAGTGGTGTGGTAGGAGCAGTATTAAATGATTGGTGAGCAGCCTGGTTTTGAAGCCTAGAGCTCCTTCTGATGGAAGTAGGAACTATCTTATGCTTTTTAGAAGATTTTGCTGCAGGAACAGAGAATTTCTCCTTCTGCTTCCTTTTCACAGGTTCAGGGGTTGCAACAACAGGTGACTTTCCTTTCCTATTTTGGGATGAAGGCTCAGGAGTTTTGATAGAGCCTTGGGCCAGCTGCTTGGGAGTTCTTTCAAAAATAGGAACATCATCCTATGAATCAGATGATTCCTTAGGGGAGGACATAGCAACAGAGGCCTGACCTTTTGATTAGGAGGTTCATTATTTAAAGGTAAGGGGCTCACCCCTAGGTCCTACATTTTGAATTTCAGGGTTGAACTGGACAGTGAATTCCTCCCAGGTCATACCTGATGCGTCTTGGACAAATTTCTCAACAAGCAAGTTTATGAGGCAATGGTGGGATACGGAATTAACCCTACCTTTTCTATATTTAGCGACACTATTAGATAACAAGTTATAAAGGAAGTCGGAAACATTCATCAATAAACGATGACGTAAATGAGACAAAAGCTTAAAGTGATGAGAATGTAGGACTGAGAATCTACCTTCACAGGTTATGTATTTCATTATGTACCCCGCTCGTGGCACCCAGTCTTGAGGCAGACTCATTCTTTGCATACCTTGCTTGTCCACTCGTAAAGGAGGATCATTAGGTCGAGTGAACTCAGCCCTGGCACTTCTTGCATCTCTTCCTTTGGGATATGGTTCTCCAACCTGTGGTAAGCTCGTAACCTCAACAATTTTATCAATTGACGCATTGATTGTTATGCCCTTAACTTTTGCTTCCCCATTCTGAAATGTTCTTGTAAATTTCTCTGCAGTGTCTGCATTGAAAGTCCCAAACTTTAATAAGTAATTGAGCCACCCATATTGTCTGAATAATGGTTCATGCAACACATCCTACAAAAAGGTGCTATGGTCTATTGGCTCGTGCCGAATCGGCTGACCTCCCATTTCTTTGATTCATTGTAATTTAAATGTGCTGAAAGATTTCTCTCTTAGCTTTTACAATAGAACTTCCTGCAATCCAACTAATGAATCCTTCTGCAATTCTTTAGCACTCTGCCCCTCCCCTCAACCAAGACTTTTGAACTACTCTTCAAAATTTATAAAAAAATAGGGAAAATAATGTGTTTATGCAATGTTGTTGAAGGCGAGAGCAATCATGAATTGAGCGGAATATATTTAGGTCATTATTGCAGGAAAGAAAGGCTGTATGATTATTAATTACAAGTTCAAATATTGGGGGTTCTTGACAATTGACGGAACGAGGCTTATGGCGACGGTAATAAGGATGTGGTAGAAATTTGAGTTATGGAGAAACGAGCTCATGCGGGCGGATTAGCCGAAGGAATTGCAACCATATAGGAAACCCGTTTATGCTAATTAATACTAAATTAAATGCAATAAATAAAGCAACTTAAGTGATCTTAAAGTGAAGTGGAGCGTACCTGGGGAGAATCACCACAATTATCTGATGTGACCTCCTTCTTCATTGCAATATGTGACACGGAGAACGTGGATGATATGGAAAATGACAGGTGGATGATGTGGAAGAGAGAGAGTGAGTACGGATTGTGGATGATGTGATGAAATGGAATGGAATGGGGATCTTAAAAGATATCCCCTTTATTATGATTTGTTATGCACTATTATGCATGGCCTGGGAGTTTGAGCCTAGGCTCAATTTCTTTGGCTGCAGGATCACTCTTGTCCTGCTCAAGTTCGAATTGTATCAGAAATATTTCCTTGTCAATGGGCTTAGAATAAAGCTTGAGGCGATGCCCATTGACTAATAGCTTGAACTGGACCTCATCAATGGTTCTTAATTGAACAGCACCATTGGTGAATACCTCCTCTATCTCATATGGACCCAACCATCTGGTTTGTAGTTTGCCTGGATTGTCCTTATATCGTGAGTCATAAAGTAGAGCCCAATCTCCTTCCTTGAACTTCTTTTCCTTGATGTATTTATCATGCCACCTTATTCGCTGATTTTATATCATCTCTGTGTGTTGCAGGGCATTCTTTTGGAGCTCATCCGATGCATTGAGCTGCATGACTCTATCCCTTTGTGCAGTTGTTAAATCCATGTCCATCTCTAATGCTGTTCTTAGAGTCTTATGTTCAAATTCTATTGGCATCACAACTGTTTTACCATACACCATTTTAAAATGTGTATATCCTGTAGCAGTCTTCCAGGTAGTACGGTAGGCCCATATAGCTTCTGGTAACCTTGGAGCCCAGTCCTTCCTATGTAAATCTACAGTTTTAGTCAAAATGGCATTTATGTCGCTATTGGTGACCTCAACCTGGCCATTGGCCTGGGGATGATAAGAGGTTGATTTTCTGTGCTTGATGTTATATTCATTGACTAAGGCTATAATCAAGGTAGAGGTGAACTGTGTCCCTTGATCTGTTACTATTTCCCTAGGGACACCAAATCTGGTAAAAATTTCTTCATAAAAGAATTCTACTACTTTATTATCTCTAGCATGTTTCATAGGTTTAGCTTCTACCCATTTGGTCACATAATCTGTACATACAAGGATATAGGACTTACTATTTGAAGGTGGATCAATTGGTCCTACAAAATCTAATCCCCATTTGTTGAAGGGTGTAACAACTTGTGGAAACATAGGCATCTCATCAGATCTAGTTGGTCTTCCCATCCTTTGGCATCTATCACATCTCCTAGTATATTTGGCTGCATCTCTATGCAGAGTTGGCCAATAATAGCCAGTATTTAAAATTTTTATTGCTATTCTTTTGGCAACAAAATGTCCACCACACGACTCATCATGGCTTGCATGCAATATATCATAAGTGTCCTCCTCTTGTACACATCTCCTCATAACTTGATCTGGTCCTGTATAAAACATGCAATTTGCAATCCAAGAAAAGTTAAAACTTTTCTCTACCAATAATCTCTTTTCCTTAGGGGAGAATTGAGGAAGAGTTCTTCCTACAGCCAGATAATTTGCTATATCGGCATACCATGGGTGAATAACCTTGATTGAGAACAGGTGCTCATCAGGAAATGAGTCTTCAATGAGTGCAGAGTCATCTTGCCTTTGAATTCTAGAAAGGAAATCAACAACCATATTGGCCTTACCTGACTTGTCCACAATTGTAATGTCAAATTCCTGCATCAGCAACAACCACCTTGCCAGTCTTTCGGCTATTGAGATTTTGTTCATAAGATATCTGATTGCTGAATGATTAGTGTTGACAAATATCTGATAACCTGTGATGTAATGCTTGAACTTATTGAGGGCATAGATGATTACCAACATTTCTTTTTCTGTAACAGTGTAGTTTAATTCAGCCCCTTGCAAATTTTTGCTTATGTAGTAGAGTGCATGTTCTGTTGAACCACCCTTCTGTCCTAAAACAGTTCCAATGGCATAATCCGATGCATCAGTATGAATATGAAATGGAAGTGACCAATCAGGTCCTTTCAAAATAGGTGCCTGTGTAAGGGCAACTTTTAAATCAAGGAATGCTTTTTCACACTCCTTTGTCCAAGAAAAATCTGCATCTTTCTTTAGCAGACTATATAAGGGGCCTGCTGTTTGGTTAAAGTCCTTGATGAATCTTCTATAGTATCCAACATGGCCTAGAAAGCTCCTTACTTCTTTCTGTTTGGTAGGAAAGGGTAGATTAGGGATGACCTCAATCTTAGCAGGATCAACCTGTATTCCTACAGCAGAAATATAGTGACCAAACACTATTCCCTCTTGCATCATCATGAAACACTTTTGACTATTCAGTGATAGATTATGATATTCACATCTCTGTAGTACTTTCTTCAAGTTTTCTTGAGCTTCCTCAAACATTGCACCATAAGCAGTAAAGTCATCCATATATATTTCCATGCAATCATATGAGATGTCTGAGAAGATGCTTATGACTGTCCTCTGAAAAGTTGCAGGTGCATTACAGAGACCAAAAGGCAAGAATGAGTAGGCAAAATTTCTCCAAGGGCATGTAAAATTAGTCTTTTCTTGATCCTCAAGAGCAATCTTGATTTGATTGTACTCGCTAAAGCCATCTAAGAATGAGAAGTACTTTTTCCCAGCTAAATTATCTAGAACTTGATCAATGAATGGAAGAGGAAAGTAATCTTTCTTTGTTGCCAAGTTGAGTTCTCTATAGTCTACACATACCCTCCATTTTCCTCCTTTCTTAGGAACAATAACCAATGGGGAAACCCACTGACTATCTGAGATTGGGTAGATAAAACCAGCATTCAACATTTTCTGCAACTCCTCTTTAACAATTTCTCTCAAAGCTGAATTTATTCTTCTTTGAGGCTACCTGACAGGTCTGAACTCACTGTTAATGTATATGAAATGTGTATAGAGTTTGGGGTCTAAACCCTTAATGTCACCATATTCCCAAGAAAAAGTTGACTTATGACTGGTAAACATTTTAACCATAGATTCTTGTTGCTCACTAGTGAGGTTTTTATTGATGCTCAAAGTTTTTCCTGCTACTACCTCAATTTGAGAGGTTAAATCAACCATAGATACTTCAAGCAGAAATGAAATTTCTACCTCATGGGGTAGCAAGGTGTGTAAGTAGTCAGTTGCTGTAGGATAATGAGCTGATGTAGGCGAAGGAAGAATGGTCTGCAAGGAACATGGATTTTTTCACAATCAAAGTATTCGGTACCATAGTTATTCAACAGGATATTGGACAGTATACCTTCTTCTTCTTGTTGTGCAATGAAAGACTCTCTAGTAATCATCATTAATTTGGCCATGGAGTTCACTTCCTCTTCTTCTCCCAAATCTAGTCAAACAGCCTCTCCAAACTCAAGCTAGGGCTGGGTTGGAGAATAGAGGGTAAGCTTCTTTGTGTTATACCCATCAGATATTGTCATGTTACCCAATCTACAACCAATGTAAGCATTAGCAGTAGCCAACCAAGGCCTTCCTAGTATGACAGGATATCCCCCCAATGATGCCTTTGGAGATAAGACCATAAAGTTAGCAGGGTACTCCCACAAATCCAAGGTGACTACAAGGTCTTCAAGTACCCCATTAGGTTTGACAGTTGAGCTATTAGTAAGCTGCAATATTATAGGTGTAGCCCTTAGGTCTGAAATACTAAGTTTTACAACCAAATCCTTTGTCATGACATTGATAGCTGCACAAGGATCTACTAAAGCATTCTTAATTTGCAACCCATTAATATTGATTTCCATAACAGGGCTTCCTAGATATGAATATTTTGGGATAGTAAGCTTCCCTAGCATTAAGTTAGAGAGTTGGCCTATGACATGGATAGTTTGAGGGTCTTTCTTTTTCCTCCCCGGTTTCTTCAAACATGCCTCTTTAATGGCTTTGCTATAGATAGGTACCTCTTTGATTGCTTGGAACAAGGGAATTTTCACACATATATGCTTTAGTTGGTCAAGGATGTCAAAGATAGGTTCTTCTTGTTTTTTCACATTTTCACCTTCCAACCTTTGTGGGAAAGGAGGGGACACTTTATTAGATGCCTTAGGTAATGATGGAATATGAACTGGATCATTTGGTTGGGCAAGGTCATTTGTATCCTCATCTTGGTTAGCTCCCTCAGATGGCAATTATGAGATTATGGGAGGAGATGGTGTGGGTAACACAGTTTCTGAACGTAAATTGATATTATTTAGGTTGAGAGCATAGGTAGGCTGATGATTAGGATAAGCAAAATAGACTTGCTGCTGTTGTTGCTGCGACTGCTGGTTATTTGGATTGGGTGCTGCCTGAGCAGGTAATTGGGTTGGCTTTGGATTCGGACCTTGATTAACTACAAAAGGTGGCATAATGGACTGCTGCTGGGATTGTTGCAGGAAACCAGTGGGTGGATTTGACCATTGCTGGCCTCCTCTCCATTGGTTAGACTACTGCCAATTTTCTTGCGGAGGCTGCCACTGATTTTGCTGTGGTGGTTTTCAATTCCCTTGTGGGGATTGCCAACAGTTGTGGTGGGCATTTGGCCAAGGGTTATTCCATTGAGGTTGAGAATATGGGCCATAACTTGGAGGGTATTGGTTCTATCATTGATTATTATATGAACCAAAATTTTGCAAGGGGTCTTGAGGCATACCTTATCTTGGGGCCCATGGCCTGCGTTGAGCAACAAAGAACACATCTTCCACTCCTTCAATAGTTTTGAACTCGGTAGGAAGACGCTGCACCTCCAAATTGGCCACTGATTTGCATCTATAGTCCCTCTTCCTCTATCTGTAGTGAGGGCAATATTTAGCCAGCATCGCATCAGCTTCTTCTTTCTTCTTTCTAGCTTGCATGGTGTCTAGCTGAGTAGCTACATCATTGAGGATGTCTTGCTTGAAGTCGGACAAAAGATTAGAGAGTTCTCCTTTTGATACGCATGAGCCACTTCCTTTGGCAACAGAGGGTTTGAACCCTCTGCCTTTCTTTACGCTTGCCCTAGAGTAATTGAGACATATCATTTTGATGTCATCCCAATTACTTTGGGTAATATCTCCTCTAGCCATGAGGTCTAGTGTTTCCATGCAAGTATCATTGACTCCCCTTAGAAAGAGAAGTTTTTTAGACTCCTTATTTAGCTAGTGCTGAGTATTTTTCTGCACATTGAACAAAAACTTGGATACATAGTCCTCCAAATTTTCATCCTCCTTTTGTGTCATCTTGAAGAGGTCATCTCCTCTCATATCATTTCCCCTACAATATTCTTTATACTTCCCTAAGAACAATTCCTTCAATTCATCCCAAGTGGCTGCTGCATTGCCTCCTAATCCCATGAACCATCTTAAGGCTGACTCCTTTAAAGTAGAAGGAAACAATTTCATCTTATGGGCTTCAGTAGTATAATCATAACTCCTACATAGGATGTCAAATTTGAACAAGAAGGTATGAGGGTCCTTTGTAATCAGGCCATAGAATTTTGGAAGCAATGAAGCAGGGATATTTTTGAGATTATTATTGTCATGCAACTCAGGGAGTGGAAATGGAAAAGTAGGAACTGCCATCCTTGGTGGTGGTCTTGGGTTAGCTCCTGGCTGGTAGACAACAATGGCTAGTGGATTGTTATGGAGATGCTGGTTATTGAGGGTATGCAGGTTATTAACTGTGATGTGAGTAAATCAATATTATCAGGTGTATCAAATAGGTTCAAACTGATCTCCGAGGAAGAAGAAGATGAAGTGACAAGGTCCTGACCGACATCCAAATATGGTTCTTCTGGGATAATTTCTGGGTCAATCTGTGGGTTATTTTCTTGGATATCTAAACTTCTAGGAAGGAATCTTCCAAATTGGTCTCTTCTTCTAAGCATATAGTAAGAAGTAAATCTAGCTATGGAGAAATGCTGGAATAGTAAATTTTGATCTAAATAAAACTTCAAGCTACTTGCTAGCATGCCTGCAATAGGTTTTTAGTTTGACACCATCCCCGACAACGGTGCCAAAAATGTAGTGTTCTTTAATCAACTAGATAACTAGGAATATGAATTCCTCAACTTAGGGATTGAACATCACAACAAGCAGCTATAATCAATTTAAAGAACCTCATTTACTTATCAACCCAAGGACGTAGACTTGAAATGGGACAACAAAAAATATGCACTAACCACCCTTCCAGACATGCATGATCTTCTAAAATGCTAGAACTCTAAATTTTGGAATTACTTTACTGAATAACTTGCTTGGAAATAGAACTGAAAGGTAAAACTACTCTGTTTCTAGCGGCTATAGGAATAATCAATAGCACTGTATTTCTGTTACTGCAGGAACAGACATATTTAACTTCTATAAAAGCAAGTACAGCTATCATAATCCTACAAAATGAAAGTATAGGCAATTTCCTAAGTGGGTCTCCTTAGGTCATGCCAAAATAAATAACAGATTAGGTGAAAAACTTCATAAAATTTATTGATCTAAAGTGAACAAGTACATAGCGCAATCTTTCTTGACTGTATTTTTGATCTAAAAACCGTATTACAATAGCAAGTTCTTCCAGCTCATTCTCTGAAGGAGAATGGGCTATTTATTGAAAACTAATCCTAACTACTAACCAACCTTCCCTTATAAATCGGGAGGTATTTATTACATCCAACTAACTTAAGTAAAGAGGCGAATGACAATGCAAGGACTAAGTCAAATCGGCTTGGCAGTCTTAAAGCACCATCATCCTGGATTTGTGCAATAGCAGGATGCTTGGCCTGGATTTTTGAAACATTCTCCCTGCTTGGCAGATGAGTGCAAACCAAATCCCCATCTTTTGCTGTTGAACGAGTCTTTATAGATTCAGCCTTCTACTCTTCAAGTGGAATTCGAATTCCTTCCTCCAATCGTGGTACCTGCAAAATAACTCGCCATCTTTTCCTGGAGAAGAAGGTTAGCTCAACACATTCATCTTTAAGATAATTCATTACTTCATTCATTCATTCATTAAGTATTAACTAAGGCAAACATCGTTTCGGACATGGCTGCAGGAAGTTTGGTAGTGGAGGCTGCAGGAAGGTTCTATGATCACAAAAAGTCAAAGTATTTATCAGACTAATAAAACATTAAAGATAATAATCATGGGACTTTTTATCATAATATAGTCATCATATTTGAGTTATAAAAAGGTCTATGTTCTATCCCATAATCAGACTGAATGTTTGATTTAGCATAATAAAAATAGAAAAGTATTTATAAAAATATGATCAAAATGCGCCAAAATATTAGCTCATCACATATCATGAAAGATTGTCATCATTGCTCTTTGATAGGTGGCTCCTGCATTTTTCAGATCAAATGGCATGACATTCCAGCAGAAGGCTCCCCATGGACATGTAAATGCCATCTTTACCTGATCTTTTGGAGCTATTTTTATTTGATTATATCCTAAAAAACCATCCAAGATTGACAACATGGCATGCCCTGCCGTCAAGTCCACAATGATGTCTATATTTGGTAATAGAAAATCATCCTTTGGGCATGCTTTATTTGGGTCTCTAAAATCCGTACATATCCTGATGCTATTGTATGGATTTGAAATAGGTACAATGTTTGATATCCCCTCGACGTATTCGATAGACCTTATGAATCCAACATCCAACAATTTCTTTAACTCAGTCTTTACCATTAATGCTATATGGGGATGCATTTTTCTCAATTTTTGCTTCATAGGCTTGATTCCTACAGGAAATGACAAATGATGCATGAGTAGATTTGGATCCAAACCTGGCATATCAGAATATGACCAAGCAAAGTTGGTGCTTCTTTCCTTAAAGAAATTGATGAATTCTGGTCTCTCTTGATCTGTCATGGATTCTGCTAGATGTAGGATTTGTGCTTTCTCTTCAGTGCCGATGTTAACAGATTATGTTGGTTCTACCAAGACTGATGATTGCTCATGATATTCTCTAGAAGAGTGTCAAATCTCCCATCTTTCGGTGCCTCAGAGAGGTTTTCACCGTTAGATACGTTCTTTATTTTATCTTTTTCCAGATCTAATGCTGCCATAGAATGGTTTTCACCATTAGATCTATTATCCCTATTTTTACTTTTGCAACTGGAAGATTTGACACCCTCCTCCCAATTCACATTGTTATGAGTATTACAGATAGAAATCATACCAGGTTTGTCATGACATAGGAAATTAATGATGGCATCATCATCTACAAATATTGGTACAGTCAGAGGTTCGATAGGTTCCCAGTCAATAAGTTCTCGATGGATTAATGGCATGAGGTGATCAGATTCATTTAGTATGATGGATGTAAGGGTTTGGACAACCATTTGGTCATAGACGTTTATTGGAATATCGAGGTCAATGATGGTACCTTCTTCAAGATCGTCTAGTTCACTCGAGGTCTGTTCGTCCCCACTTGAGTCATCGATATTTAGTGATCCTGCTACGAATGGTCTAGACCCAGAGCCTTGTCCCTCCTCACATGCAGGTGCATATTGTTGTATTACATCAATTTGAATATCGGTGCAAGATAAATCAGAGCACAAATCCCACTCATATTCATTTGAATCCATTTCAGATCTATCTCTAAGCTAAAGGATTCTTTCTACAACCTTCCTTGTCATCTCCTGTTTGTCTTCTTTAGAGTATCCTAGTCCCATCTTCTCTTTTGATTGGAGATTGAGGGGCTGAATAGGCTCAATTATTCCTTCCTTTCTTAAACCAATAGGTCCTTGTCCTTCATAACCCATTTTTTCTAGGATAGCTTTCCCTTTGCCATATTTGTCTATATTGATGTTGACATTCTTGATACTGCTATTTGATGTCGATGGTTTGTCATCTTTGTATAACCAATCAAAGATTTCTTTATTGTTTGATTCATCCTTTATGGTACCAGCTTTTACAAACCTTTCTTCTAGAGCTGTGACAGGTAGTGATTTTTGATTTTTGATCATTGATGGTTGGCCATATGTCTTAGGAGATGGCATTAACTATGAAAGATTAAGCGATTGCTCCACAAAGTATTGCCCCATTCCCTTGTCTGTCAACTGGACCTCCTCTTGAGATTTCTGTGATAAAGAAGTTTGGGGATCTGCATTGTCTAGTACTTGAGTGTCAACAAAATTTGTATCTTTTGCTTTATCCTTCTTCTCTACCCATTTGGTGATGATATTTGGACGTTTTTCTTCATTTGGTGTCTTTGAATTGGATGCTTCCCGATTGTGAGGAACAAAGGTATCCTGAGAGTTTTTAAGTGTGTCACAATTCTGAGGATGATTAGAATTGGCAGATATAGTCATCTCCTATCCATTTACAGGGAACTTTAAGCATTGGTGATATGTGGAAGGTACTGCTTGCATTTCATGGATCCAAGGATGTCCTAAGAGTATGTTGTAAGTCAACTCTTTTTCCAGTACTTGACATGCTATGAATTTCATCATTGGTCCCACTTGAATTGGTAACATAATTAGTCCCTTTGAAGATCTCTCTTCCTCATCATATGCTTTTATGGTCATTTTCCTTTGGGCATCAATAGAATCATCGGAATACCCTAGTGCACAAATTAACTTTAGAGTGAAAATGTTCAAACTAGCTCCCCCATCTATTAAGACACGATGATTGTGGATCAAGACTTCAATATGGAGTGCGGTGTTATTGGGATGGTTTAGTGAGAGATCATCCTGTTCAGAGAATGATAGATAATGTGGGGTAGTCAAATTCCCCACCATAGCTTGGAATTGGCAAACATCTAGATTTTTTGGTACTGTAGTGGCAACTAATGCTTGTTCTAGAACCTCCTTGTGTGATGGAGATAGTTTGAGGAGTTCTAGTATTGATATCTACACTGGAATGTTTTGAAGCTGATCGACAATGTTGTAATGAGATGGAGGTGGATATGTATTTTTAGACCCAACTCCCTTTAACACTACCTTGGATTGCCCCCTAGTCATTACATTTACTAGTTGATATTCCTGTTGGTCTCTGATTTTTAAGACATTTATTTGATTTTCAGAGATTTGTATGCTTGGGAGCAAATCCAAAGGGGTAATGTCATTGGTTTCATGTTCGTTAATGTTATGACCAACTGTATGATCACTTTCTACTTCGGAAAGAAAAAGGATTGTTTTATCATAGACATGATTGATGTTCTTACCTTTGTTGTTTGTAGATGATGATGCTCCTTTATCATAGTTTGGTAAAGGGTCCTTGAAGGCTGAATGATCATTATTATTTTGGGGTCCTTCCACATATATCTTGTCATTGTCGATCAGATCTTGAACTGCGTGTTTCAACTCCATGCAATCTTTAGTTTTGTGACCTTTATTGTTGTGGAAGTTGCAGTAATCTGAGTCATTCCACCATGGTGGTTTGACCTTTGGATCCTAGAATCTTGCTTCTCGTGCTGTGATAAGACCAATAGTGACTAGTTCTTTCATTGCTGATTCCAAAGTTTGGCCTAAAGGTGTGAACTGATGCCGGTTTGATGGTTTTTGGTATGACTGTGGTTTTGTGATTTCATTGTTCTGTATGACATTCGACTTGACAATTTGATCATTGTTTTGATTCTTTGAAGTAGATGCTATCAAGTTAAAAACCGGTTTGACATTTTGTGAATCATTTGTTGTTTCATTGGTAGTCGTGTTTCAGTTCTTTTGCCAAAATTTTGGTTTATCACTGCTCGAGTATTGATTGGAGGAGTTATTTGATTTATCGTTGAAATGTTTAATAACCCCTCTTTTGACTAGCGCTTCTTCAATCTTAAGGCCATTTTCTATTAATTTTTCGAATGTAGGAGGACATTGTAATTCAAGTCTGTAACTCATTTCCTCTGTCAAGTTGTCAATGAACAAATCCATTTTCTCTTCTTTAGGAATGGATTGAGGATATCTGGCGAACAATCATTGCCATCTTTGTAGAAAGGACAAGAATTTCTCCCCTTTGTTTTGTTTTAGGTTATATAGATCCTTTATCGTAACATCATGTTGGATCTTAAAAGAATACTGAGAGATGAAACTGTTGACCATTCCTCAAAAGTCCTGATACCCGGTTGTAATTTTGAAAACCATTCCATACATGATCCTCCCAAGCTTCTTGGGAATAATCTCATTAAGTAAGTTTCCTCTTGGGAAAACTCAAGGCGCATTGTTTTGAATTCCTAGATATGATCTATCAGATCCATTCTTCCATTGTATTTATCATACTTTGGGAATTCAAAGTGTCTAGGAAAAGGTAGCATGCCAACTGTTGCATCGAAAGGATAAGGATAAATTTTCTGTATCGCATACCTTTTGGTACTCCCTTTCATCATATCCTGTATCTGTTGTTGTAATATTTTCATTTGGGACGTTAAAGCAACAACTAGATCTATTGCTTGTGTGGGTTGCGATATTTTAGTCTCACTAGTTACAAGTGCTTCCTTCAGATGGTTTACATCAAAGTCCTTGGTAGGTTTAGCACCTAATTCAACCAACATCAAGAGATATTTCTCCATGTCTTGTTCTAAGATCGTTTCCATAAATTTATGGAATTTGGGATCTTGTTGAGCTGTTTGAATATCCTCTGGAGTTATTTCATTCTTATCAATTTGGTGTAGACTGTTCCGGGGATTTTCCTTTGCCATTGTTTGGGATGTTTCAAGTTCTTGCTCTAAGAGTCTTTGTTTTTGCGACCTAGTGAAGATTGGCATACAAATTTTTTCTTTCTTCCGAAATGTTGATTTTCTATGATGAAAAAAATTTCAATTGAATTTTTAACAAAGTCAAATATGATGACTGATCTTATTGATAAAACTAGGTTAAAAATTGGATTAATATACTTTGTTGATAAAGGATGATAATATCCTGATGATGAAACTTCAGTGTAATAATCGATTGTGTATTTGATTTGACACTTCTAATTTGCAAGATCTTGTTTCAGTTGATAAGATTGGAAATTTGTATAAACCTATCTGATTTCGGTTTCTAGACAGTGATTCTAATAAAAGGAAACTTTTGTTCTGGTAAAAACTATGGATAAAAGATAGACAGACTAACTGGTATGATTTTGGAACTCTCTGTTTTGAAAGCGCTAAAACAAGGTACATAAGCGCTATTTCATAGAAGCGCTAGAACAAATTTCAAAAGCACTGAAATAGGCGATGGAAGCGCCATCTTTACAAATGCACTAAAACTATACCTGAAAGTGCTGTAGAAAGTTATGGAAGCACTAACTTGACATATGCGCTAAAACAGTGCTCGAAAGCGCTGAAAAAGATGATGAAAGCGCTGTTTGATGGAAGCACTAGAATAATGACTGTAAGTGCTAAAATAGTGCTTGGAAGCACTGAAACAGGTTTCCAGAGCATTAAAACAAAGGTTTGATGTTCAAGACTCTTTATTACAGAATTTGATTTGGCCTTGTGGCGTATTGTATAATGGGTTGTGGAAAATAAGACTGACGTGTGCATTGACTACGGTTGTGATATTGTGTGAGAGCTCTCCTCTAGAACAAGGCTCGTGAATAGAGTGGCTCTACAACATAATCAAGAGTGTGACCCCTAGCAAAATCGTGATATCTATGGATGAAGGTTTTATGCTATAAAAATATCTTTCGATTTTGATATAGAAAACTCCTTCTCCTTAAATTATCCCAATAACTAAGAGATTTCTTGGGTTTGGTGATTTTGATTGTTCTCTTGACAAACATGGTGGACTTCCACTTTCGAATCATGAATTTCTTGACCTGCTTTGACTTGTTGTTTTCAGGATGATCTTTAATCTGATTTTAATGAATTTGTGAAAACACAACAAGCAATTGTGAGATAATTGTTTTTAAACTGAATAGATCATGTATGTTCAAGAACCACGAATGGTCCTTATTAATTTTCATGGTTTTCTTTGACAAATGTACACAAATCAGATAGACTCACTCTTAAGGACAAATAGGTCATTGTTATGTTCAACAACCCACATCTTGAAATTGCGTTGACGCACACAGCCGTGTCACCCCCTAGAGGGTGCCCATTTTTTTGTCATTTCTAGGCACGTACTCAGAGTTGGATTTCTCATCCTCTGAGCAAATGGTCCTTGGAAATTATATGGTGAGTGTCTTGGGGGCATATTCTTCCCTCCCCTTGCACTGTGAGTATGACAATGTCTGGTTATTGACTCGAAGGGATACTACTCTATGGTTCGTAGATAGGGCTTCCTTGCGGTGCAAAAATTGATAAACTCCCTCAGGAGACCTCCCAATCTTTAGAACAAAGATTTTAGGGATGGTTATCTTGCTCACTATGATCAAGTTGGACTTTCATCAGTAACTTGCATTTTGATTAGAGTGGGTTGGAATCCTTGGCTTTAGGTGTTCCCACTTAGGTCGTTCTCGTAGGGTGAGTACTTTTTCCGACTACGACAGGCCTTCTAAAGGATTTAATAAAGCATAAATAGTATGAAATAAAGATGAATCTGGTGCTTTGATCACCCAGTTAAGGGGACAACATAAGCCTAATCACCACACAAGCACAACATATAAGTTGTTTTGTTTTAAGCCCGAAAAGACAATTTTCTAATCTATGTGAAGATTTTGCTTCACAAAAATCATGATGTTCTTTTTAACTGATACTGCAAAAATGCGATGGCTACCCTAGGATTGATAAATTTTAGAACAACAATGGCTACCCTAGGATTGATAAATTTTAAAAACCAGAAGTGGCTACCCTAGGATTGATAAATTTTAAAAACCAGAAGTGGCTACCCTAGGATTGATAAATTTTAGTTTAATAGTGAAAACATTAAATTCTGGCCACGGTCGCATTGGATCCAGACCGATTTTACAATAATGCTAAAACAGTCCACCAAAGTGCTATAGTTTTTACCTGATGTGCTAAAATCGAAAGTGCTGAAATAGAGCACTGAAGTGCCAAATTTTTCCACAGAAGCGCTAAATCAACTTTTCTGGAAACGGGTCACCGATGCACTGAAACAGGTCATGGAAGCGCTACAGTTGAAAGCATTGATAGTTTTGACAGATGCACTATAGTATCATGGAAGCACTGAAACAGAGCATGAAAGCGCCATAGTTTTCCATGAATGCACTATAGTATTTGATGAAAGCACTGAAACAGAACACGTCGGAAACCTGCACGACACTTTACAAAAAAAATGATAAAAAATTGGGGTTAATGCCCCATGGTGGGTGCCAAATTGTAAGTGTGAATAAGGTATAAAGAATAAAACACTTCTTAATGAAACATTACATCAAAGATTAAGCTAATAATCAAAGGAAAGTGTCTCATTATCTCCTATCTTCAAAGATTTATTAAGCTATTGTGCTCTCAGATTTAAATAACACTACAACTGTTAAAATGACAATCTAAAGAATGAACTGATGTTGATGCAAATGATGTGATATGATAATATGATAAAACTAAATGATAAAAGAAACTAATATAACATGGATTGACATGGAAACAGCTGGATGAAGCTATAGGAGGCAGCCGTGATATGAAAATTTGAATTGCTTGATGCTTGATGATTTTTTGCAGAGTAAAGTTGCATAAGTTTGATAATCTGGATCCTTTTCTTGGTTGAATGAAGCTTTATTTATAAATTTCTTGGTTGTAGAAATGCACAGGGATGGCAAAGAGAGGCTTGGATTCAATCTGAAGGTTTGAATGGTGAAAGATGAAGGAGATTGAGAAGATTTTGGAGATTGTCTCTACCCATGAAAACACCAGGCAAGAGAAGAGGAAGGATTGATGGAGGGGGATTGAGAGATAAATTTGCAATTTGTCTCCAATTCTTCCTGTGAAGTTTCAATCAATTAATTTTGACATTATTTTGACATAAATTAGACATAGGATATCTAATTTGATTTGAAGAAATATAGAGGAATATTCCTTATGCCTTTATTCAAATATTTTTGATTTATTTAAATTAGCAAAAGAGGGATAAATAATTTAATAGAACAAACTATAGAAGTTGTTTATTAAATTAAACAGAAGAATAATGGCAATTAATCAATAAAGTGTTTAATCTTTATTTAATTAATTTAAGATTGATGTGATAGAATAAAATAGGGAGATAATAATTAAATCATACAAAGTATTTAATTTTGTTTATTTAATTAAGATGAGGTTGGAAGAATTTAAATGTGAATGTGAATGTGAACTATATAAATAAATATTTCTATTTATTCAATAGTAGAGGAATTTAGGATAATTAATCAAATAATTCGTATTTAATTAATCGGATTCTCAAGACCAATTTTAGGTGTATACAGATAGAACCCTGCTAGTTTTAAACCATACCTATAATGGAGTCTCCTCTACACCTATCAAAATGTTGATAAACAACCACTTTTGATTTAAATTTTGGGGGATCAAATGAATTCATTTAAAATTTATGTTTTATAAATATGTAGTCCTTATTATAAGCTTCCCAAAAACTATAATTTTAAATATATTTAATTTGATTATTATATTTATTTTTTATTTCTTATGAATGTAGGGTTTTCATCAAGAATTAAGATCTTTGTTTTGCACATGTGGAAAAATAGTAGATTACCAATTTTTTTTTGAAAAATATCTATGCTCTTGGTATTTACATCCTTGATCCAACAAAAAGAAAGTTTGAATTTTGATACATACAAAAAATGTTGTGTTATATAGTAAACCTATGTCTAAGTTGTTATTGGTTTGACTTCAAAACTTAATTAAGAGAAAAATATTCAATAAAACACTATGAAACCAAATGAAGAAGCTAGATATCGTAGTTGCAAATCTAAATTCGAAAAAAATATAATTTTATCCTTTATAGAAAAAGTTGTGTTATATAGTAAACATCACTCTTTAAAAATGGTGTTTACTATTAAAAAGTAGTTATCGAAGGAGATGGAAAAAGAAATGCAATTTGATTCCAAAATTTTATTTTTTTATTTTTACAAACTACAGACAAAATGTCACAAATCAATTGTTTGCATCATCTTCAAATTCCTCATGGTTTAGTAGTTATAGGTGTCTGAAAGTAAAGATTTAGTTAAAAATGTTCAGGTCAATGTTAAGTTTCGCCAAAAAGTGTAACCCACTATTGTGGGATCACCCAATGAATCCCATTAGAAAACTAGTTGTAAGATATACAACAATGATGATTGGCTATAAAATTTACTTCATAAATAGGGACAATTCAATATCTACCACCATGATCAATGTGGAATATGAGATGGTTGAAAATGGTACAAACTATGATATTTGTGAGTTGCTTAGGCAATAATTGATAGAGAATTTAAATAAAACTAAGGAAAAGAAGTATGTATTCAAGTATGAGACTTTTGTAGTATGTTTAATTTTCTACATTCTAAAGCAATGACCCAAAACTCAAAGTGTGACATGGCTTAGAGGTAGACCTATTGTCAATCAGATCAAAGACCATATGATTGGACTTGGAGATGGGAAAGTAGAAGATGATGCTCTTGATGCTTTCTTCACAGTATTTCAAAGGAGAATGCATGAAAGGGAAATGATACCTAGAAAAATGGTTAAAAATATCACAATGACATTACTTTCCTAGTGTCAATAGATGAAGGTATGATGGAAGTAGTGGAACTGACGACAGTATGGATCCTTACACTGGGATATGAAATCAATGAACATGAAATGACTAGTTAAGCTGACATTTTGTTGAAGAGTCTGAAGGATGAAACTAAAGAAAGGTATGAGACATATGAAGAAAAGTATATGGAAGTGCACATGGAACAAAGAAAACCTATAACGAAGAATAAAATGGATAAGATGGTTGATATATATGGAAAGGAAATGGGAATTTAAAATGAATGAGTGTAGTATGCAATAGAAAGAGTAAGGAAAATTAAGTGCTGCAGAAGCATCCAAAAGCACAAGAAGATTAGGTAGGATTGATACCACTCCTCCTAATATTTAGAAGTCCTCTAGGATTGTGCCAAATATTTGAGAAAGGATAAATACTACTTCCAGCCCTTTGGTAAAGGATAAATCTCCTCCAGTAGTACAAACTACAAGGGCTGAGAAGAAGAAAATTGCCACAGTTGCACCACCTGCTACCCCAACAAAAAGAAGAGTAAAACAAAAAGCTATGAGAGAGAAGGGTATAGGTATTAATATCATAGAAGAAGAAGAGGAGTTGGAAGAAGAGGGACCATAGTTGGTCTGAAGAATAAGTGATTCTTCATAAGGTGAAGCTAGTTCAAAAAGAAGAAGAGTTGATATAATTGACATTGAGAGTGAAGAGGAGATAGAGAAAGAAAAAGAAGCATTTAAAATAAATATGAGGTAAAATAAAAAGGAAGCCAAGAAGGCTTCTCCAGAGAAGAAGAGGAATGTAGAAATAAAGAAGACTCCAGTTGAAGGAAAATAATAGAAACAAAAAGAATCGGTAAGGCCTCATTCCCCCATGAGATTAGAGGCATTATTTAACAATATTTTTCAAAATAAAATTTTAGGAGAAACTACAACTCTATATAAATATGCAGATGAGATAGAAAAGGCCACCATCATTGAATCTATTTTCAAATACATTATTGTTCTTGAGGTGGATATGCAGAACATCAAAAAACATGTACTTGAAGATTTTTTGAACATCCTTCTCCTGTTGAAAAGAAGGGAAGAAGCTATAAAAGAACATAAAAGTCTAAAAGAAGAAGCTTTGGAAAGAGTAAGTTCTCCTTTATCCAAGGATGACAAAGCCACATTGGCCATAGTATTTATTAAGGAGTCAAGGATAAAACAAAGGGTGACTAGCCTTATGGGAAAAGATCAAAGTGATCTTGAAAGGCTCAAAAAGGAAAGCAATGATGAAGAAGAAGAGATAGCTCAAAAATTGGGGATGATACTAGAGGTTACAAAATAAGTGAATATGGAGATCCCTTGAGAATAAAATATAGAAGAATATGTACAAAAAGATGATGCTTAGCATGATCTTACATAAACAAAGAAGTTGTCTAGAAAACACATCTCTAAAAGTGGAGGATATGACATAAAGAAATTCTGCTCGGATGTAGTGATCAAAGAAGACATTGCAAAGGAAAATATCATCACTCCACCTTTGGTACATCAAGAAGTTACTCCTATGATAAACACTAAAAAAATTGCATAGGAAGAGAATACAATTCACCAATTTTTGTTCTAAGCATGGGATTTAGGCATCCTATTCTTCACCATATCACCCATTGGGTAATGGTCAAGTATAATCAAGTAATAAAATCTTGATGAAAGTCATTAAAAAGGATCATTAAGAAGAATAAGAGAGCTTGGGATTCCAATTTGAAACTAGCATTGTGGGTGGATAGGGTGATAGTCAAGAAAGCAACTGGATATGCTCCATTTGATTTGGTTTATGGTATTGTAGATTGGTTATTGAAAAATAACCAACAAATTGGCAACTTTGTTGGGGAACTGTTTGTGAAAAATTAATGTCCCAGTATGCTTTGTCCAAGTAGTGCTGAAATATGTAAAACTATTTGCAATTAGAGTCATATATACATTTCCTAATGGGGTGTCAAATTTTGCAAGAACTTGTCAAATTTTCCTGCCATTTATCATTCTGTAGTCATTTTCATACACTTCTCTCAAGTCCTTGCATTCCCTTGCAAATTCTCCACTTAGATTGTCAAAGGTTGGTCTAGGAGTTCTTTGTGTTTGAAAATCCTTGTAATTCTCTAAATATCCACATAAGTGGCATAATTATTTACAATCTCCAATTATTTTGGGGTGGCGAATCTGAAATCTTTGCTCTAGTGTGCATTATTTGAAGAAATCAAGAAAAAATTTAAGAGGAGGAACTGCGAAAGAAAGATAAAGAAAACTATTGTGCCTATAACACCATGCCCTGTTCAGAATGGGGACCATCTCTTTTCACTTGTGCCGAGTCAATTTTGCTTTGCCTCATTTTGTGTGCCCCCTATTTTGAGTTCTAAATAGTCAAGGAACCCTAGAAGTATCATCTTGAGTTGACTACACTTTGCTCCCCCCAAAATTTTCAAAGCCCTAAGTACCCGCGAGATCCCCCTGGCTGTTTGCCTTCAATTTTTAAATCGACGTCCTCCAGCTAGTGCAAGTTCGCCCCTGCGGGCTGCCATCTGTGGGTTTCTATGATGCCTTCACCATTTTGGATGATGAATACCCAACATCCTCTTGCCTCATGGGACCCGCACTCAGATCTGCCCTTTTCATCCACTGGCATTTCAAATGGCCAACACTTAACTGCTGTTTGTGTAGCAGACTTCGCCGACCCATGCGCCATTCTGAAATGAACATTCACCAACCAAGATAGTCGCCATACAATAATTTAATATGAGGATTTAAAGCCATATTTTCTATAAATACCTCACTTGAGATGTAACTTTCACCAAATTCCTTCACAAAGAATGCGTCAGACCTTGCAGCCTTCACCTCCATCACATGCACAACATCCTTGTGTCGATTCAAGCAAAGTTGAAGCATGATTCCTCATCGGCCATGCGAGATCTCGAGGTGAGTCGGCCGTTGCCCTCCACAATTTTTTTTTCCTTTGAAATTAAATTTTTTAAATGTTTGCTCGATGAAAAGCAATGAAACTAAGTAAAGAAGTGGTTTCCCTGCAAAACCCATAAGTTGAAAACTTGAGAAAACCTTAGAAAACTGTGATTTGGGTTCTGTAGAACATGACACCTTCATCGCTATTCTTGGGTGTGGCGATCATGAAATTTGGGCCCGCAACCCTCTTATTGGCATTCACTCCCCTTGAAAACAACTTTTGAAAATGGCAGCCATTTTCGTCGGACCCGTGTCCGCCGGATTCCCTTCCTTCTGGGTTGTTGTTAACTTTGAGAAACCCCCCAAGTGCCAGATGTCGACCCTCCAACCTCCTCGGGTCCGTGTACATGGACCTCCATGAGTAATTTTCCTCTAAGCTTCACCGTTTTGAATGAAAAAAGGCCCATGCCCTCCCAATGCCCAGGTCTTGCCTCTGCGGCTGGTGCCTGACCTAGTTAAATGAAAGACTTGAGCCATGCAAGCCAGGCCGTGTGGGATGCTATCCAGATTCTGCCATTTTCAATGGTTATCCAAACCCGTACATCTTCCCATCGGGTTCTGCCCCTCCGACTGACACCCAAAGAAATTTTTTTAAAGTGACTAAGGACCGAACCCTTTATAGACGAAGTCGTGCAGACTGTCGTCTATGGGACTCCATCTATGCTTCACCATTTTGAATTGCCTTTGGTCCCCATCCTTCTTCTCTATGGAACCTGAACTTCCATTCGCCCTCCTGATGCCAAAAATGCTAAGTTTAAAGTGTGGGCCACCAATTTCTCTCGTGGGCTGACCTTCACAGTCCGTCGTCCATTGCATGTCATTCCTCAAATGAAAAAGGTTCCCCATCTCCCCGTGTTGCAGCGTCTATCATCCTCCTCACCGTTGGAACATCAATGTAAAACCAAGGCCTTCACCTCTTCCAAGCCCAACTATGTGGGTTGCTCTATGTGGACTTCCGTCCCATCATGACCCTTCCAAACGACCAACCTTCCACGTCCTTCCGCATCTTCCAACCCACATATGTCTACCATCCTCCAATACCACGAGTCCCACACTACGAGACTCCATTTATGGGATGCTGCCTTGCTAGTACTGTTTTAATGGTAGAGACTCCAAAAAAACTACCAACCCAGGGAAGTCCACACCCCTAGGCCCGCATTGCCCAATTTCCTCCAAAAAAAAGACAAAGATGCTCTTTAGAGGATTTTTATGATCTTTAAGTAGTGAATTATTTGATCTAAAACTAATTTGTAGGATTTTGGTTAACATTCCTCGTCTTTTATGCTTGAATCATTTACTGCTCCTTTGGTTGCAAGATATATGGAACCAGCTACTAGATCCTCAGGGGTGGCTATAGGGAAAGACAAAGGGAAGAAAATCACAAAAGAACCTCAAGGAAAAGAATATAAAGATCAAATGAGGTACAAGTTCTAAGGGGATCCCATCAACTCGAAGGTCACCACAACATGGAAGGAGATCTTAGACACCAATCTGGGACACATCAACATTGACAAATTTAAACAAAGGGTCAGGATCAATCCCACAACAGAAAATGCTAGAAAAATCAGAGCCAGTGGGTTTGCCAAGGCTGCTGAATTCCCACTAGCTCTCATAGCCCCCAAACTTGTGATGGCCTGTAGGGAGGCATATAAAGAGGAAACCAGAATAATAGTTGACAAAGATGGGAACATACTGGCTGACTTGTTGGCCAAGTCAATAAGGAGGACCCTTCACATCCATACCTTCAACAAAATAGAGCAGACACCTAAGGAATATGGCAAAAAAATGTGGGATGTTGATCCCGTTAAATGCAAGAAGCTCATCAATCAATATTGGCTGAAGGAGAAGAGGGGCAATGCCAATAAGGTGCCCCAGGAGCTCTTCCAAAGTGAATTCTACGAAGATTACCATGACTTGGTAACTCTTCTGAGCAGAGTTATGGACCTTCCAATGGTGGCTTTCTTCCAATAATGGATGTTGTATTTCATAGAGGAAATAATCTAAGGAAATGCCAAATTCTATTGGATGAGAATGATTAGTGACTACTTGCATGAGCAGTTTGTGGCAGTGAAGAAAAATTCAAAGTTTTACATGACTTCGTATCTTGTCTACTTGCTTTCCGACCATGCCCAATATAGGGGTTTGTTTGTGGCACCGAATCTGACTCTAGAAAGGCAACTAAAGGTACATGATAAGTACCCTCAACTTTAGTACATAAATTTCAAGAGGGAATACTACAGAGTCAACGATGCCTTCATATGCCACATCATTAGAATGCTTGGGGGTGACCCTGAAAGGAGAGTTTCACACAATGCAAATGCTGTCATCCACCAGCTCGGATTTATATTTATACAATTCCCAAAATTCACCTACATCTGAGTCGAGGGTTTTTCTGATAAACCGTATAAGCTCCCTGGTACCCAAATGATCGGATAATATTGCTTGAACTCTCACGATAGCTACAATGACCGCACACCCTCTTGAGTGACAAGCATCGAGTGGGGATTCCTTATCCCCTCTCCTTCGACCAAGGTATGTATGTGCTTCATACCTCCCAATGTGCAAAGTACTCTGACACAAAGCTGAATGAATACAACTTAAAGTTTCACACTGCTCGACCACAGATGGATCCAAATGGTAAGATGAAGAAAATGGTCAAATTAGAATATTCCCACCTACACAATGTTGAAATTTTTTTGGCCAACTACAAGGATGACAAGGATATGCGTATGCGACAATACATGCGCATGATGACCTACTTTGTTAAGGTGGTAAAACTGTTTCCTGTACTGGAGTAGGTGGTTGAAGAAGAGGGCATGATGGTGGATCCAAGGTATGACACTATCACCAAATTTATACTACCATTAATAGATTGGAATGAAGAGGAGGTCAATGACCTCGACATCATTACAAAGCTCATTGAGGCAAGAACCAGACAATGGATTGATGGGAAAATTTCCTAATTAAAGCAACAAGGAGTAACCTTGACACTTGCAGAGCTCAAAGAGTCAATGGAGGGAGAAACCAATAGTGCCTCTAATACTACCTCGACAAGAGAGACCTTGATGTCTCCCCAAACACACAATCAAAAAAGAGAAAAGAGGCTATTGGGCACCAACCTAAATCGAAAGAGTCTCCAGGAAAGGCTCTAGAGGTTGGAATTCCAAAGAAGTCAAAGAAGTTGGGCAGTTTCACAATGATTCCCACTATCTAGGAGGACCTGCTCCATGAGGGAGAAGAGCAACCAAAGTACCCACCTATTACACTTGCTGTCCTAGATGCAACAAATGCCACTATTGTTACTCCCCCACCTATCTCACAGCCAGTGGTTGCCACCTCTCTGCCCGTGGTGGACATTTCAGTCCACCTTGCCTCCACCTCTCTTGTGGCCCAAGTTATAACTATGGATTACTCATCCACCACTAATTCCCTACTCTCATCCTCATCCATGTCTCTAACATTATCTCTTCCGCCTGCCACTTCCATAGTGATGATGCCCACTCTCATCCTCCCAGAAGCTTTCACTAAATACATGCAAAACATGCCCTCTAAGCTTTCTGGGATGTTTGTGAACCCCATAGTGTAGGCCACTTTAGCTCATGCCATAACTGGTCTCCCCATCCCCCTCCTCCTACCGAGCCTCCTACAATGGAGGCGACAATCCAAATTTCCAAAGAATTGGATAGGCAACAAAAGGAAGCCACTAAGAAATTGAAGGAAGAAGCAGATGATTATTATGAGCATCCTCCGAACCAAAATCTAGTAATTGATGAGGTTTTCCACAAGGAGGAGGAGAAAAAATCCTTCGAGGAAGACGATAATGAGCAGAAGTATATCGTGGAAAAATTTGATCTCGACCTTGAGGAGGAGCTGGCTCAGTAGCTCAAAGATGTTAAAGAGGAAGAGACTAAAAAGCTGTCTGTTATCAAAGAAAAGGGTGCTGACAAAGAAATGAAGGACACTGAAACTCCAACAAGGGAACAAGGCCAAGGCGCAAAAAATGATGAAGAGAGACCCCTTCCTAAAGAAGGAGAGAAAGGAAAAAATGAAGCGGACAAGCCTGAAGAAGAGACTGAAATGAGAAGAAGCCTAGAATTGGAATATCATGAAGAAAATGGGCATGAACAGGAAGAAGAAGAAAATAATTCTGAAAAGGAAGACAACCCCAAGGAGTGTGTATAAACTAGGTCCCCAAAGAAAGTGATTGTGTTTATTCAATACTCAGACGAAGAAGAAGGGGAAAATCCAGAATGAGAGACCTCCGGTGACAAAACATTGCAAATCTGACATGCCCGTGAAGAGGAAGGTGATCATGAATGACCAAAAAGGGAAGCTCAGATGCCTGAATGGCTTGAGAAGCAACTAGAAAAGAAGACCCCAACCGCAATGGATCCAAAGGCAAGGATAGAGGCCATCTTGGCTCGAGCCCAAATCAGCACCAAGAAGAAAAAGAAGCTAAAGGTTAGATCTCAGCTGACCATGGATGCATATGGATTGAGAATGATACAAATTGCCACCCCGGTAATGGGTGATGAAGGGGTCAGCTATAATATCTCCACCATTGACCTAGGGAAAACCACAAGAGAACAAAAGATTGATCATCTTCAAGGATTCATCGCCACCATTGTGCACCAAATGAATAAGGATAAGACCTCCAAGGAGGAGCTAAAAGAATAGGTGGTAGATCTAATGACATATATCCATCAATGGTCTTCAACTGAGGATCTCCCCACCACATCAATGACTAAACCATTGCTATTATCAGAGGAGCATATCAACATGCTTGAAAAGAGAAAGAGTTGGACCAAAGCTACTGAAGATTAGTTCAGTCAGGTCCTCTACAAAAAAAACATGGGCATTGGACGTGCTGTCAGGACAACAAAAAAATTATTGGAAGTGAAAAAGTATCTTGGGGATATAAGAAAAATATGTACTGACTTCCCGGAGGTATATAGGATTATGTATCCTAAAATCGAGATGATCTTGAAGATGCCCGAGAAAATGGTGAAGAAAGAGCTTGCTCTAGTGGAGGGTGATTTTTGGCTTGTGGAAAATTGGAAATTAGGCCTCAATCATAGGAAGGAAAGCTTAGAACGGGTGCTCCATGAGGTAGAGAACGATATTGATTGGGTTAAGGAGATTAGAACGACATGTGAAGAATACCTTAAGTTAATGACATATTTTGACATGCTTGCTGTGGAGATGGATCTGGAAAAGATAAGACCCTACTTCCATAAGAAGATGGAAAATGGAACCACGAGTGAGCTCACAACGGATTTCATGGGTTTTTTCTGCTCGTGCCTTCACCCAGTCAGAACAAGTACTGCAAAAAAAACCAAATGTGACAAGGATTGGGACATGCTCACCCGTCAATCCAAAAAATTGAACTTCCAAGTGCTTCAATCCAACATTTTGGAATGGGATAAGCTTCATCCCTTGATCAAAAAAATTGTGGCGTACGCTACATTAAAAAAGGAGGCTAGAAATCCTGTTATAGATGATGAGTTTCTCACTGTGTAGCTGCAGCCAATAGGAAAACAACAATCTGTTGAAAGACAAAAGAGTTATAATGCTGCCACAAGAAGACATAATAGGAATAAGACAAATTTGTATTTTAAATTCATATATATTTCGGGGTAGGTGAAACTCTAATGTAAAATGAATCTAGGCCACACAATGAAAGTAAGTCTTGGCCATTCATTTCACTTTTTGAAAACTATAAATAGGGGGGTCTCCTCTCATTTTCAAGAGAGAGTTGAGTTGTTGTAAAGACATGCTGCTGGAATATTAATAGAAATTCATTAACTTTGGTGGATTCTTGAGTTCCTTTGCACATTTCATGATTCTTCTCCTCTTAGTTAGTGAATTTGAGTTTATTTACTTTGTTGTTTTATGTATTTAAGTTTTCCTTAGTAGATTAATTAGATGTTTTCCATTGATGCTGGAGATTGCTATGGTGTTGACCTCTTCTTAGTTCATAATTTTGGTTGCATATTTATGGTATACAACTATGTAAAGTTAGTTTGAAATTTATGTTATTGCTGCACTTAAAGCTCATCTCTTTGTTCGTGTTCATGGTGAATGAAAAGCTAAAATCTATAGTCCCTAGAAGATTGCACTAGTTTAATGATACTGTAGGCTTTCTTGGTTAAGTGGAACTAAGTCTTGGGAAGGTTGGCCCACTATAGCAACCTCCATTGTCACTATTCAATACTAGTTTAAGATCGAGGAACCTCTTCACTTCCCAACCCCTTTTCCTTTTCTTTAATAGTGACTTTGAACAAGGTTCATTGCACATTGTAAAGCCAAAACTGAAGCTGAAATAGGAGTTTTAGACTACTGTTCGAACCTACAACAAATGAGAAACAAAATTCCCATATTGAAACTCCATCAAATGAACCAATCCCTCCCAGCTTAACTCATGTAAGTCTGCCCTGTGATTACCAGCAAGATCACATCTAAAACAACTAAGACATTCCATGCACTTCATAACCTGACACCCAAGAGACCTTGGGGTAATTTTAGAAACTTGTTGTTGGAGATTGCCTTTCAAGAGAGGTGATGCATCTATGCATTAAATATTTCACAAAAAATCGCAAACCTTCACGATTTTTATCTTTTATCTTCACTATTGTGCCTTACATTTAAATCGCTCACAAATCTTCGACGTGTGCCACATGGCTTCCTCTTGAGGCTTTTGGTTTTTCCATATCGCTTCACTTTTTCCAGTCTCCGTCTGTGCAGCGCGTGGCTTTCTCTAGCCGCTTTTCAAACTAGGCCCACCATGCAGTTTCTATTGTTCGGCGCGTGCCACGTGACTCCCCCTCGAAGCTTTTCACTGGGCATCCCTTTTTCTTTTTGCTAGGCCTCATTTGCTCGACGTGTGGCAGTTATTTGTGTGTCGGTTATTTGGGGGTTGCTGCTATGCTATTTGGGCTTGCTTACTACCACGTTTTCTCTTTCGGTGCCGCATGTTCGTTTCTGCTGCTGCATGGTTTTCTGTTCCTTGCGATAAAATTGCTGGCGTGCTCCTGAGCGATCATTTGTTTTCAATGGCGGCTCGAGGTGATCTAGGGCATCGATGTTGTCTCACAAATTTCTTGCTCTATGGTCATTCAGGCAGTGGATTGGCCTATTTATGCGACCCTTTTCCTCTTTTTTAAGTTGCAAAAAAACTCCCGAGCACTGGGAAGAAGCCTTTGTAATAATTTTATTAAATTTGAAGACTCCAGACTGTGCCAAATCAATTCGGCCTTTTTTTTTTTTATGCATTTAGTAAGACTTTTAGTTTATGTTGTTATCTTCTTATATTGTATGAATGTCTATTCTTCAACTTTTGTGATCTTTCATTGCTCAATAAATAAAAAACATGTTTTCTTGACTCCTTTGTGTTGGCTAGGGTTATGTTAGATTATGCTATGCAATTTGGAGGTTTTCGCTATGTTTTAAAGTGCTTCTGAGAAAATTACTTAATAAACAACATCTGGTGGTTCAGGCCTTTGCATCTAGCACTGTGCTTTGGTCAATTCGTTTATGATTTTGGCATATCGCCTGTAGCTTAGCTTGTATGTTTTTCTGTCTTTCTAACCTTTTACCTCCCCCCACTAAATGAAGATCCGGCTTCGATAAAACCTCAGAGGTCACTTAGCTAGCAAACTATGTCCCCTAATAGCTAAGTTTCCCATAAGACTGCTGCTACATGCAAAATCCTACGTCAACAGTTCTTTTTCTGGCACGCCCTGTGGGACCCGAACTAACACGTTCGCTTGATCTTATGTGTGTATGAGTCATCAACCTATAACTAGGTCACAAAATGCTAGACTTCCAGGCCAACTCGTACCACCCTTAGTGACTGTGCATTCGAGAGGTTGCCGAGGTAGTCCTTCACCTCTTTCATCTTCTCCTCCTTCGCAGTCGCCTACTACTCCTGCACCTATGGCCACTAGAAATTATGTAGCCTGGGATGCTGACAGTCCTTTGGTAGCACCTGTGCCTCCTGCATTATGGGCCCCAATCCCTGCTTCCGCTTTAAAATCTATCCCTTTCAAGGATGAGTCAAAAACATCAACGAAACACCTGCAAGATGTAGCAGATGTATGTCTGATACACGGTGTGTCAAATGAAAGTGTAGCTCTCAAATTTATTTCCACCTCCTTCTAAGGAAAGATGTTGAGCTGGTATAGAACTCTTGAGGCTAATACTATTGCTACTTGGAACCAACTCAAAACTCCATTCTATGAATGTTTTTCAAATGCTGGCGATAGATCATTGCTATATCATTAGCTGGCTAGTATAAAGCGAGCTCCCCATGAAGCTCTACTTGATTTCAACGCACATTTTCATTCAACTTGGCAGAGAGTGCCTATTGGTAGCTGACCACCTCTAGATTTGGCATTCATGTTCTACCTAAAGTCGATTAATGCCGATATCTCCATGATGTTGCAGGCTCTTGGTGGAGCAACTCTACCTAATGCTTATGCCTTGGTTGTCACTACAAAAAATAACCTGATTGCTGCTGGGAAGTCGGCACCAAGACCTATCATGCCGTTGTTGCCTGAGTGCAATGCCATAGAAGCCGAAGTTCCTTCGACTAGCGCGCTTACAACTCCGCCCCAGTCTATGTACGTGTATCTCAGAATAGATCCGAGTGCAGCTCTAGTGCCTAACCCCCTGATGGCCAAGATGAATGAGATGAGAGAATAGATGCGAGCCATGACTAATGAATTAAATACCATGAAACGACAATAATATAGCTATCAAAAGCTGACATACCAGAATTATCAAGGCGGAAAAGCTTCGTATCAACAAAACCAGAGGCAAGATAGATCGCACGGAAATAATCAGGCTCAACCGAGTAACTAGATGGTTCCAGTAACTCTGCCGATACAAACTATACACCCCAGTTCAAGTAAAGAGTTAGTTGCGAGACAAAATAACTTAGCCGAAGACGCCAATTCATAGTGTTTTCCTTGCAATGATGCACACATGCCCCAAAATTGTCCGCGGGAAAATTTGCAACAAAAGATTATGGAACAACGTAGCCAAGGTAATGTACCTAATCCCACCAATCAGTCTTATGATTCTAAGCAGATGGAGAATGCAGTCCTCACTGCTCAAATGTAAGGGATTTCCATTCAGCAAGAGTCAGACATAGTTTTGGACCAAGCCCTTTTTTCATGGATGGAGGGAGAGGAGTCGGCATTTTTGAATGACATATCTATGGATAAAGTGGCCCGAGTGCAATCTGACTACAACATGCATTCAAAGTGTAGATTCACTAGAGAGTTCACAACCTTGTCTACCAATGCTTCATCTCAGCCGATGCCTAGCCCATTGACATGCCTATTGCTAATCCCACCACAGTTAAAGGCGAATTTTCCTGGCTCTCCGAATCTACTTCCTCCAAAGGAAAAGGCTCTTACAATCACCCCTGTTGTTGCCGAAGAGTTCGATATACCAGCCGTGAGACCTGCACCAAATATGAAACCTAAGGAGCAAGCAACCATGGGTCATCAGTCGCGAGCATAGTTCAATGTGGTGGAACAACTGAAGAAGTCATCTTCCAATGCTTCTTTGTGGGATGTCCTAGCTATTTTAGAGCAGAAAGTGCTACTGTAGAAAGCATTATCGGGAGAGGAAGATGCGAAGGTGCCTAGTCAGTCTAGTGAAGAAAAGATATCTAGGCCAGACCTAGATAAAGTGCTAACAATTAAACCAGAAGAAACACTCAATTCAAGAAAAGAGAGTAAGCCTAAACCCAAGCCTTTCTTTCTAACACTTATCATTGGCGATAAGTTGTTACATAATTGTATGATCAATTCTGGTGCTAGCACCACTATCATGCCCAAGCAAGTAGCTGATGCTTTGTGTTTAAAATATGAGCCTCTTAACAAGGGAGTCATGCAGCTGAATGGGAATAAAGTTGATACCGTCAGGGTAATCAAGGGACTGACTATGACATTGTTTGTCTACCCCAGTATCATTGTAAATCAGGATATTGTACTCATTGATATTACTCCTCTATTTGGGATTTGTTTGTCCCGAAAAATCACAACAAATGTCAAAGGATATCTAGCATAGGACTGGTCACACCTAATTTTAAGGACCAAACATGGGGCCAAGATGAAACTATTGTCGAAAACTTTGCATTCTGAACATGTTGCTGATGAGGCCCTGCTTAACTTTGAGGCAACACATACTTCAATTACTCAAGAAGAGAGCTTCAATAAGGTATTTATAGAAGAAGAAGAGGCTACTAGCTCCTGTATGGAGGATGAAGAATTTTTTTTGAAAGAATTTATTGATACAGACCCTTTTGAGAATTATCATGCAACTGGCCTTGGAACCTATGTTATACATGAAGAAGGGCAGATTATGCCAAAAGTTACTAAAGAGTCTGGAGGCGAAAAATCCTTAGAACTATGGACTTTGTACTTTGATGGGGCAAGATGTAGAGTAGGAGCTGGAGCGAGAATTCGTTTGACATCCCCATCCGAGGAAAAGACCTTGAGGTCATATCGCTTCTAGTTTTCCTGCTCAAACAATGAAGTAGAGTATGAAGGTCTTGTCCATGGTTTGAGTCTTGCAGAACAAATGGGTGCAAAGAAGATATGTGTGTTCAAAGATTTGAAGTTGGTGGTCAACCAAATCCATGGAATTTCTGCTGCAAAGAATATCTGTATGCTATCCTACCGACATAAAGTCTGGGATCTGATCGAAAAATTTGAGACATTTAATATTTAGGCTATACCGAGGGAGAAGAACTCTGAAGCTGACCGCATGGCAACTATCAGAGCTCAGTTTGAGCCGACCTCCGAGTTATTAAAAAATATGCATGCGGTTAGAGTGATTGTAAGACCCACTGTTCCAAACAATAAACAAGATTGGCAAGTGTTCAATAGCGACGCTCATGTTGCCCCATTTCTCCAGTCATTTGGGGAATTCACTGATCAGCTACAACCAAAGATTGCTGAAGCTTATGGGGATGAAGTCATCCAGCTAAAATCCAATAAGCTTCTGAGAGGCCTAGTCACTCTAGAGAGCTTGTTTGATCTCGATGATGCGACAAGAGACAAAAGAAGGCTCATAGTTGACAAGGGTGACTATACTGATTTATACATCAGAGAAGACAAAAAGCTCAAGGTCGAGAAATAAGTTTCTCATAAGAATAAGGAAAAACTAAAGAATTTATGTGAATAATATCAAAGTGTAGTAGCTTGGTCATATGATGATCTTAAGGGGTATGATCTTGAGATTATTGAGCATACAATTGAGCTATCGGAAGGGGTGAAACCGGTTCGTCAAAGACAGAGGCCTGTGAATGCAAATATAAAATCTCTCATGTCACAGGAATTGAATAAATTGATTGCATCTCGAATAGTGTTTCCGATCAAACACAACACTTGGGTGTCAAACCTGGTACCAATCTGGAAGAAGAATGGAGAAATACAACTGTGTGTAGACTTCTGAGACTTGAATAGAGTGTCCTTAAAGGATCATTACCCCTTGCCTTCAATGGAGGTAATTCTACAAACTATAGCTAGTTCAGAAATGTTTTCAATGTTGGATCACTTTTCAGGCTACAATCAGATCCGGGTAAAAGAAGAAGACCAACACAAAAAAATTTTCACCACCAAGTGGGGAACATATGCATATGCCAAGATGCCTTTTGGACTCTCAAATACCAGAGCCACCTTTCAGAGAGCCATGTATATTTCTTTCAAATATTTAATCCATAAAATTATACTCATCTATCTGGATGATTTGACAGTATTTTCAAAATCTGCCGATGATCACTTCGATCATTTAGAGCTTATCTTCCAAAAGTGCCAGGAATTCAGGATTTTTTTAAACCCAAAGAAATGTGTGTTCAGAGTTCCCCAGGGGAAGCTATTGGGGTATGCTATCTCAAAGGAGGGCATTGCTATTGACCCTAAAAGAGTCGATGCAATCTGGGAACTTCCGTTACCTGTAAACAAGAAGGGAGTGCAATCATTTCTAGGTAAGGTCAACTTCGTTAGCCGGTTCATTGTAGATTTCGCAGGGACTATTCAACCTATTACCTTGATGCTTAAAAAAGACCAGATTTTCAAATGGACGATGAAGGCTAGAGCAATTTTTGAGCTCATAAAGGAACCTATTTCTTCTGCCCCTGTATTAGTCAATCCAGACCTGTCAAAAGATTTTATTATGTATGTTTTTGGTGGTGACAACAGTATTGCCACTGTACTTATGCAAAAAGATGATGAAGATAGAAGGGAGTCTCCTATTGCTCTCTACTCACGAACCTTAAAAGAGTATGAGGTAAAATATAATTTCATAGAAAAGTAGGCCTTTGCCATTGTGAAAGGGCTTAAGAAGTTCTGGCACCTGATATCATATAATAAGGTGATTGTTTGTGTACTACATCCTAGTGTGCGGGAATATATCATGGAAGGAGAAATCATAGAGAAAAGAGCCAATTGAATCACCAAGATCCTAGAGTATGATATTGAAGTCAGGCTTGTCAAGACTGTCAAAGGAAAGGGACTGTGCGAATACCTTGCTCAAAACAACGAACCAGTGACAGAGTTTGAGACTCCGAAACCTGTGTTACTGAATGAAGAAATCTCTCAGGGTGACTGGCTGGGGAATAGAATGAACTTCATGCAAATGAGAAGGTATCTGATCAATCTACCTTCTTTTAAGAGGTGTTTCTATCATTTACAAAATAGCAATTATGTTCTGTTGGAGGGTGTCCTATTCAAAATTTTTTTTAATGGTGTCCTGCTAAGGTGTGTAAATGAAGAACAGGCCAAGAGAATATTGGATCAATACCACAATGGCCCTGCTGGAGGACATTTTTCTGCAAGGACTACAAAAATTAAAATTATATGTGCTGGTTATTTTTGGCCCACTTTTCAATGATGCATTTTCATTAATAAAGTCTTGCAATGAATGCTATTTTTATGTCGGAAAGAGAAAGAATGCTGCTATGCCTTTGAGGCCCATAGTAGTAGAGGAACCCTTTGCTCAATGGGGTCTAGACTTCATTGGAATTATTAACCCTTTCTCCTCAGCTAGGCATAGGTGGATATTGATAGCAACAAACTACTTCACCAGATGGGTAGAAGCAGTGCCATTGAAGAATGCAATGAAAGTAGAGATTGTTAACTTCCTAGAGGAATTAGTAGCCAGATTTAACCTGCCAAAGATAATCATCTCCGACAATTCCAAAGCTTTCCTCAGCTTGAAGATGAGCTAGTTTTCATTAAAGTATGGGGTTTTCCTGAAAGCCTCTTCCAACTATTATCCTAGGGAAATGGCCTCACGGAGTCTACGAATAAAAACCTCATCAGGTTAATTAAGAGGATAGGCTCGAAACACCAGAGGGAGTGGCATAAGAACCTCTGGACAATGTTGTGGGTAGACTGAATCATGCCCAAGCAGATACTAAAGGCATCTCTGTATGAGATGGTGTATGAGAAGGAGGCATTGCTGCCTATCGCGATGGAAATCCCTGCTCTCTAGTTGCTTAAATCATTAGAAATTAAAAAAAATGGAGCAATGGAGGTACGTTTTCTTGAGCTACTCGAGGTTTAGGATAAGAGAGAGCATGCCCTTGAGGCAATGAACAGCCACCAACAGGTGGTAAAGAAGTGGTTTGATAAAAAGAAATCAGATCAAGAGCTACAACACGGGGACTTGGTGCTCAAGTTCAATGAGCGCGGAGCAAAGCCTGACCAACATGAGAAATTCGACAGTCTCTGGGAAGGGCCTTTCAAAATCATCTAGTGTAAACAGTTCAACTCTTTTGAGTTGGAAGGCATGGAAGGTAATGCCTTAAGTATTCCAGTTAATGAAATACATCTTAAAAAATTTAATTAATTTTGCCTATGTGATGGCTTTGTAAATTGTAAATATGTAATTACCTTTCCTGCTTTAAGTTTTGGGTTTTCTCGGTGCTTTTGAAATAACAACAATAGTGCAAGAAATAGAAAGAACATTGCAAATGAGCCAGGATTTGTGAAAAAACATAAGTATTATATATTATGGCTGAAACATTTACATGATAAAAGATAGGGGCCAGTGGCCTTATATCAAAATATATACATATAACCGCTAGAATGCGGAGAGAAAAAATAAGGAAAAAAGGCTTGTAGTCATGATTCTTTGTCTCAGTCATGAGGCAGAGGAAGGTCCAACAATAGTAGCAACATCCAGTGGCGTAGGATGAGGAAAGACCATCCTCTCAAAATCCTTGTACTACTGCATGTTTCGGTACGGTTCAATATGATGAATCCGTATGAGGAAGTAACAACCGACACGAACCCTGGAGCAATGTTCCTCATGGGTCTCAAGCTCAAAGACAAACAAGAAGGTCCTGGTTGGTACGGGTCCTCCATGAAGGAGAAACCGACACAGGTTGCGAACTGAAGGGACCCCACGGTTGAATTCAGTTGCCCGCACTATCTGCTCCAACCCTCCGAGGTAACGCTATGGGAACACTTGCTTTGTCAGATTGAGGACTTTACATTTGAAAATGTTGATATCCAGTAGCGAGGCCACGAAGTGTGAGCAGATGCTGGTGTTGATGTGGTATTGTTCTTCATATGCTACGTAATCCTTGCCAAGGACCCACTTAATCGCTTTGATATACAACAGGTTCCTGATACCTGTCATGCGCTTTAAGCGCCTGCACCTAATCTTTCCTAAGAAAGCAGCTTGGGTCTTCTTGCAAACTAGTCTAATCAGTGTTTCCATGCTACCTATTACTCTAAGCTAAGAATTAAAAGTGCTAAGTAGCTAAAGCTTGCTAAACAGAGAATGCTAGAGATAATTGTGATTAGCACTATTGCTTATGGCCCTATTTATAGACTAGTCGAGATTGCCTTTTGAGGTAGACTTTGTTTTCATCAGATGGGATCATAGTGCTACCAAGCCTTGATAATTAGTGCCGAGGCATGTGAAATGATAGAGGTGATCGGGTATAGTTGCAACTTGCCTTGTTTAAGTTGCCGAATTAATAAGGTTAGCCATGTGTCGACTTGAGGAGTGGCCATCCCATTTAAATCTTGGCAAATCGCTTGAACAAGCCATTGGGTAATGTGCCTAGGTACAATCAGGGAATGAATTAGTAAATGTGAAAGAGCTTGTGAAAGATATGGAAAGGTTGTCTTGGTTCATTTTCCAAGAAAAATTAGGTGCCACCTCACGTGAAATCATGTCTCTTAAATATGGAGAGAAATTTGGTAGGTTGGTGATCTTTTCACATGCATGAAAGGCTGGTTTCGCATATGGCAACTAAATGTGAAAGGCTGGCACATACACTTGCTCAACCATTTTTCATGAAAATCAAAAAGGTAGGTTTGGCATGCAAATGAGCGCATTTATTGTGAGGATTTATCAAAAGATAAAAATGGCTAGGTCATTCGCAAGAGAGAAAGAGTTTTTCAGAAGCTAAGGCATTTACGAAGGTCTACCAAAAGTTCTTGCGAATACAAAGAAATGGCTAAGATTGCAGAAGGTTCAACACCAGCCCTCACTCCAGTGAGAATCAACGAACAAATATTAAAGGTTCCTTGTGTGAATATCTATAGCCGGGAGTCTTACGCTACTCCAGACATCCCAACGAAGCCACGCTGACCCTTCACCAATCAAGCGGACTAGGGAAAACTGAGTAAGGTTCCTCATAGAAATCAGGCTTTAGTGGCGGAGGATTGGGATAATGTCTTTGATCCTGAGTTATCCCAGAATCCTAAGAACCTTAGAGAAGCTACATGTGAGAGAATGAAGAAAATGATAGATGTTTTCTACCAACATCTATGGGATTGTGGGCTTCCCCAGTATATGGTTCCTTTGGTGCATTGTTTCCCAGAGATTGTAGCAGCATGCGCAACAGGCTTTGACCTGGAGACTAAAATGACAAGTGACACTAATTTCAGGATAATCATCAACCCCAAAGCTATTCAGGATATGTTATGCATCCCGCTCCCCTTAACTAAGGAGGTTGAAATTTTTGACATAAAAAAGATGCATGAAAAGTGGGGAATGTTTAGGATGGCACCACAGTTTTACCACACTAAAATTGCTACGCAAACACATTTTTCAACGCCACCCAAATTTCCATTTGGTCTGGATGCTTTAAAACTTGGGTCTTTGTCCATTTGTTCTATGTTGGCGCTGGTGTGTGGTCTAGATACAGACAAGCAGGTCCATGAATTTCAGATGTGTCTCAGCTTTATGTTGAGAAAAAACAATGTTGCTCCACTTTTTGACTTTGCGAAGGTTATTAGTGATGGGATGAAGCAGCAGTTGCAATACTTTCAAGTTAGTTCTAGGTTAAGGTATCCCTCTTTCCTGGCCTATTTAATTTTACATCAGAACCCGAACTACTTCATGACATTTATGTCTTTGGCTGTTTTCGAAAAAAGTGGCCAAAGGAAGCCAGTTTCGACATGGACTCCTGTCCTGTCAAATTTTTTTGATTACTATGCATTTTCAGATTCATTCTTAGCCCCAACTCTATGGGCTTTGGATAGAGCTAGGATCAACATGTTCATGCACCTGTTGCCAAGACATAAATCTTGGTTGGGAAAACTCATGCCACCCTACAATTGGTTCTTTGGCATAGATTTCATTATGCTCCACATGTGAGGCTTTGCCCGGTAACCTTTCTAGCTCCCACACTTTATTTCTGATAGAGTGCTGGCCCTGGAAGCGATGAGGTAGCTATGTAATATTGATAATGATTACTGGGGAGGAAATAATTTAAACTCCTATTTGTTACTACTGGTCATGTTCGGCTCCGTGTCGCTGGTTAAGAAAAGGACTTCGAAGGTTGATACTTTGGAGATTCTGTACTCAAAATTTGGACATCTTGGGTTGGTGGTTATCAATGACACCTGGCAATACAACCCCAAAAATAATTTATCAGAGGTTGGCATAAGAATCCCACATCAACCTCAGCCATTCTGGGACCGTCAGAGAAATGTTGAGGAGGGGAATTTGAGTTATATGTAGGCCTTGAATATTTTCCTACTAAGGACAAGTGACCACCATGGATGAAATTTTAATACATAGCTAGGAAGGCCAACCCAAAATAGAAGATCAACCAGTCCCTGTGCACCCAATTGAATAAGCTCGAATGGAGGCCCAAGAAAATTTGAGACTTCTGGATATACTGGTAGGAGACTCTGGAAACCACCAAGATTTACAAAGAGGTGGCTCTTGATGAAACATTTGATGATGTCTAGGAGAGGGATCATCCAAACATAGAAAGGTATCCGAACCCTTCAACGTCAGAGAAAAATTATCACAAGGAAGGGACTTCTACGCAGCCTGGAGAGGAGGTAACTCAAAACACCCCTATTGCTAGAGGGGATCTAATGTATGAAGAAGATGTCAGGGAGAAGTCTACACAACAGGAGGATTCACTAGGCACATAAATGTCGGAGCCATCCTGCTCCTCTAAATCAACCCGGAAGAGGCCACAAACTACTAGTCGTAGTTGGCGGGTCATTGTTGACCTTGAGGATTCTCTGGAGGAGAAGCGACCATGAATGAGACAATCCAGCGGAGAGGAAGGGTAGTTGTAGGAGGAAGTCGTCATATCGTCTGTAGCTCCTCACAAGCCTTAGGTATTATTTCCTCCCTCTTCTCTCTCCACTACGTATCTGGTCTCTTCCTCATCTGCCCCAACTTTTTCATCTGCACTAGCTTTGTCCTTCACTAGGTATCCCGGGCAACCCAGTCTTTTCCCTCCTGGTTTTCCATTTTCATCCTCTGCTTTCCTTCCACCCCTGGGACTCAAATGGTCACCAGTTTTGACCCAATGAACCAACAATTTTCATCCCTGAGGCATGGCTTATCGGTTGGTGCTCCCTCTTCTTTTTCCCTTGTCATGTTTTCGTCACCTCCGAGCGGTCAATTCATCCCAAATTTTCCTCGACCATCATCACAAGAACTAGAAAATCCATTGATGCACCCAACACGCTTTGTTTCCCATTAGCAGTCCCTCGGGAATTTCCTTTTGCTGGTGGGCTGGGAATCCCTTCCTAGGAATATTTCTCGCAGGTGGAAGCAAACAAGAGCGCCCGAGCTAGATGAATTCAAAAGAGAAGACAAAAGGATGCGGGCAAGCCGACAAAGCCTCTCTTGCAAACTGTGTTCAACAAGGGCCAAAATTTGTTGATGTTTGCAAAGATCACTCCTAATGTGATTAAACCGGTAGGGGAAATGCTGCTAAGTGATTACTCTGTCAACGCCATCAAACTGGATTTGCAACAAGCTCATTCGTAGGACAAGACCGAGCTGATGGAGGAAACTCAAAAAATAGTAACCACTGATTATCTGGGGGTTCCTGCTGCACCATTTGGGCTCTCTTGCCACCGCATTTTCTCTTTCGGTGCCGTGTGTTCGTTTCTGCTACTGCATGGTTTTCTATTCCTTGCGACGACATTACTGGCATGCTCCTGAGTGATCATTTGTTTTCAATGGTGGCTTGTGGTGATCTGGGGCATCGACGTTGGATCATGAATTTCTTGCTCTGTGGTCATTCAAGCGGTGGATTGGCCTATTTATGCGGCCCTTTTCCTCTTTTTTAGGTTGTTATTAAGTTGCAAAAAAAACTCCCGAGCACTAGGAAGAAGCCTTTGTAATAATTTTTTTAAATTTGAAGACTCTGAACTGTGCCAAATCAATTCGGCCTTTCTATTTTTCATGCATTTAGTAAGACTGTTAGACTATGCTTTTATCTTCTTATATTGTATGAATGCCTATTCTTAAGCTTTTGTGATCTTTCATAGCTCAATAAATACAAATCATGTTTTCTCGACTCCTCTATGTTGGCTAGGGTTATGTTAGATTATGTTATGCAATTTGGAGGTGTTTGCTATGTTTTAAGGTGCTTCTAAGAAAATTACTTAATAAACAACATTTGGTGGTTCAGGCCTTTGCATCTAAAACTGTGCTTTGGTAAATTCATTTACGATTTTGGCGTATCGCATGTAGCTTAGCTTGTATGTTTTGCTATCTTTCTAACCTTTTACCTCCCCCCACTAAACAAAGATCTGACTTCGATAAAACCCCAGAGGTCACTTAGCTAGCGCACTATGTCCCCCAATAGCTAAGTGTTCCATAAGACTTCTTCTACATGCAAAATACTACGTCAACATTAACTATGTTGAGAGGTGCTAAAACACCCATCAATAAAAACCAGAGCTCAAATGAAGAAACATCTAGAAGAAAATTTGGAGGGTGAACTTCAAAAGAATCCCAAGAAGTCATGGATATAAAAGGATGAAAATACAAGTATACTCCACATCCTATGCTTGAATCAACTAAATATCCTTCAAGAAATTATAGCAGTCATGAAATTCAACATAATTTGTTAGTGTTGGATTATGAGGATGAAGAAGATTGTACAAATAAGAATGTTGTGAGTGTTAGTAGATCTAGACCTAGACAAGGAAGGAGTAGAAGTAAGATCCTTCATCATAAAATTGCTACCACCAATTTTGTTGCTGGTGGTATTTCCCCCAGCTCCTAATGGATATTCTCCTTTTCCACCTAACCCGATAATTGGGTCCACTAGTAATGACCAAAAATTAATAGATCTATCTGAATCCTTAGGTTCAAAAATTACTCTCCTAGATCTTGATGAAGTTTTTGGAGATATTAATGCTCTCCAAATAGAGGTTAGGATCCAGGTTGAGATAAGAAGGAAAAATGAGATGGAGGAGGAGAAAATTATAATTTCCATGATTGAAAGAGATACATTAATAAAACAAGTGGAATAGATGAAACTCATGAACCAAGAGGAGCCTGAACCAAATTCCACAAGTCTTGTTGTATCTAAAATCATTGAAAATAATATTCAACATAATCCCATAAAAGATGCCAATACAACCACCCAGACTAAGTTTGTAGTTACTAACACTATTTCTCCACACCCTATAGCTAATTTTTCCAACCCACCAATTGATAAGGGAAATCAACTTATGAATAATTTGGTTATTAACAAGAAATACACATCTTAAAGGCCTCCTTTGCCTCATAAATTAGATTCTAACGAAGATCTATTAAGGAAGGAAAATGAGGGTTTGAAAAGGGAATTAAAAAAGATGCAAATTATGGAAACTAATGTTGAGATGAAAAGAAAGATTGATTTCTTGAAAACTTCATGCCTTGCTAAGGGTGGTATATCATTTAGTTCATGAGACCCTCCTCATTCCTCAATAAAGCCTACACCTATGATGGATGTGAATAATTCATGTCATGTAGATCAATCCATGCTAAATTCTAAGCCTCCTAACATAAGTAACATTGATTGTACTTGAAATAATTTTTCTAATAGAAACATGGATCATAAGAGAGGAGGAGGTGAAGCTAGTAGGAGTAATGAAGTAAGAGAAAATAAATTTCATAGGCGACCTATGCAATTGGAGAGGTATAGAAAGTTATGCTTTGATGGGATACTTGGATTCCCAAATCCTATTGTCAATGATATCAGGGTTGTTGTGAGAAAATTCATGAGAAATAAAACAATATCTGGTGAGGATCACTTGAGGGTTTTCCTTAATTTTCTTGATGATTATGAAGTAGAACATGAGGATGTGGTTATGAAATTATTCATGCAGTCATTAATAGAGGATGTAAGGGATTGGTATAGAGGCTTATCAGAAGGTAGTATTGGCTCATGGGATGAATTTAAGAGAGTCTTTAGAGAGAAATATGGAGATAAAACTGACCCCAGGTTTATGCTCAATGAATTCAATAATATTACTAAAGGGAAGAATGAGATGGTGTCTAATTTTAACATCAAATTTCAGAAGGCTATGAATAGACTACCACCAAATTTGAGGTTGAATGATCAAGTGTGCCTTGTTACCTATTACAATGCATTTGATGCTAAAATGAGTTATCACGTGAGAGATAAAGATCCTCAAAGTTTGAGAGATGCATTGAAAATTTCTTTGCACATTGAAAGTAATAGGATAGCTTCAGGAAAGGTAGGAAGAAGAGATGATATCAAAATTTTGAAGAATCCTAAAGATAACAAGAAAAGACCTCTAGTTCAAACCCAAAGTATGATGAAAGATGGGATAAAGTGATGAGCACTCTCAAGGATATCAAATATACTATTGCAAAAATGAAAAGGGATTAGGAAATGACAAACAAAATTTCCAGAAGAATGGAAAGCCCCCAAGGCTTCAGGATTATCCTTATAAAACTAATCGGTAGAATGGAAAGCCAATCCACAATAATAAAAAAAATACACAAGATCGAGTCACAATTGATCCTCTGCCAAATCATTCTACAAATTTTATTGATGAGACCCCTTGGTGTATGGTTTGTTAGCTGCCTCACTCTTCTCACCAATGTCTAGTTGTAAAGTTGGTAGAAGTTTAAGAAGGTGCACCGGAGGATTATGACCAGTCTCATGAAGATGATGTTGAAGTAAATGTGATTATGAGTAGGTTTGATTTTGCTAATAAGGAATGTTCATCTAATGAGGAGTCTCATGAGCTTGATGTGGACAGTCAAAGACAAAGAGCCATTGTCTATAACCAACAAGTTATCCTTGATGAAGAGAATGAAAATGATCATGAGGTGTGTACATTGGAAACAACTGAGGATGATTTTTCTCTAAGGAGATCCTCAAATGAAGAAATTTCAAAATTAATAGTAGCCTTGGAAGTGTATGCAAGAGGCTCTTACCACCTGAGAAATAGAGCCGTAGGTGGAGATCAGGGTAAGGTTGGTAGCCTCTTCATCAAGGAGAAGAATACAAAAGACAAATAATCAAAGGTTGATAACAAAGTGGATGAGGTTAGATCCAAGGAGGGAAAATGAGACAAAATTTGGGCAAAGAAGGCTAGAAAACCAAAGGCTAATGGAGAAGTCACATCTCCTACTATGAAGGTAAAGACACAAAAGAAAAGTTTTGAGCCCGAGAAGGAGGCCAAGAATAAAGTTGAAGTGAAAAGTGAAAAATAGAAGGAGAACAAAACTGAATAAGGTATCATACCAACTAATCTACCTAGATATACTCCTGTTGATATGTTTTAGTTTCTTTCACAATTAAAGGTTTCTGTCCCCTTGCTTGAAATGATGAGGATTGAGGAGCATACGCAAAAGGTAGTAGCCCTTATTAGTGGTTCTACTATAGCTTGTAATAAAGAAATGGTGTCTACTCCACCCAAAGAGAGTTGAAAAGAAGTGAAATAAAAGGAGGTTGAGGGAGTAATCAATAAAATCCCTCAAATTTACCTAGGAAACACAATGACTGCCTATCCTAGTAACATAGACTCATTTTTTATCTTTAATTATTGATGAAAATTTATTGAAGAATTGTATGATAGATTCAGGAGCCTCTTCCAACATTATGCCAGTTGAAATCATGAAGGAGATGGGATTGAAGATAGACAACACCCATGGAAAGTGTTATGCTATGGATTATATAGAATTCATTGTAATCTAGGTGATTAAGGAACTCCCATACAAGCTAGCTACATTTCTAGAAAAGGAATTCAAAATGAGTGTAATAGTGGTAGACATTCCACCAAACTATGGAATGTTGCTATCAAGAAGATGTAGTGCCTCTATGGGGGGTAGTGTGCAGTGTGATATGTCTTGATACTTTCCTAATTGATGGTAAAGACATAAAAATGGTTAGGGATTCAAAAGTCCCACACATGATTGAGTTTTCTCCTGAAGATGATAGGATCCACTTTATTGACACTAGCATCATTTATTTTAGAATAGAGGAGTTACCAGGGGAAAATGACAGGCAACCTGTACCTATTGAAAGAGAAATGGAAAAGTTGTTTGATAATGATGATATTTAGACCATTTATTTTGATGGTGCATGATCTAAGGAAGGATCAGGTGCAAGGATAATATTGGCTTCACCTAGAGGCAAAACATTCAAGTTTTCTTTCACTTGTTCATTTTTTTGTACAAACAACATGGCAGAGTATGAGGCCTTGCTGTTGGGGTTAAGATTGTCAAAAAAACATGGGATAAAAAGCTAAAAGTAATTGGTGACTTAGAATTGGTGATATCCCAAGTTAGATCCAGATTTGCATAAAAAATTAAGAGGTTGAAGCATTACATGAATTCCATTTGGGATTCCATTAAACAATTTGATGCTTTTGGGATTGATTGGATGGAAAGAGGTCAGAACAAAGTGGCAGATTTGCTAGAAAATATTGCACTAAGGCTTGATGATATAAATTTTGATGGTATCTCCAAAGTGGAGGTACAAACAAGGCGTTCAATTCCTGACAACATACAAAGCTGACAAGTCTTTGATGATGATGAAGAAGTCTTAAGGCTCTTAAAGTGTGTGGACTAGTATGAAGGTCAAAAGATTGATTTCGAAGCTTTTGCTGAGACAGTGGATGGAAAGGATATAGTCTTTGGAAATGAAGTGATTCAGTTAAAGACCAATAAGATTCCTAAAGTTCATGTGGCTTTATAAATATTTTTTGACAAACAAGATAAAGATAATGCTAAGACATCCACTGCCCATCCTGAAGATTTTGAAGAAGTGAACTTGGGGACTGAAAATGCTCCTAAAAAAGTTTATGTGGGCAAGAAAATGAAGCCCAAGATTAAAGAAATGTTGATTGATTTATTGAGGAAGTATAGACATGTATTTTCTTGGTCCTATGATGAATTGAAGACATATAGGGAGGAATTGTTTCAGCATGAAATTCCTTTAAAGGTAGATGCAAAGCCTTTCATAAAAAAGAAAAGACCAATCAATCCTACTTTGGAACTTAAGATGCAAGAAGAATTGGTCAAATTAAGACACTGGAATTTTCAAACCAATTAGGCATTCTACATGGGTATCAAACTTGGTGCTAGTGAGGAAGAAAAAATGGTGATATAAGGATTTGTGTGGATTTTAGGAACCTGAACATATCATCATTGAAGGATAACTATCCATTTCCTAACATGGAGGCCATGTTGCAGAAGGTGACTAGCTACGAGCTCTTGTCCATGATGGATGATTTTTTTTGTTACAATCAAGTTAAAGTGAAGGATTTTGATCATTATAAGACTATGTTAACTACTCCATGAGGTACCTATGTTTATGTTAGAATGCCATTTGGCTTAACTAATGTAGGTGAAAATTTTCAGAGGGTTATGGATGTAGCCTTTTTTGATTTTATTGACTTATTATTGGAAAACTACCAAGATGAATTGACTGCATACTCCAAGAAAGAAGAAGATCATTGTATGCACTTGGAGAAAATTTTCATTAGGGCCCTAGAATATGGGATCTCACTTAACCCAAGGAAATATTTCTTTGGGGTCACTAAGGGAAAGTTATTGGGACACATTGTGTTAAAGGAAGGAGTGAGGATTGACCCTGAGAGGGTAGATTCCATTGATAGAATTCCATAGCCAAAGAATGTGAAAGGAATTCAATCTTTCTTTGGGAAGATTAACTTCCCGAGAAGGTTTGTCAAAAACTTTGCAAATATCACCTGCCCCATATCAAAGATGTTGAAGAAGGGTGAGAAAGTGGAGTGGACTAAAGAGCCAAGCAAAGCTTTTCAAGGGATTAAGCAAGCAATCAAGGAGGCCCCAGTTCTATAGACCCCTAATTTTTCCAAGCCACTGTAAATCTTCTCATTTGCATCATTCCATACTATTGTTGCTATTTTACTATAGAAGAATCAAGAAGGTTTGAGCAACCAATTGTGTTTTTTAGTAAGTTTATTCAAGTTGTAGAGTTGAAGTATGACTTAATTGGAAAACAAGCCTATACATTGGTCAAGGTTGTTAAATTTTTTAGAACTTATCTTGTGGCAGCTACAATTGTTGCATATGTTCCCAGTGCTACTATAAAGGACATCTTTACCCAACAGGAAGTCATGGGTAGAAGATGTAGATGGATAAATAGGATACAAGAATTCAACATTGACATCTAAATCACCAAGTTAGTAAGAGGTCAAGGATTAGCCAAGCTAATGGCTGAAAATTTTTTGGATGCCAATACACATGGTGAAGACTCCTATTTTTTGTTTGTGACATCTAAGAATGTGATTGGTACTATTTTTTTGTCTATGGTATACAAATGATGAAATCCCTGAAGGGATGACATACAATGAAAAGAGAACTCTCAAGTTACAAGAAATAAAATATGTAATCATCAATGACGAATTGTGGTGGAGAAATTTGGATGGTGTCATGTTGAAATGTGTTGACAATGCCAAAGCTTCAGAGTTTCTAACTAAAATGCACAATGGAGTGTGTGGAGGACATGATATGGCCAAAAAAACCACTCACAAGGTCTTAAGAGTTGCATTTTGGTGGTAAAAAATCTTAAAGGATGCACATAAGACTGTGACAACATGTGATGCATGTCAGATGTTCTCTAGGAAGCTCAAAATTATCAGGTAACTTGCCACTTAGACCAGTTGAAGTCTAGGCACCATTCCAACAATGGGGTATTGAATTTATTGGAGAAATATCATACAAGCCTAGTGGAGGTCACTCTTGGATCCTTGTTGCCATAAATTAATTTACCAAATGGGTGGAAGAAATTCCCACAAAGAGAGAAAAAAGTAAGGTGGTCATTGATTTCTACATGGATAACATACTAACTAGGTTTGGAGTGCTTGAGAAGATTGTTTCAGAAAATGTAATGTGCTTTAGGTCTGAAGAATTCACTAATTTTTGTTCTAAGCATGGGATTCAAACATCTTATTCTTCACTATATCACCCACAGGGTAATGGTCAAGCAAAATCAAGTAATAAAAGCTTGATGAAAATCATTAAAAGGATCATTGAGAAGAATAAGAGAGCTTGGGATTCCAAGTTGAAATTAGCATTATGGGCAGATAGGGTGACAGTCAAGAAAGAAAATGGATATGCTCCATTTGATTTGGTTTATGGTATTGCAACAAGATTACCCCAGAATAATCTTATGAAAATGTACAAATTTGTCCAAGAATACAATGAATATGTATGTGATGAGATGCAACATAGAATTGATGCCCTTATGGAGGTGGATGAGATGAGAAGAGATGCTCAAAAGAAAAATGCTAAGTTGCAATTATAGGTCAAAAACGTGTATGAATAGAAAGAATCTCTGAGAAAGTTTGAAGTAGGAGACATGGTATTAATGTGGAATGCCAGGGTTGAGGAAAAGGAAAAACATGGGAAGTTTGATGCACTATGGTTGGGACCATACTTGATCAACAATACACATGGTGAAGACTCCTACTTTTTGTATGATCTAATTGGTGAACTTCTTGAATTTCTAGTACATGGACAATTCTTTAAGCCATATTTCTCTTGAAATATGTTCTTTTCCATGTACATTGTAAATTTTGTATATAGGTTTGGTTTGCTTTGGTTGAGTTTGGTTTGGTTTGACTACCTTGTCAGAGAAATTTCCTAGTTTTGGTTCTTTGTATTGGTCTTCTCTTCCAAGAGATGTCTGAGATCTCACCATGCTTGCTGAAAGGCATGCATCCCCAACTGGAGCCACTAATGGAACCCTCAATTTTTTTATGTTCCATAGCCTTGAAACTGTGTTTGGGTGTCTCATTGGCCTTGTTATTGTCCACTGGTTAAGGTTTATGTCACAAAGATTTAGGGTTTATCAAGCCTTAATAGTTGAAAGTGAAAACCTTAGTCCTTTTTTATTTTGTTCTAATGTCTCATTTACTTGCTACAATTGGTTTATGGTCATTTAAAAATAACTTGATTCCTTAATTTCCATGAGTTGATCGATCCCTTATGTCTAGGGTTACTGTCTCGCCGATTGCTTTGAAATATTTCCCTCATGATGTTATTGTCCTATGGTTGAGGTTGCCAAATTATTTGTCATTTTCCCTAAGTCTTTATCTTGGTTTTATTTTATGTCATTGGAATTTCCTTTCCCTAGCATGTCCCCCTTTTAAAACAACTTTTAAACATGTGCAAATTGAATATCACTTAAGTTCTTCTTACTATGCCGTCCACCCATTGCGCTTAGCTTGTTCACTACTAGCTTCATATTAGTGATGAGAAATGGCTTATATTTCATACCATCGCTGCCTTTATTTTCATCATGGGTTGCATGCGAATCTTCATTTTTGAATCAACAATGAGTGATGTAACCTAAAGGACTTTGTATCAATTTCTCATTGCCCATCGCTAGTCGCTAACCACTTTCCATTTCCCAAATAGCGATGAGCGATGGAGGTTTGCTTCTCCATCACTTAAGTCCTTTGTCCCTTCCTACTTTCCACCAAGTAGTGATACCCGATGGAACCATTGATCTTATTACCAAGGACACATGGTAGTATCTTATGCTCATCACCAAAATTTCCACATTGATGTTGTGTTTCAACCGCTGGAGGGTAAATTAGCGATGAGCGATGTGAAGGTTGTGATAAAATTTCATCACTACGACTCAAGGAATTGCGAATTCAGTTTCAAAGGGGATACATCAAATAGTGATGAGTGATAAGTCTGAAGAGGAGAGCGAGGAGGTATATTCCTGGTGGATATTCTAATCCAAAGGTTGAGAATGCATCACGCATATGTAATACATCACATATAGCATCTTTGTGAGAGGGAGGCAATTAGCGATGAGCAATGGAAGACTTAGTCTTTTCTTCCATCGCTGGGTCCTAATGCATCACAAGTTCACTTGTGAAAGCAAAACACCAAACAACAACAGGTGATGAAGAAAGTGACAACAGTTTTAAAGCACCAACATGGTAGTTTCTAAAAGCATCACTGGGTAGGGTTCCATCACTGATGAATGTGGGACACCAAAAGTGATAATTAAAGCACAAGGTTCATTTAGAATCATTGATGCTGTTTAAAATCAATTCTTTCAATGAAATAAATTCAAATGACAACGATTGATTGTCAAAAGCTCTTCACTTCACTCACGCGAGCAATATTTCACCATTTATGGTGAATTTGGTTGTTTATGAACCATTAAAATAGGGAATTGATCCATAGTGTCACCATTTTTGAAATTTTTTGGAGCAGAAAGAGGAGAAAGGAGTCTACGTGAGAAAATACAGAAGGCAAAAATTGAGAAGGGTTTCCTAGGTAAGTAAAATCACAATCCTTTGTAAGAATTTAATTAGAACTAGACTAATTGAGGAGTTGATAATCTGAGTAGGAGTTAATTGTGAGTCTAAGGTTATATTTTAGTGTTTCTTGATCCTGTGAAGGAGTTATTTAGGGTTTGGTTTTATCCAATAGTGTAAAAAGGGATTTTCATCTGCTTGCTATAGTTAAACTTCCCTATAATCCAAAACCCTAGCTTTATCTTGAGTTGCAAACCCTAGCCTTCTAAAACCAAATTACCAAAATGAGTCAACCTAGTAAATCTTCAAAATATAGAGCTAAGAAAAAATAGAAGAGGTCTAAGGTTGAAAAATGAAAGCCAAATGTTCCTAAAAAGGCAAAGAGAGAAAAGGTTGAAAAGAAAGAAAAGGGTGAGAAGAGATATTTTTAATGGTTCATGGAGGGAAGTGCTCAAGAAACATTTGAATGAGGGAAAAAAATTAGAAAGAGACCAACCAAAGAAGGGGTCATGAATAGCTGGTTGATTGATTTAGTAGTTGGGATTGGTGAAGTTGCAATGCCACAATCTGGATGGGAGCTATTTTTGTATGCCTTCAATTGGATATTTGTAAAGTGTCTAACTAGACATCTATAGGAGTTCTATCTGGGTAAAATTGTGGTTCCTAATGTGTTTGTGGAAGTTGAATTGATGTTGGAGATTGCACTAAATTATCATCTAGATGACAGGATGAACAAAATCATAAATGGAGCCCCATTATTGGACATTTCCAGAAGTCAGATAATGGAGATATTTAGATTGAATGCTATTGCCACCGTTAATATTAATTTTTCTGAATTGTTAAAAGAATATGAACAAAATTAAAATGGATATAGGAGACATGTGCTTCCCAGGAATAGAAGGAATGACCAAGGGATGAAGGGCACATGGTTTGGACCAAAAGATGTTGAACCTTTTGAATGTGATGAATTCAAAGACTACTTCAGGAACACCTAATATTGTCTGTGCTAGGTTTTGGGATTTTTTTTTGATTTGAGAATGAATGTTGCCATGATGGTAATGATCATTGACATTCAAAATAGAAGTTAAAATAGGGGATTTGATTATGCAGCCTACCTTGCAAAAGAGATGCACAAGGAGCTGATGAAATTGAAAGATGGGAAACACTACTCTCTACTAATGCATATGATCCTGTGGATGGGCCGTGAGGCATGGAAGAAGTTTATGAGGTTGATGAAATAGGAAATGAATTTACTATACAAATGTGGACACACATATGAGATCAAAATTTCCCTGATTCCAATTATTTGGCATTCTGTAATGGCTTCAAATATGGTGTTATGGAAAGTTTAGGCTTGAAGCCTGTATATAGAATTTCTAGAGTTATCAAGGAGACCTTGAGGCCCAAGGAGTTCTGTGAAAACACCAAGGAAGATCACAATTGGGGTGACTATTTTTTTCATTCTAATTACACTTCTATCGGAGTTTAAGGTGCAAGAGTTCTACCCCATTGTCTCCCCTATATTTTTCTGACTGATTATAATTCATGGAAATAATATGGCAGTTGGATGCTATAGACAAAGAACATTTTAGAGATGCTAGGAAAGCATCTGTTATAGACCCACAATGTTCTTTTGGTTAATTTATTGCTGTTGAAAAAGAAGGATATGATAAGTTTGGCATAATGATAAGTTTGGCACCAGTGGATGATTTGAGATATTTTGACCCAGAGGGTTTTGGGGATAGGGCAAGGAAGAATAAAGGTAGATCTAGATTCTCACATCATTTCCTTTATTTAGATGATGTGATTATAAACTTTCCCTCTGATGATGCATTATTGGCAAGGAAGAAAGAATGAAATCACATTTGTAGCCTTGAAGAGAAAATCATGAAGAAGAATCCATTTTATGTGAGCCCTTATGATGAGATCAAGGATCTCTATAAGAAAACTATCATTAAAATTGAAGAATACCAAAGTGGTGACCTCCAAGAGAAGGTTAAGAAAGAAGAAAGGAAAGCAATGGTGATTATGGAGCAGCAAGAGGCTTAAGGTACTCAAGAACAACCTTTGGAGGTTGGTGAAGGGCTAGTGACTAGCCCAGTAGTTGAGTATTCAATGACATAATTGGTTGGAGAGGATCAATCTTCTAAGCATATGCCTAGTGAGAAGGAGGTGGAATAGATTCCCCTCCACTAAAATAAGAGATTATTTTGATCCTTATCCTAAAGAGTAGACTTGTTAAATGGGAGTGTGATGAGGATGCAGATGATGACGTGAGAGTGAAAGCATGCAAAATATTTCACTGCAAATGACTCTTTTATTACAACCAAATAATTTAAGGAGTTTTTCATTCAACTTAAGAGTCAAGATATAAAATAATTAAGGATGTAAAGGCTAGTGTGGAACCCTCATTGCAAGAGGAGGAATAGAAAAAGAAGAAGAAAAGATCATGAAAGATATTGCGAAAATCATCCCAATTGAAGCCATAAAACTTTTCAATTAAGATAGTGGCATAATGTTGTTACTTGATTGGGATCTCACATCTGCTATTGCATTAGATGCAATCCGAAATGATTCGAGTGCTCACCTATTAGAGGAGTATTTTGACAAGGTATTTGAATCAAGCTTCAGTCCCAAGTTGCACACTCTTGCAATTTGCTCAATGGCATCCAATATAGGGAAACTTGAGGTAGTCAAGTTAGTTGAAGAGGTTATTGGTGCTATTGTAATAAAGAGAGCTACAAAAGTCACCCCCACCCAAGCTTCACAACTAATAGTCTATGCCGCAATGTTGAGTGCAAATATTGCACAAATATCTCAGGTGAGATGATTTTTTTTGGATAGGTACAACAATAAAATGAAGGCCACTGCATAAGCAAGCTCATCACAAAAGGCCGTGCAATCTCCATCTTCCTGTTAGAACCCAAAATTTTCATCAAAAAACTATAAGGTTTTTCATCCATTTAAACCCATTCATTTGCTACCTTTTCTTTAATTTTTTTTCCATTCATATGCACCTTATACCCTTACCACTCCCTTAATTTTCATTATATATGTCTTTACCAATTTACAACAGCCTCCCACAAAGGGGCCTACAGTATGGCGGTGACAGATAACAGGCTGGCGTGAAGTTTTACCGCCACACCATCCTCGATCAATTCATTGACCGTGGTATCACAGTGGCGATGAGATAACCGGTAAGCAATGAGGCGATGAGCGAAGGCAGTGATGTAGAGTGGTTACCGTGGTATCGTGGCCATTTGGGATGGAGAACGTGGTGACCATGGTGGCGGTGAGTTAAGAGGCAAGGTAGTTACTGCACAACTGCGCGTAGTCCAGAGGGAGACCGCGGTGACCGTGGTAACATAAGGCAGACAATGGAGGAAGCGGCGAAGATTGCTACCATGGTACCACTGGCCGTCATCATAGTGACTGCGGTAATGCGGTAGGCAGTTAGCGTAGCAATGAATGTTAGTCACTGCTAAACCGCAGGAGGAAGAGTTGTCAACCACGGTAGCATGGTAGACAATGATGAGACCGTGGAGGTGACAGTAGTTGTTTACCGTGGTACCACCAATAGTTGAAATGAAAACCGTGGTGGAAGTGATGGAAGCCGTGACAGTTAGTGTGGGGCTGGTCACCGCTATACCACGGGAGGAAAAGTCAAAAACCATGGTGGAGAGGTAAAATAAATGAAATAGAAAGCCACAGGGAAATAAAAATTAAAGAGGGAAAAGATATAAAGTATTAAAGTGAAAAGTAAAAGGCAAAACTATTGTAAAAAATATTTAATTTTTCGAAAGGCAACACAATTAAATATTTTAAATTTTGTCAGAGAATTCAAACGGTTTTATCAGTCCAGTGAAGGGTCGTGATCCTTGGTTTTTATTGTATAAATATCTGAAAAAATAGTTAGAAGGGGGGTTAAAGGAGGAGTCAGATTTTTTCTGACCGGGAATGTAAAAAATGTACAGATCTTTCTTGAAACAGAGCAATGGAGATTAATGTTTTTAACTAGTGAAAAACTTCCTGTTTTAGTTGTTGTGTTGCAATAATTTACATGCTTTTATCTAGTCCTCTCCAACTTGAGATCCTTTAATTATATAAATCAGCATATCAAGTATAATCTTTGATTTATTAGAATAAATTCCCATTTTATGTGATTTTTATTTGTTGGTGTCTGTAAGTCAGAATTAAATCCCTTCAAGTAAGTCACTGTAATTTTAGGATTTCTTTTGGGCAATTAAAGAAGAACCAGGTTAAGAAACACTCTAGCCAATTTATGCAAGTCATAAATAAATGAAGTTTTATGCGTCATATAGTTTCATTGTCAAAGTTCCTAACAACTAAAATTAAACCAGAGAAGGAAAACACATATCATTTTCTATTTTTGACTCCATTGCTCATGTGGATAGAAGGCACTGGTCTACTACACCCAGAGATAAAATTCATAATAAACAATATATTCAAAATAATTTCTTTTGTGTAGTAGGAGTAGGTATAGTTGTAGTAATTTTATCTGTCCACTTCCATTTGCCATTCTGGATGGATTGCTCAATCGGGAAATACATTTCAAAATATGTATTATTTATTAGGTACACCTGCCTTGGTCTAGCATAACCTAAAGAGAAGAAGGTTCAATTGCATCAATTGGCCTTGTACGTTGGCCAAAAGCGTTGTGAGAGCTTGACAACCTCTCATGGTTCAAACCTGCATTTTTGAGACCCAACAGTTTGGCAACTCTACTGGGGAAAAATTCCAGAAAGTTTTCAGCCTATCCATCTATTGAGTCAACAAAGTTTCACTTTTTTTTGGAGTTTCCGTTGGGGCAAACCAAAACAATCTATTTCATTTTCCTAATTTTTTGGAAAAGTAGGTGATGAATCTATTTCATTTGATAAATAATGCATGGGTGTTGTGAAGCAGTAGTATTTTGTCAAGATGGCAGAAGAAGAAAGAAGATAACAATCAATAAAAGAGCTGAAAGAATTGGAGCAACAAACACTATAATGGAAACAAAGGATACTACAGGTGAACCGACAATTGCTGCAATTGGGAGTCAAATGTGCTCCAAGTACATCACCAAATAGGCCATCACACAATGAGAATGAAGACACAAATGCCAAGAGATCTTGGAAACCACAAACACCACATGATGCAACTGAGAATAATTTTGGTAATAAAGGTAATGTACTCTATTCACAACAATTTTTTTTTGATGAGTATATTCAAATTGAAGAGAGAGCAAAAATCTTGTGGATGCCTTTTTTAATATAAGGAAATATAAGGGAGAATCTATGAGTTCTTTGTACAATAAGATGGTAGAAATATCTATGCAATTACCTCTTCATTATAGGCCTACAAGACCCACATTTGTTGCACAATTTTTAAGAGCATTAGAGATTGAATCAATTTATTGGTCAGAGTCATTAAAACAACAAGCCTTTGATGTAGTAAATAAATTTATTGATTCCATGCTTGGGACAAAGTACATGGATACTGGCAATAATAAATCTAATAGTGATATCATGGACACTCAAACAATGCAAAAAACAAAAGAAGCATGTGCTACTAGGATTTTTAATGACAATTTTTCAGATTTGGAAGATGATTGCAGCATTAATGATATTGGTGGGGACACATCATCTGGGGAGTACATCAATAATGCTTCAAAAGCTCAAATAGAAGAAGGTACCATGCCATCCAACAATGAAGATATGGAGAGTCTCTCCTGCATAACAGATTGTGATTCAAATTGTGAGGGCGAGGTTATGGATGTTGATCTACAACAGGGTGATTATCAGGAAGTTGGAGAAATAGCAGAAGATCTGGATGAAACATGTTCACTCAGCAGTGAGCAAGTTTTAGATTTGTTGAATCTTGAATACCAAAGGTGTGCACATAAAGATGGTTCTAAAATTTTGGGTCCAACCTACATCTGTTTTGATAGTGAAGGTACTATGTGTAATGATTCAAATGGTTCCATTTCCATCTCTCACAGTGATGAATAATTCTTTGAAGCTGATCAAGAATCCATTTGTGTCCAAGAAAAGGTATGTGAATTGAATGATTTTTGCCTGCAAGAGAAGGATACTAGTTTTCATATCATTGATGATGAATGTTCAATATTTTTTGATTCAAGTATGTATAAAGAGGACTATATGGATCCAAAGTGTATGTCAATGCCAACTGGTGATAGAAAAGAAGTGGAAAGTAGTTTTGATTTGTTTATTTTAGAAGATGTTGATGAGATATAAATTTTTGGTTGCCATAAGGAGTATTTAGGTTTTCAGGTCCCAGTGCAGCTGTTGGATCATTCAACAACATATGACAGTGAGCAAACCTATGAATATCTTGTTGAATGTGGATACACTTTGTATCATGAGGGTGATAAGGAATACTTATATGATGAACTGCAGAGTGATGAAATGAGTATGAGTCAAGTTGAACACAATGATTTCTTGAAGGTTCTCAATGGCAGTGCATGTTGCAGGGCAGATGGAATGGACAGTTTCAAGAGAAACATGATGATCTCACACCAGAATAAAGTCTATGACAGAGGAAAGTGCAGGTTTTTTATTTTTGGGTGCCCTAGGGCCATCCTTTATGGTTTTATTTTTGAACCATAGTTGACAGAGGATTAGGGATTGCCAATGCATGGAAAATTCCTAAAAAACCTCTTTAATCATTCTCTTCCACGCATAGTAGTTTTTGAAGGGTCTGGGTTTGCTAGTACATGGACATTCTCATAAATTCCCTTGTTGAAAAATCTTTCCATGTACAGTAGTTTAGGGTTTTCCATTTTCCATTTGTTCCATTTTCTATCTCCTCCATGCTCTTTCATTCCCTCCATTTGCCATTGCTTTCATTTTAATCCTTTACTTGGTCTGCTCTCCCAAAGAATTTTGGATTCTTGCAGTAATTTGCAAAATCACTCATCCCCAATAGAAGCCACTGTTAGAACCCAAAATTTTCATCAAAAAACCACAAGGTTTTTCACCCATTTAAACCCATTCATTTGCTACCTTTTCTCTTATTTTTTCTTTTCCATTCATATGCACCTTATACCCTTACCTCTCCCTTAATTTTCATTCTGTATGTCTTTACCGCTTTACTGCGGCCTCCCACAAAGGGGCTTGCGGTATGGCGGTGACAAATAACAGTCTGGCATGAAGTTTTACCACCACACCACGTGCGGTCAATTCATTGACCACGGTATCATAGTGGCGGTGAGATAACTGGTAAGCAACGGGGCGATGAGCGAAGGCGGCAGTGCAAAGTGGATACTGTGGTACCGTGGCTGTTTGGGATGGAGATCATGGTGATCATGGTGGCGGTGAGTTAAGAGGCAAGGTGGTTACCACACAACCATGCGTAGTCTAGAGGGAGACTGTGGTGACTACAAAAACAAAAGGCAAAAAGTGGAGGAAGCGGCGAAGATAGCTACTGTGATACCACTGGCTGTCATCATAGTGACTGCGGTAATGCGGTAGGCAGTTAGCGTAGCAATGAATGTTAGTCACTGCTGAACCACAGGAGGAAGATTTGTTAACCACGGTAGTGTGGTAGACAATGATGAGACCATGGAGGTGATATTAGTTGTTAACCGTAGTACTGCCGATAGTTGAAATGAAACCCGTGGTGGAGTGGTGGAAGTGATGGAAGCCGTGACAGTTAGTGTGGGGCCGGTCACTGCTATACTGTGGGAGGAAAAGTCAAAGCCCGTGGTGGAGTGGTAAAATAAATGAAATAGAAAGCCACGGGGAAATAAAAATTAAAGCGGGAAAAGATATAAAGTATTAAAGTGAAAAGTAAAAGGAAAAACTATTGTAAAAAATATTTAATTTGCTGAAAGGCAACACAATTAAATATTTTAATTTTTATCAGAGAATTCAAACGGTTTTATCAATCCAGTGAAGGGTTGTGACCCTTGGTTTTTATTGTATAAATATCTAAAAAAATTAGTTAGAAGGGGGGTTAGAGTAGGAGTCAAATTTTTTCTGACTGGGAAGGAAAAAAATGTACAGATCTTTCTTGAAACAAAGGAATGGAGATTAATGTTTTTAACTAGTGAAAACCTTCCTTTTTTAGTTGTTGTGTTGCAATAATTTACATGCTTTTATTTGGTCCTCTACAACTTGAGATCCTTTAATTATTTAAATCAACATATCAAGTATAATCTTTGATTTATTAGAATGAATTCCCATTTTATGTGATTTTTATTTGTTGGTGTCTGTAAGTCAGAATTATCACTATAATTTTAGAATTTCTTTTGGGCAATTAAAGAAGAACCAGGTTAAGAAACACTCCAGCCAATTTATGCAAGTCATAAATAAATGAAGTTTTATGCCAGTCATATAGTTTCATTTTCAAAGTGCCTAACAACTAAAATTAAACCAGAGAAGGAAAACACATATCATTTTCTATTTTTGACTCCATTGCCCATGTGGATAGAAGGCACTGGTCTACTACACCCAAAGATAAAATTCATAATAAACAATATATTCAAAATCATTTTTTTTGTGTAGTAGGAGTAGGTATAGTTGTAGTAATTTTATCTGTCCACTTCTATTTGACATTGTGGATGGATTGCTCAATCGGGAAATACATTTCAAAATCTGCATTATTTATTAGGTACACCCACCTTGGTCTAGAAGAACCTAAAGAGAAGAAGGTTGAATTGCATCAATTGGCCTTGTACGTTGGCCAAAAGCATTGTGAGAGCTTGGAAACCTCTCGTGGTTCAAACTCGCATTTTTGAGACCCAACACTTCCTTTGAGCTTTCATCATAAGATAGGGAAATTTAATCATTGAGAATTAGCTAGCTAAAAGGAGAATTGAAAATGGAAAAGGAGAATGTGAAGAAGGCAAAGGAGGAGACATCAAACATTGTAGGGGACATATTTGAGAATGTCTTAGGGTATAAGGTCTCCAAGCTTGTGCATAAATTAGAATTTTTTTGACAAGTGTACAAGATCATTCATGAGGCTAACAAAAGGTATACTTAAGTGCATAGTGCTTTTCAAAATGATTGGAGTAAGTGGAGTGCAAGAGTGGGTTCCCTCATGGAGATGATGCCCAACATGAAGGATGATCCTAAGGCTCCTACAAATATACTAGAATTGATAAAGGCTATTGATTTTTTCGGGGAGATTTCAACATTCCATGGTAAAATTGGTGTGCAACTCAAAGCTAAGATAAAAATGTTCAAAGATATGGAGGTTTGTGGAATGCCTAAGATGCTGAATGAAGAGGGAGAGAAGAAAGAGTGACACATGGAAGAAAATATGCTCCCCACTACCAAGGAAGCTATGAGCCTTAGTGATTACGCAATGTTGAATAATTTTCTGGATGATTTGAAAAGTATGGAGGTGAATATAGATATATTTGTTAAAGAGGGCAGGATATTAATAGATGCCAGGTATAATTTGCACAACTCCAAGGTGTATAAATTACTAGATACTCAATGGCCCACCAAGGAGGAGTATAATGAATAGCTTGGAAAAATTATAGATTAAGCCTTGGATAGAGTATTACAAAAAATTATCTTCTCTCTGTCTAAGAGATGATGATAGTGATGCAGATGTGGAAGGGGTGGTGGTCTTTTCTATTTTTATGCTTTTATGCTTTATGTCCTAATATTTTGGAGCATGTGGATAGAATGCTACAATGAATAATTGATGCATTTTGGAAGGCGGGACAAATCTTCATCGACAAATGCAAATGGTTTTTGTCCCATGTCATATTTTCCCTCCTTTGAATCGTAAATGTAACTACATTGGGAAATATGTTTTGTAGCGAACAAGTGAGAATATGTCTATGTTGCCAAAAAGTGTAGCCTTGACAATTTTCACTCATTTGGGCCTTTTCCCTTGGATTTTGGCCTTATTTTGCTTTGATGTACTGTTGTAATGTGGCCAACACATTCACATTAGGCCTTGAATACTTTCAAATCAACAAAAACCTAACAAAGTCTTAAAAATGTGTTGTAACACATTTCCTCACCTTTCTAGGACTTTTCTACAATAATTAACCTAAATAACTCCTTTCCAAGCCCTAGTCTAGAGTGTTGTAAGGTGTTTTAATTGACCCTCACACTTTTCTAGGCTTGTCTTCACTAATTCAACCCTTTTTCATGATAAATTAGCCCCTTAATGTACTTTTAGGCCCAACCTAAGTGGGTTTCGGGAGACAAGCCCTATAATCATCATTTAACACCACTTAATTCCTGACCACCACTTGAATTTTTCCAAGTGGACTAGGTCACCACCTTGGGTGACCTAGTCCCTTTTGGCATAAAATTCAAAATTAAAAGAAGATTCTAACAAAAATTTGCCTCCAAAGCCCTACGGTCGGCCTATCATGTGTTATTTTTGAGAAATTAGGGCATAGCTTGTATAAATAAGGTTTTCCATCCTCATTCCCCCTCCCTCTAACATCATTTTTCATCTTCACAACCACTCAAGCACTCAATCTTCTCAAGAAAGCATTCAAGCACTAAGCACTTCAAGAAACCTCCATTGGAGCTGGTTATTGCACATCTTTAGACTTCTTCAACAAGGGCTTGGTGAGTGTTTACATTTGCATGCTATTCAATCATCTTTCCCTTTTATTTCTATTTCATTTGGGTTTGATTACTACCATGGGGTTTGACTAAGGAAAACTCCTATTCTCTAACCCTAAGCTTTTCCTTCTCTTTGCATGTGTGCTTTGCAGGTTTGTATGCAGATTAGGAAATGAGTAAAGTGTTGAAAAGGGTGCCATCATTCCATCCAAATCAACCTGCCATTAAACCCTAGAAGGAGCAAAAATACAACTTGTAGGTTGTTTTCTAAAGCTTTGGACATGGGTCTCTATTAGAAAAGGAAGCACAAGTGGGAACCTACAGATTCCAACCTAGAAACTCCCAAAAGCTCCAGGAGGACTAGGTCACCATCATTAGCAGCTTTATCCCTATACCAGGCCTGAAAAGTGGTTTCTGTGTTTCTAGATACCCTTTTACCAGAAAATTGGTTTGACAAAGTTTCCTGAGAAGAGGACTAGGTCACCCATTCTGGCGTAAGTGTCCATGTGAAGATTTCTAGCAGATTCTAGAGCTCCTCTTCTACAACATTTAGTTCCTAGGTGCACCATTTCTATATCTTCGAGTTTCTTTATAGTTTGCATGTATTTAGGTCATTTAGTTTACTTTGAATATAGTTTACATTTTATTTAGTTTACATTTCATAGTTAGTTTAGTTTCATTACATTACAACACTTAGACACACTCTATCACACACAACACAACCCTATTCAACCCCTATCTTTGAATGAACTCACCAAAAGCATATCATTAGTGTGAAAGAGTGAAATTCTTCCAAGCCTTGATCCTAAGTGAAAAACCGTAGGAGCCTAATTGGGGAATCATCTTTCCCTTATAGCATATCTTTTTTGTGGTTCATTTTGGTGAACCCATCCTTAGATCACTTGTTAATATTCTAATTTTTGCATTTCATTCTAGGGAAAGACTTGCATTACATTAGGATTTTGCATTGTTTTCATTCTAGGATTTTTAAAAGTGCACTAGTGAAAAGTTCATGTTTGCTTTCACTTTTCATTGCATTTTCATTGAAAAAATTACAAAAAAAATTGCATTTGCATTCTGTATTTGCATCAAAAAAGCATAAAAATCATAAAAACTAGTCAAAAATTCAGAAAAATGTCAAAAATATCAATGTTGGGACTAATTCACCACACAGGGTGAAATGGTTCTCTTGCACCATTCACTCTGTAATTTATGGCATTTTCAAAGAATTTTCTTCACTTCTATTCTCTGGTTTTATATTTTTGTTTTCTTTTCCAGAATTCTAGTTATACGCATTTTAGTCTCTTTTCTTTACATTGCATTTGTATCCACCCCGCCTTTAGAAAAAAATGTATGAGCTTTTGGCATTCTCTTGTTGATACCATAGTGAGATAAAGTTCTAGACTCATGGCATCTAATGATAATACTCTTATTGTAGATCTTGGGATCTCTCAGGCTTCTACTCCTAGTATCGACAATAGTGCACTAGGCCTGGAAACAACCCTTAGCAACTCACTGCAATAAAAATGATGACCTCCCACATGCCAAGATATTCCAAATTCATGTAGACCTAGTAAACCTCCAACATGAAGTGAGTTTTGAGACCATTTTCACTACTGCTATCCCCACTATAGAAAAGATTCACCGTATGCTAGATAGTGATAATGGCCTAGGTGTTGTGAAGAAAATTGTTGAAATATAGCAAAAAAATGTTTCTTCCACACCTAGGGTCTCTCAACCAACCACCTGCATTGTTATCCAAGGAGGATATTCAACTCCTCCTCCCACAACAATAGCTTCCATTCCTACTTATGCCTCTCCTCATGTGACAACAACAGTGCAACAGGTTAGCAATGTGATACCTTCCCTTGGTATTCCTACTAGTATTACTATTTCTTATGTGGCATTGCATCCTTTCTCCTCTTCCACCTTGCCCTCCATTAGCATCCCATCCACTTTCACTTCCACTAAATTCACCCCATCACCACTTTCTCCTCCTCCTAATCCCACTTACACCGATCCCCTCATCACACATCTTTTTCATACCATTTCCTCCATGCAACAACATATTTCCACCATCAATCAAAACCAACATGGTTCACCAACCCACTATGTTCGTAGTAATCCCTTGTACTTAGAAATATTATGCACCTCGATGCAACATGGAATATAAATACCTAGATTTGAGAAGTATGGAGGGAAGGGTGATCCTTATTATCACGTTAATTATTATACTGGTTTGTTTAGAGATTTTTCTCTTGATGACAAATTGTTAGCCAAACTATTTCCTAGGAGCCTCAAAGACACTGCCTTGGATTGGTTTTCGTCCTTACTGAAAAATTCCATTAGTTCATTCAATGAACTTGTGGATGCCTTTATCAACCATTTCCATGTACACATAACTCCTAAAAAGACCTTGGTCGATTTGATGAGATGTAAGAAAGACAATAATGAGAAGATAACAAACTTTATCTCTCATTATTAGGTGCTTTATTCCTTAATTGATATCATGATACCTGATACACATCTTTAAAAAATGTTCACTTAAAACTTGCTAACACCCCTTCAAAACAAACTCACCCTAATGAAGTTCCCTTCCTTCATGCACTTATGCACAACACTATGCGATTATCACAATTCAACTAGTAGTCATGATACATGATACACTTCTAGATGAGTTGAGAATTCTGATGCTACCAACCAAACCAACTCTGAGCCATTCCATAAGCCAAATAAAGGGTTTTTGCAATTTAACCCTCCTTCCCAAACCCCTCCACCTATCAATAACCAATTGGACATTGTTAGATCCGCCATGCCCTTCAATTATGGAGATCCCAAATGAGCCTTCACACCTTTACTTGATACTCTCCATTATACAATGACCCAACTTCTGCAACAACAAATAATTTCCTTACTTGTTGTCCATGCACCTGATCCTAATAAGCCATTACCCCCATCCTATAACTCCAACTCTTATTGCTATTTTCATTGACAAAATGAACATGAAACTGAACAATGTAAGCATCTCAAGCACCTTGTGCAAGACCTCATTGACTTGGGTCGTCTATCCATTATTGGTATTAATGATAAGGGCAATAAATTTGTTGCACCCCCAAACCAAAATTTACAAATCTTCACCAATCCTATTCCTAAACACAATATTTCATTTGTCAAAGCTGGCGAAACTTCACAAAATGATGTTATGAATGTTGATACACAAGATGAACATTTTGATTCTCTTCCGCATTGAACCCATGCCACACCTATGGATGAAATGGTAGGCACGATTGGTGTTATCCCTCATAAGGGCCAAACCAAAAAATATTTTTCTATTACTTTTTCACCTCAAGACATACTCAGAAATATTCTCGATGGTCTGCTCTACATAGCTGGTAGAATCTATGATAAGTTCACTAATGGGATACTCATAGATTTCTCCTATGGAGTGAATGTGATCACAGAAAAATTCTTGGTACTACATGATATTTCTCAAGATGTTTATGATAAACCTACTTCTTGGATCAAAACACATAATGGTTTTGCATGCCCTATGATCAGATTGATTTCTCTCCCATTATAGATAGGCCCTAAGACATTGGAAGTTACATTCTCTATCATACCACAATTAGAGCAATTTCATTTGCGAATAGGCCACCCCCTAGCTTCATTCAGTGAAAGCGGTCCCATCCTATTTTTCACAAATGTTTGAAGTTTCCCATTGACAATGAAATATTCACCATCCACCATAGTGGCTTCAATCCTTTATCTTCCAAAGAAAACTTTTCTTTGGAAGCCTTTTGGCTTGAGCCCATGGAACCCATCACCCCTAGAAGAGATTTCTTTTTCATTTCCTATCAGAAGTTTAAGACAAATAAAATATATGAATTATCTCTTTGCAACATGCCTCCATCTACCTCTAAAACACCCATCCTTGATGAAGCTATGTTGCAACCCAAATTTGACATGCCTAACCAGACAACACCTGAAACCTCCTCCATATCGTCCAAGAGGCCTAGAGATCATGACCGTAATTCCATCCTATCTCCTCACATCAAACAAGTGTATAAAGCTAAGGAGAAAGTGGATGACCCACCTATGGTTCCTCCCATTCCTCCCCCTCGGAGTGACAAACAACCTATGGTGGACCATCCCACTCCTTCTCAGAGGCAAATTGAGAAAAGAATAAAAAGAAATAAAGGAGCTAGGGAGCGTAGGCGTCCTTGTTGTGCTCTTTCTCACCTGTCACATGATGAATAAAATATTGAAAATCATAATCCACCTTTGCTAGAAGCAGTGCCTGATGACCCTTCTCCCCCACCACTGCAGCCTGATCCTATACCTCTATTGCAACCAATATTACATCCTTTAGCTGATATTGTCCTTCACCCTCCTATTATCATCAATCTAGATGATGATGATGAGGAGAATACTAAAATAGATGAAGAGGTGCACAACACTTTGAATACATTATTTTCCTCTTCCATGAGCATACATAATAATTCTCCTCGAACAAGCATTGATATTGATGCTAGTTTTGCAATTGCTACTGTCCCTCTTGCTAGTCACCCACCCAAATTTTATACTGAGCAAGATTGGGAGGCAGATGGCTTGCTTGATGATTGACACACATTTTCCTTACTAGTATTTTTCTTTTTCTATTGCATTTTTTTTTGTGTATAACGTGTTCCCATGTACTATTTTGTTTGATGTTTTCTCTCTCTTTTTGACATTCTTCTATTTTTTATCTTGATTCTTCTATCTATCATGCATTGATTTTGCTTTTTGTTTTTTGTTGCCTTCCTTTTGGGGTTGATGCAAGGAATTGAGACCACAATGTCTCCTTCATGTTGACCCAAAAGGGACTCTTTTCCTTTTCCTTTTCTTTTTGTCTTCCTTTTGGGGATGATGCAAGGCATTGAGACCACAATGTCTCCTTCATGTTGACCCAAAAGGACCTTTTCCTTTTTTTATTTTTTAAATTTTTTCCTTCCTTTTGGGGATGATGCAAGGCATTGAGACTATAGTGTCTCCTTCATGTCAACCCAAAAAGGACCTTTTACTTTTTTTTTTTTTTGGCCTTCCATTTGGGGATGATGCAAGGCATTGCAACCACAATGTATCCTTCATTTTGACCCAAAAGGACCTTTTCCTTTTGTTTTTTCTTTTTACCTTCCATTTGGGGATGATGCAAGGCATTGAGACCGCAATGTCTCCTTCATGTTGACCCAAAAGGACCTTTTCCTTTTCTTTTTACTTTCCATTTGAGGATGACTCAAGACATTGAGACCATAATGTCTCCTTCATGTTGACTCCAAATGGCTCTTTTTCTTTGTCTTTTTCCTTTGTTGTTGTTGTCCTTTTGGGGATGATGCAAAGCGTCAAGACATCCTATGTCTCTTCCATGTTGACCCAAAATGACTCTTTCCTTTTTATTTTGTTTTCACTCTCTTTGTGTACTTCCTATTCTATGTATTTAAGGGAATGATGAAAATTCCATGCTCTCTACACAAATATTACAACAACGAACATACTAATCCAAAATTCATAGATCCCTTATGTGTTTGTGGTTTTTCATTTTGGGGGAAACCCCCCTTCTCTTTTATTTTACATGACACAACCTCCCTTGGAAACATATCGCTTGGCATAGGGCTTTCCAAGTTGGCTCTCACGTCCCTTTCTTTCTTTTTGCATTTTTCCTTTCTCTACTTTAAAGTAATTGCTCAGAAAACAGTGTGTAACAATTCCTTTAAAGTGGGGGCATACATTGTCATTATTTATTTTTTGCATTTTCTTTTCTTTGTCCTTGGTGCCTAGTGCAACCTTATTACTTCACACGATGTGTTTTTCACTTTGTGGATGACATTGGGTGTAATGTCCTTCATGAAAGTGACTTATCTTAGCATATTACATTCCTCTTAGTGGCCCGATGCGATGTAATACATCCCCTAAGTTGTGAATCTTCTATTCTTTGATTGGTCCTCCCTTGGAGACATAAGATACAATGTTCCCTATGTTAAAGACCTCACATGAATCAAATAAGACTCCTTGGAAGACTCTTTTACATTTTTTTTGTATTTTACCATTTTGCATGTTGTATTTTTACATTTTACATTTTTGCATTGTTGCATATATGGCCACCTTGCATAACACAAATTGCATGCCTATGGTGCTATTGAACGTTATTTCACGAAGCCGCTAGCCTTTGCAATTATTTTTCTTTCACGACTTCGTCGTATTTTCTGTCGCTCACAACTCTTCGACGTTTTCCACGTGGCCTCCTTATGGAGATTCCTACTACTCCGTATCACATTGCCTCTGTCGAGTTTCATATGTGGGAGATGTGGCTTTCTCTGGCCATTTCCTGAGCTGGGCCCACTATGTAATTACTGTAGCTCGACATCACCCACGTGGCTTTCTCTCAGAGCTTTCTGTTGGGGCATCCCTCATTCTTTTTGTAGGCTCCATGTGCTTGATGCATGGCATATTCCTATGCGTCGGTTATCTGGGAGTTTCCGCCTGTGCCATTGGTTCTCTTTTGCTACCACATTTTCTTCTTCGATGTCACATGTTTTCCTTTGCTACTGCATGGCCTTCTCTTTGTCTTTAGTCTAGATTTAATATTTCCTGTTATATTTCTAACCCTTTACCTCCCCCACTAAAAAATGAAGAGCTGACTTTGATAAAATCTGGAGGTTACTTAGCTAAGCGCACAATGTCCCCTAGTAGCTAAGTTTCCCATAAGACTGCTGCCCCCTGCAAAATATTGCATCAACAATTCTTTTTCTGGCACATCGGGTGGGACGCAAACTAGTAAGCTTGCTTGATACAAGTGTGTATGAGCCATAGGCCCATAACTAGGTCACAAAATACAAAATTACCTTGCCTACTCGTACCACCTTAGTCTCTATAAATCTGAGAGTTTGACAGGGTAGTACTTTGCCTCCCCCTTCTCCTCCATCTCCTGCACCTATGGCCACTAGAAATTATGTAGCCTGGGATGTTGGTAGTCGTTTGGTAGTGCTGGTTGATGAGCCTAAAATATGATAATTATTTGAGTGTCATGATGTATTTTTGAAATACCTTTACTCTTTCTAATGGTTGTTTTAAACTCTGTGATTATAAGCTTTTATCTTAATCGGGTAGTATCCTATGACAATGCATTCCTATATTCCTGCAGCTTAAAATCTCCATATGACTTTATTCATGGCCTTGTTTAACCTCCCTATTGACTGATATGATACATGTGGTTTTTGGATAAATGAGATGAATTTAATGTGTGTGATTAATGATAAGTATCATGCTATTATGCTTTCTTTCACCTTTGTTGCCATGTGTTCCACAGGTTGTCGAAGACAGTATGAACAAGTCAATGCACAGTGAACCTCGGTTCTGAAGTGCAGATCATTTCCATCACGAATCCAAGCATGTTGTTCCTATGAAGATGCTCTATTGGGTCATCAGGAGGAGATCTAAATGGTCATCAATCTAGGAAGAGTGGAGCACTGGATTCTTTCCGAATCAGTTGGATGGATACACTTACATTTATGGAAATCTGTTCCTCAGAATTGGGAAGCATCTACGTCTGCATCTTTCTCTGTTAGTTAGTTAGCTGTTTCTCTTTAAATAAATGTTCCTCCTGCGCGAGTGAACAGGATGAAAAAGAAGAGATTAGACTAGAGAGCAGAGATAGAACAGAGTGTAGTGAGATTACTGTTATAATGAAAAATAGAACTTTGTATTAAGTTTTCTTACAAGCAAACAACCATGTATGTGATTTTGAGTTATGAATAAGAAGCTGATGAATTTTTGAGTTCAATTCTTGCATAGTTGGTTGATGCTTGCTAAGGGGGCCCACTTAGTAAGTATCTGTAGTTATCTATTTACTTCCTATTGTTTAACTGTTAGAATTTCATTCCAGTAAGTTTTAGTGCAAACTCAGTCTTATATTGTTCCTGTAGCATAAGGAATCCATCCCTATGTCTGTTCCTACAGCATAAGGTCAGTTCATGGTTTGTTTCCCAGTAATGGTTATTACGATTCCTACTTTAATTAAGTTATGCTTAAGTTAATTAGAGTTTTCCTTACATTCCTGCATCAAAGTTAGAATTCCTTTCAAGCATTTATTTCTAGTAAGTTGTGACTAAAACCGGTTCTTAGTGCACATACAGTGCTGCTCCATTTCAAGTATACATTCCCTGGTTTGACAAGTAAATGAACAACCATGAGAAGATGTTAGTCACCTGCTAGAATGTCCAATTCCCAGGTTAGGATTTTCCGTGACTTCTATATCCTTTTGTGGGCACAACCACCGGTACCTCCTACAGTGTGGGCTCCCATTCCATCCTCTGCTTTAAAAGGTATTCCTAAGTTTTCCGGAGATGAATCAAAGACTCCAATGAAGCACTTGCAAGATGTAGCAAATGTATGTCTGGTGCATGGGGTTTCTAACAAAAATGTGGCTCTAAGATTGCTTGCTGCCTCATTTCGAGGAAAGAATTTGAATTGGTATAAAACTCTTCAAGCTAACACAATTTCTACTTGGGAATGTTGTGCAATTTTTGCACACACGCCCCATTGAAAGTTGGGTCCCTCATTTTTCTCGCTTTTTGGTGTTTTTGTCTTCCTTTTTTGGAGTTTTTCTTACTTGGGCATGTGCTTTGATGTTCATCCTACCAGTTGGAATGGACCATTTGTGATTTATATTGAAAAACTTTAAGTTCTAGGTGTACTTCAGACTTTTCACTGTGTTCAAGAAAATTCGCCCTGGCCGGACTTCTCGGTTTTCCTTTGGTGCCCAGTAACAGCTGTCTTTTGCGCAAGTTCGAGGAAATCCGTCATGTCTGAATTTTCCCAGTGTCCGTTGCTCTGTTGGATTCCTGGATTTTGGTCTCAACCATCTTGTCGACCACATTAATGGTGGTTGCATGACTTTTGGGGAAGTGTTATATTGGATTTTGGGAAGTAATTTGCCATTTGAGTTTGATTATTTGCTAGCTATTTGAGTTTGGAGTGCTAAAGCTTGAGGTGTATTGCTGGATTGTGCATTTTAGAGTGATTTCAAGTGTTGCAGTAGGATTTCTTGAGCATTGTTTGTGTTCTGCTCATGCTTGAAGTTTATTGCCAACTTCCTTGGTTTCAATTTCCGCTATTGTCATGGTATGCAAATATCTTCTTTTTCCTTCGGTTTGAATTTATTTCTTGTGCATTTTCATGTCATTCATTACTTCATTCTTTCTTGAGTGTGCACGCTATACCTGGGTGTTTGAGGTTTCCATGTCTGGCTGGTCCATCTGGGTGGTAGTGTTGAGTTTTTTCTTAGGGCTGATCTTTTGTTGCTGTTTCGAGGTTTGCTTGCATTCGCTACAACTTCCTATCCTTGTTTGCAAGCAAGTAGTGCCTGAACTTTTCTGTGCTTCCATGGTGGAGGTTTTTAGGATTCTTGACCTAGGGCATAGCCAATCACTCTCAATTTATTGAGAGATGAGTTTTAAATTAGTGGGTGATCCATTGGAGATTTAGGTCAAATCATTGTCAGGTTGCAAGCTCTTGGTCAATGATCATTCGATTTATTTGGAGTGAAGGCAAGAGGAACGTCGATGTTTGGGTTTTTAGTGTCTTCGTGGAATTTCGTCTCTGATGGATTTCCCCGAGTTCGCTGTTTCTTCTCTATTCTTCATACTTTGCATTTATCCAGACTTTTGTTTGCCTTACGGAATTTCGCTTCCTTTGGATTTTCTCAGATTCCGTTCCTAGGTGGTTTTACCAGTTTGGAGTTTTCATCATAAATTTGTATTAAGTCCACTGAAATCCGCTCCCTCTGGATTTTCCTGGATATTATACACTCTCTTCTTTTTCCCAGATTGATTGAACTATTGCTATTTCAGGGATTTCCGTCCAAGGAGGATTTCTCTGAGCTTTTGTGGGAATGAAGAGTTTGATGATTATATGTAAATTTTCTTCTTGATAATGGATTTAGATGATCAAATGAACTTATGCTAAATTTTTTCAAGTTATTCCTTTATTGCACTGATTGATTGAAATGATATTATGCGGTTTGTATACTTAGTTCGCTAGATTGCGCCTGGGCCGGATTTCTCTAAAATTCCTATCCAGTATGGATTCTGCGAAGGAGGCTAAATCCCGAACTTTAGGATAGTTCATTTCTAGCACTTCTTGTTTGTCATGTATCTCATTGTGTTATCTTTACTTGGTTTGTAGGAAGGATCAAGACAAGATGTTGCTGGGCATGGCAAGGGAAAGGCAATCGATCTAGGTGCTGAAAGTTCTGCTATCACTGATGTAGAGAGAGTGAAAATAGAAACAAAAAGTAAGGTTCCTGAGAGCAAATTGACTTCTGTCTAGTAAGGAATTACTGATACCAATGTGGGTATGTGGGACTACGAAAAGTTCAAGGCTGAAATGGAAGCACATAATCTCCCTCTATTGGCCAAAAGGATAGTGGAGTCTAGTTTAGCACATGTTGCTGGTTTCCCTTCCATGGTACAATGCTATGAGTTGGTGTTGGAATGTGCCAAAAATTATGACCAAGGTACACAGAGAATAATTGGTCCTCAAGGAAGGATTGTGGCCAACTTCGATCCTGTGTCCATTGCTCGGATCTTTGATATACCTGATAGGTCATGTGTGGTGGCCTTTGATATGGGTACAACAAAGAAGTACTATGAGGATAATATGGTCAAATCCAAATAGGTAATCAATTCTTGGTTGGAGAAGCCCAAGTCCCATTTCTCCAAGTTGCCAAAACAATTGTTAAGACTTAAATTCAAGAAATAATACTATAATGCCATCACTCTCCTCAACAAGTTTGTGGGACTAAGGAGTGCAGGAGTATTTGAGGGCTGGATGTTCAGTGTTATTGATTAGATGGAGAGGGGTGTCAATTACCACTGGCTAGGTGCCATAAGTTCAGTAATCCATGAGTAGATGTGCAATGTCTTGCAGACCAAGACTTTCACCATGAATTCCTACCTAGTGTATGCATTGGCCAGATTCCACCTGTACAAGGGGTTGAGCACTAGAGGTGTATTTGGACAGGATGTAATCTATGAGGTGTATCCATAGCTGCACCTAACATGAGGTAGCTATAGAAGAGAAAATGATGCTTTTACAATGTATATTACCAGGTTGGTACATGGTGTAGAGCATGTGAGGATTTTAGACAAGGCCAAGGAATTGATAAGGAAGTATGGGGAATGGTTAATCCAGTTCCCCACCTTCTCCTACATTAGGATTGATGGCTATCACTGGGCTCCTTATAGACTCCCAAGGCACCCAACAAATCATATTATATTGTTGGAAGGCACTGGGAAGATTTGTGACTTCGATGTGATTGTGAAGGGGGATAAACATAAAATAGGGTTTGGGAATGATTGCCCCTTGAAGATAGGAACAAATGAGGTCTGTCCTTTGATCCAGTCTACTCATGCTTTTGAAGAGGAGATGAGTAATTTTCATCTCTCTTTCCATTCTAAGAGAGCAAGGTTTGATATTACTGGTGAAGCACAAAAGAAGGCCAATAGGGAGTATAGCCACAAGGACAACATTGAAGATTATTGGGCTAACCTTGGCAATGAATGTGATGTAAGGAAGAAGAAATTCTCCAGGTTGCTAGTAGACCTAGTAAGGTTATACAACATAAAGGCCATTCTAGACTAGGTGGAAGAGGATGGAAATCTGATTCAGGGTCAATTCTTTGAAGCTGTGAAAGATAGGCCAATTGGAGAAGTAGATTGGCTAGAGGAAGAAAAGACAGAGATGGAGCAAATTATGAATCCGATGATTAAGTACACCAAGATGTGGCTGAAGCGAAAAAATTCTAGAATTGGAAAGTGAAGGTGTGCAATGCACCTATGATTTGATGGGAGACTTGAAGTCTCATAATGATTTTGAGGAATCACACGAACAAGATCCTAAGGCTAAGGCCAAGGTGGAATCTCCCTTCAAGATCAAGGTTAGGGAGGTTCAGGCTGAAGAGGTAACATATGTGGGTAAACAAAGGAAGCCTATTGCCAAGAAGAGAAGGCATGTTTCAAGGAAAGAGGCCGAGAAAGATACGGAAGATAAGGAGGAAGTGGAAGCTGCTACTCCTTTTCTCGAGAGAAGAAGACTTGTACGAATCTCACAAAAGGAAAAAGAAACTTCCAAACCAGAAAAGGAGGTTGAGGCACATGTGGTGGAGATAGAAACTTCAAGGGAAAGAACACAAGTATATATGAGGAGGTCAAGGACTCCTTCCCCAAAGGATGCTGCAATAGTGGGAGATGTTCTCGTGACTGGTCCTATCATTAAATAAGAGAACATTCCCACTTCCCAAGATACTGGTAGTGTGTTAGAAGAGCCAAGGAAGGATGAAGATCCTAAGGACTTGGGTGAAGAAGAATTCCAGGAAGGAAACCTCTACAATGCCAAGGCCGAAATTGATAAGGTGATCCAATCCCCCTTGGTAGCCTATGCAGATTCACCTATAGAAGAGCAATTGAAAAAATCCCCTCAATAGGAGGAGATACCAACCAAGATCCCTTCACCAAAACAAGTTGTAGAGGAGTAGTCTTTAAACAAGGAAGATCCAACTAAAGAGATCCCTAATGTGCCTAATATTGAGAAGGATGCACCTAATGTCCAACATGAGCAGGATAAACAGGATAAAGTGCCAACCAAATCCACTATTCCGAACTAGCTGGATAAAGAATTCAAGAGAAAAGTGGTTATAGTGGAGGACACTCCTCCCAATTGGGAAGACCTAATGGCTAACATTGGTAAGGGGAAGAAAAAGAAGAAGGCCCAGGTTGTATCCAAAATTGAGAGGGATGGATCAGGCAACATAGTGGCTCATATTGCTACCCCTGCTCCAAAAAAAGATAGAGATGGAGTGAATACAAAGGAATATCATGTGTAGACTATTGACTTGGGGCATGCCTCTATGGAACAAGACATTAAGGAGTATGAAGGTTCCATTGCTGTAATTGTAGGTAGATTGAAGAAGGAGACACAAACCAGGCATGAGGTGGAAAGGGAGAATGAGAAATTGAAGAGATACTTGCAGAAATTGATGAAACCCTTGCAATCCATTGGCTCTTCCTCCTCTGCTGCAGGTTTCTTGCCCCAGGAAACAATCTTTGAACTTGAAAGGATGAAAGCCACTACACATGCCACAGTTGGCTGGTTGCAGGGAGTCCAAACTAAAGGGGGTGATGCTATTAAAAATATCTTGCCGACTGCAAAGGATGCCATGATGTCGGTTGATTGGCTTAAGACTGTGCTAGCCTAGGAAAAAGAGGACATTGATCTCTTGTTGCAGAAAACAAGAACAATTATGGAGTACACTGAGGATAAACTGGTAAAAATTGGAATCCTTCCTTTAGCAAGGGTTTCTGAGCCTTGGGAGTGGTTTGAGATCTTACAGATGAGGCATAAGGCCTTGAAGAAGATTCACAAGCAAAGGAGGTAGATTGAGGACACTTTGACTGGTATTTTTGATAAGTGTACCTCATTCTTATAAATCATGATAGGGAGGAAGAAGTTTTCTCCCAAGCATCTCAATCTAGAACATCTTAGGAAATGGTGGAGAGATATATATTCTCCAGTGGGTGAGGGTCTAGTTACTAAACATCAGCTAGATGATGCTGGAACCTACATTGCATTTATTGACAGACATTTAACATATAGGGCTGATTGGGATGGCATAATAAGGCAAGCAAGAGATGACATTAAGTCTCTTGAAATAAGAGTTAGGGTTTTTCCTGTGCCACCTATTTTTGAATTGGATAGGGTATTGCTGGAAGTGCATGGTGAAGTGGAGCATGCCAAAGACAAGGATGGGAAGTAGATATATAGGGCTACATCGAATTTTGTGCTTCCCATTATCTACATGCATTGGGTCGACTTAGATGAAATTGCACATTTCATGCTATGCTTGAATATCTTTCCAGGCCGACCTCTTGTGTGGCATTTTATTGTAAAACTCTTATTAAGGCCAACCTATCTTGGGGTTTTATATAAATTGGGCATGTTCCCTCATTTTTAGCATATAGAGAAATAGATAAGTGATATAGATAGAATAGAGATTTCATATTTGAGCGAGTTAGGGTTTATCTTCAAGCAAGTATTATAACAAATAGACTGGAATTATTGCCATTTTAGTGGACTAATATAAGAAAGGATATTGTGACTTGGTATCTCTCTTGTGTTAAGTTATATCTAGCATGGTTCTTGTTATTTCATCTCTAAAATTGCTTGGATTTACTGACTAGATGGTTTGGTAATGCTTAGGCTTTCATGTTTGAAGTGTTGCAGTGATCTCTAGTCCATAATTTTTGCAGTTAGCTGATTGTTAGCTACTTTGCAAAGTTAGCCTGGACTTAAAATTGTGCTTAGTTCAATTATGAATGTTTGTTCATTTTAGTTGCAATAGGATTGTTTTGAATGAGTGTTTATAATTTGAAAATATTTAATTACCTCAGAAGATTGCACTATTCCTGCAAGATTGCAGATTTATCTGGGTCAAACAGAAAGTAGTTTATGAGAGATCGGTCCATTTTGAGTATCTTATCTTTGGCATTGTCAGTCTTAGTGTTAGAATTAGTCTTAGAAACATCTTTGAAACCTTTATCTTTGTTATTTCTTTGTTATCTGGGTTGAATTGAGGATTTGAAGTATCAATTCACTATTTAGATATGATAAATTCAAAGTCTAGCATTTGCTCGTAGTAAGGTCCCTTTGTGATTACCAACATTTTCACATTATCTCTGAGTTGTTTTGTTGCATTGTCAAGACCTAACATTAGAGACGTTGGGTTTATCTCTTTTCCATAGAGATTTACTTTTCAAGAGAGATAGGATATCATATTTTGTCTGAGTTTTTGTTGTGCAGAAAACACCATCAACAGATTGGCGCTAGAAGGAGGACCTGAATAAGCAAGCTGGAGCATTTTCTAAATGCCATCTCTCCTGAAAGGCTTAGAAGGAGAGCCAGATCTACTCTAGGAGAGGAAGAATTTCAAGAATTGAAAGCCCTTACTAGGTCAAGAAGGACCAGAGGAGGGGAGGAATCATCATCCGCTTAGCCACTTCCATCATCCCCATTATCCCTATCTTCATCTGATTATGAAGAAATCCCTATTCCACATCCCCAACCAGCCATAAATCAGCCGTTACCACCCCCACCCCCACCAATGGCTTTCCTTGCTAATAATCCATCCCCATTGATTTTCAATAATTACAATGTCATGCCCAAGAATCCTGAACATTTTTGCTCTAAGTTCCACACCCATGATCTCAATAGGATAGCAGAAGAACATATCCGGATTTTCCAGACCTATCTGAGGGATAGAGGGATTAATCATGAGGATGTTGCATGCAGGATTTTTAATAACTCTCTCAGAGAAGAGGCCTTTTATTGGTACAATCACTTACCTGCTGCTTCTATCCATAACTAGACCGAATTGGAAGCTGCATTTCTGCAAAAGTTTAAGATTCCCATTAGTGCCAATGAGCTATATTTGCAATTTACTGGGGTAAAAAGAGAGATTAATGAGCCTATAGAATCATTCAATGATAGATTCCATCGAGCATACACCAAAATCTAGGCACCTTATGCTAGAAATGAAAACACTGCCCTAGAGGTTTACCTCAAAGCCTTGGATAGTCTCACAACCACCTTCCTTAAGCAGAGGACTAATCCCCCAAATACTTTACTCACTATATACGTTGAGGCCATTAAGGTCAACACGTATTTGAGGCAATAATTATAAGGACCCCTGCCATCCTTAGGACCTATTGCTCATCCTGGACAAGTCTAGGCTCTTAACCAGGCTTTGACTAATCATGCTCCTATAATGAATCCAATACCCTCCTTACCTTTGGTCCCTCATCCAGGTCCCCTAATAAACCAAGCTCAACCTATGACCTCCTATCCTCAACAAAGGACCAATCAACCCCTTCATTTTCAGCAATAGTTTGGTTTCCCTACATATTTGCAAAACTCAAAAGTTTTGAATCAGGCTGTGGGTTCTGGAGGAGTACCTAGATACCCTTTTGGTAATGTGAATTCAACACCACCTAATGGTTTGGATAAGGAATGGTTGGATGAGTTATCTAAGCAAGTAAAGAAATTGAATATGGAGGTGACTTATTTGAGGAATCAGAATAGCCAACTTCAGGCTGCTTAGAAGAATATGCAATCTAATTATGGTAGAGAGAACAAGAACTTTGATAGAGGAAAAAACTTTGAAAGAGGATAATATTTTGACAAGAACCAAAATTATGACAGAGGACAAGGATATGGTCAAAATTTTGATAGAAGACAAGGGTCTGGCTAGAACTGTGATAGAAATCAGCAAAGTGGACAAGGATTTGATAGAGGAGAACCACCTAGGCAGAATAGATCTTGGAATATTGGACCTAAAAATGGAGGGGTTCCCACTCCATTGGATCAGCCTTCTACTTAGGAGAATCCTCCAAATGGTGTATATTTGGCAGAGGTAGCTTTGTCAAGATGGTGCAAACTCCATAAGACAAGCCAACATTCTGAGTTGGATTGCACTGAGTTTCAGACTGCTGCTTCCATCTTCCAGTACGAAGTTGAGAATAACTCCAGTGGTCAGGAGATTGTGCCTTCAAATCCTTATGATTCTCTAGTATTGGTTCTAAATCATGCCCCATTCCCAAAAGGTGAAGATAATGAACCAGAGGAAGAGTCCAGTGACCAAGACAATGAGGTAGAGCAGGTGTTAAATGAGGATGAGATCTCTCAGTTTTTCAATGAGGGAAGTGAGAATGATAATGGTCCTCTAGATGAGGAAGAAATTAGTGTTGAAGAAGTCCAAATGTTTCAGCAATTAGCAAAGAAATATTATTTGAGGAATAGGCCTAATAGGAGTCCACAGGCTAGAGGTCCTTTTACTATTTCTATTTCCCCAACAATTTAACTACTCCACCTAATACTCAAGCAAGTAATAATCCATCTTACCCTCATGTGCCAACACAGTACTTGTCAAAGGGAAACAATCCTGAGGTTGCAAAGGACAGACAGGCTGGTGGCTACAAAGAAACCCATACTGATATGAATGTGGAGCGATTGGGCGAGTATGTGACTTAAGAATTCAAGAAAGTAAAGGTAAGTCTCTCTGCTTTTGAATTATTAAGAGTTCCTGCTATTAGAAATGCAGTCTTAGGGTCATTCAATTCAAACACAGTACCACAAGGAGTAACTACCAATGAGGCCATTACTAGGTCTTCTAGTTCACATGCATCTAGAGGTCAGGTCCCTCCTATAGACAAAGGGAGAGATAAAGATAAAGGTCAAGTTGCACAGGCTGATACCCAGTTGATTTTATTTCAAGGAAAGATGGAAACTCCTCCTTTCTTAATTTATATTTGTATCTTTGGAAAGAACCTGCATAATTGTCTTATGGATTCAGGAGCATCTACTAATGTTATGCCTTTTTCTATTTGCAAAGAATTGGGTATTACCCCTATAGCCTCTCAAAATAAGGTCACTCAATTGGACAAAACAGAGGCAAGTCTAGTAGGAGAATTGAACATGATCCCCACACAGCTTGCATCAGACCCTAGGGAGCAACAAGTGATTAACATTCAGGTTGCAAACATTCCTGATACTTATGGTTTGATTTTGGGTTGAGATTTCACCAAGGCATTGAATGGATATACATCTACAGATTATTCTCACATGTGGCTACCATGGAAAGGAGTTCCAAATCAAATCCAAATTGAGAGAGAGCCCAGAATGAAGTATGTGATCACTGAATACCAGAATATTTCCAATGAGGTGTTGATATCAGAGGTCAGTATGGAGAATTATGTGTTGGTTGCATTAGCCTTAGAGAATGAAGAGGTATTTATGTTGCAAGGTTCTTTGGACGAATTCATATCAGAAACCAATGATGTTGGGACCTTGACTGAGCAAGTAGGAGAAATAGATAAATAGGAAGAAAGGAAACTTGGTTTACTAGATAACTTTCAGGAATTCATCCAAAGTTGTATGGAGAATCAGATTCAGCTAGGAGGAAGTATGACCTATGTTAGACTGCTGTAGAGAAGATACACAAATCCATTAACCCAGTCCTATCTGCTACTTTCAAGATTCAGAAGGAATTGGACAATGATAAGGGTAAAAGCATGATGCTCCCTGAGAAGCCTCCTATTTGCAATAAAATAAAGGATGAATTAAAACAACTAGAGCCTAATGGTTGCTGGACATTGAGATTTGATGGATCCAAATCTAAGCAAGGAGCTGGAGCAGGGTTTGAGTTGACCAGTCCTAAAGGTAAGAATTATTTTGTTGCTCATAGACTCCAATTTCAATGTACTAATAATGTTTTTGAATATGAAGCTTTGATCCATGGGTTGTTAATGGCATTAAGGAAGAAGGTCAAAATATAACAAGTTTTTGGAGACTCTGAACTAGTAATCAAATAGGTAAGGAAACAATATGCATGTCATGATAGGAGAATGAATAATTATAGGCATAGAGTGTGGGATCTCATTGAGGGATTCGATGCTTTCAATATCTAGTTGATCCCTCGAAGTAGGAATCAAGTTGCAGATTTGTTGGCATAGGCTGCTAGTATATTACAACCTTTATCACTTTCAGGATTGAAGAAGTTTTCAGTGGAACTCACTCCAGTACCTTTGGTACCTGACAACATTACTAATTTCCAAGTATTTGAAGATGGCAAGTATATTTTGGATTTTATTATGAGTTGTGATGTATTTGCTTCTCAAGTCATTGATGAGATAGAGCTTCAAGAGGCAAAAATAGATTTAGAAGGAATAATTAACCTGACAATACCATCCCAAGGGGCATGGTGGAGCTTGAGCAAATTTTTGATTTAGATAAGATAAGATATCAAGAACAACAAGTTAAAAGGGAGTCTCTCAACAATCAGTGTGAAACATATAATATGGGGACACCAAATGACATGAAGAATGTCTTCATTGGTAAGGTATGTACTCCAAAAGAAAGAGAAGGGATTATTGATTCCTTGCACACATATCATGATGTGATAGCTTGGAGTTATAGAGATTTAAGGACATATGATACCTCAATCATTACACACACCATTCCCCTGAAGTCAAATGTCAAGCCTTTCAGACAAAGAAAGAGGCCAATCAATACTCTATTAGAACCCATCATTTAGAAGGAAGTACAAAATTTACTTTCAGCATGAATTATATTTCCAGTAAGACATTCAACTTGGGTCATGAATCTGGTTCTAGTAAGGAAAAAGAATGGAGAAATCAGACTATGTGTGGACTTTATAAATCCTTACGAGCATCGAAAAAGGATAACTATCCAATTCCTTCACTGGATGAGGTGCTTCAGATTGTCAATGGATCTTAGATGATGTCCTTTCTTGATGGCTATTTTGGATACAACCAAGTTATGGTGCAATATGAAGACAGGCATAAAATTGCCTTCACATCAAAATGGGGAACTTTTGCTTACAAAAAGATGCCTTTTGGGTTGATCAATGCTGGAGCTACATTCCAGAGAGCTATGGATATTACTTTTAAAGACATAATTGGTAAGTGCATCATTATTTATATGGATGACTTGAAATTTTTCTCTAAGAAATGAGAAATTCACACAACGGATTTATGTAAAGTATTCCAAAGATGTAGAGAGTTTGGCATTTCTCTTAATCCAAGGAAGTGCATTTTTGGAGTTACCGAAGGAAAATTGCTAGGAACCATTATCTCAGAACAAGGTATTGCTATTGATCCTGAATGAATACAAGCTATCCTAAAGATTCAGCCCCCTGCAAGTAAGAAAGAGATGAAGTCATTCTTTGGAAAGATTAACTTTTGTTAGGAAATTTATTACTGGATTTGCAGAGATAGTGAAACCCTTGAATGCAATGTTGAAACAAGAAGCAAAAGTGGAGTGGAGTATAGAAGCTAAGGAGGCATTTATGGAAATCAAGAATGCTATTACTGAGGCACCAGTGTTGGTAAGTCCAAATTATGTTAGGCATTTTTACTTATATTAATTCGCTTCTGATCACTCATGTGTTGGAATGTTAACCAAAAAGTCTGATCAAGGTGATGAACACCCTATAGCCTTCATGAGTATTCATTTGAAAGATGTAGAGTTGAGATACCATAATGTGGAAAAATAGGTCTATGCTTTGGTCAGAATAGTGAAGAAGTTCTTACACTATATTTTGAGGAATAAGGTTTTTGCCATAGTGCCTGATTTGGCAGTAAAGCTATTATTAATGCATAATGAGTTGGGTGAGCGGAGAGCCAAATGGGTGACTATGCTACAAGAATATGATATGGAGATCCAGCCCATGAAATTGGTGAGAGGAAAAGGACTGGAAAATATAATGGCTGAGACAGGTCCCGACCTCATAGCTCAACACTATTATCTTCAGGAGGTATCTCCAGGGGATTTGAATGACTAAATCATTTATTATTTACTGAATCAACAATGTCCTGATCAACTTAGTACAGTTCAGAGGCGAGCCTTGTGCCTAAAGAGTGGCAGTTTTATGATGAAAGGAGCTATCCTATATAAGAAAAATCATGAGGGTGTATACTTGAGATGTTTAGGGAGAGAGGAAGCGACCAGAGTGATGATTGAATTTCATGGAAGATATGGCAAAAGCCATGGTTATGCATTGTCCACTGCAAATCAGATCTTAAGGGTAGACTATTATTGGCCTACTTTGTTCAAAGATGCACACCAACATGTGAGGACCTATCACATATGTCAAATTACAGCAAGTAAGGAAAAATACACGGCCCTTCCACTTCAACCGGTCATAGAGGTAAAACCGTTTGCCCAGTGGGGAATGGATTTCATAGGTCCAATTAATCCCTTATCTTCTGTCGGCCACAAGTATATTCTCACCATAATTGATTATTTTACTAGATGGACATAGGATTTTTCTTGTAAACAATGCACTTTGGATGTGGTAATCAATTTTCTTGAGTCAGGTATCATTAATCATTTTTGTTGTCCACTCTCTTTAGTTTGTGATAATGGTCCTACATTTGCATCACTAAAACTTTCTAATTGGGCATTTGATCGTGGAATTATTATTAAATTTTCATCCAATGGCTGAGTCTTCCAATAAGAACCTATTGACAGTTATTCCTAAGTTGCTAGAACAAAATCCTAAGGATTGGAATACCAAGCTTTGATTTGCTCTCTGGGAAGACCGCACTAGACAAAAGGCATCTATAGGAACCTCTCCTTATCACCTAGTGTATAGTTTGGAACTTGTATTTCCCATCCAATTGAAGATCCCTACCTTGCAATTCATCAATGAATACTATAATGAGGAAGATAAATGTAAGGCCCGTTTGGCTGAGTTGGTACACCTTGAAGAGAAAAGAGATGAAGCCCTTGAGAAATTTGCTAAACACCAAGGCATGGTGAAAAGATGGTTTGATAGGAGAGCTAAGGTGAAAGCCTTCAGAATATCTGACTTGGTCCTCTACTGGGACAAAGTCTATGACCATAAGGGAGAGCATGGTAAATTTGACAAACTCTGGCTTGGTCCTTACCAAATTTCAGAAATTCTCAAAGATAATGCTTTTCGCTTGAAAACCCTCACTGGTGAGGATATCCCTCTTCCTGTTAATGGGAAGTATCTGAAACATTACTTCCAATCTTGAGCTATTTGTAGCTCATCCCTATACATAGTTAGTGAAGGTTTTCTTTCTGCTTTGCTTGTTTGTTTTGGTTAGTGTAGGTTTTCTTTGGTTCATTTTGCTTTTGTATTGGTTTTTGCTTTGGGTTTCTTGCTTTCTTGGGGCTGTTGCATCTATATAACGAGCTATTCGCCTAGGGTTGTTCTGGAGATTTCTTTTACAAAATCTAATCAATTTTTTGGAGTCAAGTGGTGGAATTCCTTTGTCTAATGTCCCTTGTGCTTAGAATTAGAGTCACTGGTTTTTGATAGACTTTGGAATATATTTGGGTCTCACGCCTTCACAATAAATTTAAAGATTCTGGAATTGCATAGGGTTCCTTTGTATTCTGGCCTGGTGAAAAATCTTATATTCTGCTTCAATGCCATTGTGTTCCTCATCCCTGAGTGTGAGTTTTGTTACTTAAAAGGTGAAAGATAGGTTCTATTAAATGTTTGAAAAGAAAAGAGAAAGAAAATATTGAAAATCAAAATAACCTTCACCTGATCAGGGGTATCCTAGTATCTCTACCGGGGCTATAAACACCTAGCTGGTAGTAGAGCTATGCTTGGGAGGGTTACACTGATAACCTTGCTGGGGCTATGGATGCCTGACTAGCAGCGAGGCTCTATCCAGGTTGCTTTTGGAGTTGGAAATTTTATGTAGCCTAGTCAGATTTTCTCTGGTTCCCATTGCACCTAAGGAATAAGAAATGAATGCAAATGCACACACTTGGACCCTGGTGTAGGAAAATGTCTTCTTGCTTGTGGTTTCTGAAACTTTGTTTGTAGGTGTCTTGATGAAAGGATTGAAACCAAAGATTCTGGGTTCTTGATTCTAGTTTGTTCTTGAAATGCTTTAGAGCATTTCCCTAGTGGAGTCGCCATTTGTTGTGCAATTTTTGCATACACGCCCCACTAAAAGTTGGGACCCTCATTTTTTTCACTTTTTGGTGTTTTCGTCTTCCTTTTATGGAGGTTTTCTTACTTGGGCAGGTGCTTTGATGTTCATCCTACCAGTTGGAATAGCCCATTTGTGATTTATATTGACAAACTTTAAGTTCTAGGTGTATTTCAAACTTTTCACTGTGTTCGAGAAAATCCACCCTGGCCAGACTTTCCTGGTTTTCCTTTGGTGCCTGGTAACAACTATCTTTTTCCCAAGTTCGGGGAAATCAGTCATGTCCAGATTTTCCTGGTGTCCATTGCTCTGTCGGATTCTCGGATTTTGGTCTCAGCCGTCTTTTCGATCGCATTAATCGTGGTTGCATGAATTTTGGGGTAGTGTTATATTGGATTTTGGGAAGTAATTTTCCATTTGAGTTTAATTATTTGCTAGCTATTTGGGTTTGGAGTGCTGAAGCTTGAGGTGTATTGCTGGATTGTGCATTTCAGAGTGATTTCGAGTGTTGCAGTAGGATTTCTTGAGCATTGTTCATGTTCTACTCATGCTTGAAGTTTATTGCCAGCTTCCTTGGTTTTAGTTTCCTCTATTGTCATGGTATGTGGATATCTTCTCTTTCCTTCGGTTTGAACTGCTTTGTTGTGCATTTTCATGTCATTCATTGCTTCGTTCTTGCTTGAGTGTGCACACCATACCTGGGCATTTGATGATTCCATGTCTGGCTGGTCCGTCCAGGTGGTAGTGTTGAGCTTTTGCTTAGGGCTGATCTTTTGTTGCTGTTTTGAGGTTTGCTTGCATTCACTACAACTTCCTATCCTTGTTTGCAAGCAAGTAGTGCCTGAAATTTTTCGTGCTTCCATGGCAAAGGTTTTTAGGATTCTTGACCTAGAAAATAGCCAATCCCTCTCAATTTATTGAGAGCTGAGTTTTAAATTAGTGGGTGATCCATTGGAGATTTAGGTCAAATCATTGTTGGGCTATAGGCTCTTGGTCCATGATCATTCAATTTATTTAGAGTGAAGGTGAGAGGAATGTCGATGTTCGGGTTTTTAGTGTCTTTGCAAAATTTCATCTCTGGCGGATTTCCCCGAGTTGGTTGTTTCTTCTCCATTCTTCATACTTTGCATTTATCCGAACTTTTTTTTGCCTCGTGGAATTCTACTTCCTCTGGATTTTCCCGGATTCCGTTCCTGGGTCGTTTTACCGGTTTGGAGCTTTCATGATAAATTTTTATTAACTCCCACTAAAATCCGCTCCCTTTGGATTTTCCCAAATATTCTACACTCCCTTCTTTTTCCTGGATTGATTGAACTATTGCTGTTTCGGGGATTTCCGTCCAAGGAGGATTTCTCTGAGCTTTTGTGGGAATGAAGATTTTGATGATTATATGTAAATTTTCTTCTTGATAATGGATTTAGATGATCAAATGAACTTATGCTAAGTAGTTTCAAGTTATTCCTTTATTGCACTAATTGATTGAAATGATATTATGGGGTTTATATGCTTAGTTCGCCAGATTCTGCTTGGGTCGGATTTCTCTGAAATTCCTGTCCAGTCTGGATTCCGCAAAGGAGGCTAAATCCCAAACTTCAGGATAGTTGATTTCTAGCACTTCTTGTTTGTCCTGTATCTTATTGTGTTACCTTTACTTGTTTTGCAAGCAAGATTGGGACAAGATGTTGTTGGGTATGGCAAGGGAAAGGCAACTGATCCAGGTGCTGAAATTTCTACTATCACTGATGGTGAGAGAGTGAAAATGGACATAAAAAGTAAAGTTCCTGAGAGAAAATTGAATTATGTCTGGTCAAGAATTACTGATACCAATGTGGGTATGTGAGACTACGAAGAGTTCAAGGCTGAAATGGTAGCAAAAAATCTCCCTCTATTGGCCAAAAGGATAGTGGAGTCTGGGTAAGCACATGTTTTTGGTTTCCCTTCCATGATACAATGCTATGAGTTGGTGCTGGAATGTGCCAGAAATTATGACCAAGGTACATAGAGAATAATTGGTCCTCAAGGAAGGATTGTGGCCAGCTTCGATCCTGTGTCCATTGCTTGAACCTTTGATATACCTGATAGGTCATGTTTGGTGGCCTTTTATATGGATACAAAAAATAAGTACTATGAGGAGAATGTAGTCAAATCCCAGTAGGTAATCAATTCTCGATTGGAGAAGCCCAAGTCCCATTTCTCCAAGTTGCCAAAATAGTTGTTCAAACTTAAATTCAAGAAAGAATACTTTAATGCCATCGTTCTCCTCAATTACCAATAGCCAGGTGCCATAAGTGCAGTAATCCATGAGAAGAGTAGCAATTTCTTGTAGACCAAGCCTTTCACAATGAATTCCTACCTAGTGTATGCATTGGCCAGATTCCACCCATACAAGGGGTTGAGCACAAGAGGTGTATTCAGACAGGATGCAATCTATGAGGTGTATCCATAGTTGCACCTGACAGGAGGTAGCTATAGAAGAGAAAATTATGCTTTTACAATGTATATTACTAGGTTGCTACAGGGTGTAGATCATGTGAGGATTTCAGACAAGGCCAAGGAACTGATAAGGAAGTATGGGGCATGGTTCATCTAGTTCCCCACCTTCTCCTACATTAGGATTGATGGCTATCATAGGGCTCCTTAGAGACTCCCAAGGTACCCAATGGATCATATTATATTGTTGGAAGTCACTAGGCAGATTTGTGACTTCGATGTGATTGTGAAGGGGGATAAACATAAAATAGGGTTTGGGAATGACTGCCCCTTGAAGATAGGAACAAATGAGGTATGTCTTTACATCTAGTCTACTCATACTTCTGAAGAGGAGATGAGTAATTTTTGTCTCTCTTTCCATTCTAAGAGAGCAAGGTTTGATATTACTGGTGAAGCACAAAAGAAGGCCAGCAGGGAGTACAACCACAAGGACAACATTGAAGATTATTGGGCTAACCTTGGCGATGAATTTGATGTAAGGAAGAAGAAATTCTCTAGGTTGACATTAGACCTAGTAAGGTTATACAACATAAAGGCCATTCTAGACCAGGTGGAAGAGGATGGAAATCTGATTCAGGGTCAATTCTTTGAAGTTGTGAAAGATAGGCCAGTTGGAGAAGTAGATTGGCTAGAGGAAGAAAATACAGAGTTGGAGAAAATTATGAGTCCAGTGATTAAGTACACCAAGATGTTACTGAAGCACAAAATTCTATAATTGGAAAGTGCAGGTGTGCAATGCATCTATGATTTAATGGGAGACTTGGAGTCTCATTCTACTTTCGAGGATTCACATGAACAAGATCCTCAGGGTAAGGCCAAGGTGGACTCTCCCTTCAAGATCAAGGTTAGGGAGAATCAAGATGAAGAGGTAATAGATGTGGGTAAACAAAGGAAGCCTATTTCCAAAAAGAGAAGGCATGTTTCAAGGAAAGAGGTTGAGAAAGATAAGGAAAAGAAGGAGGAGGTGGAAGCTTCTACTCCTTTGCTCAAGAGAAGAAGACTTGTGAGAGTCTCACAAAAGGAAAAAGAAACTTCCAAACTAGAAAAGGAGGTTGAGGCACATGTGGTGGAGATAGAAATTTCAGGGGAAAGAACACAAGTATATATGAGGAGGTCAAAGAATCCTTCCCCAAAGGATGCTACAATAGTGGGAGATGTTCCTATGACTGTTACTATCATTGAATAGGAGAACATTCCCACTTCCCAAGATACTGGTAGTGTGTTAGAAGAGCCAAGGAAGGATGAAGATCCTAAGGACTTAGGTGAAGAATAATTCTAGGAAGGAGACCTCTAACATGCTGAGGCTGAAATTGATAAGGTGATCTACTCCCCCTTGGTAGCCTATGCAGATTCACCTGCAGAACATAAATTGAACAAATCCCCTCAACAGGAGGAGATACTAGCCAAGATCCCTTTCACCAACACAAGTTGTAGAGGAGCAGTCTTTAAAAAAGGAAGATCCAACTAAAGAGATTCCTAATGTGCCTAATATTGAGAAGGATGCACCTAATGTCCAACAGGAGTAGGATAAACAGGATAAAGTGCCAACCAAATCCACTATTCCAGATTGGTTGGATAAAGAATTAAAGAAAAAAATGGTTATAGTGGAGGACACTCCTCCCAATTGGGAAGACATAATGGCTAACATTGGTAAGGGGAAGACAAAGAAGAAGGCCCAGGTTGTATCCAGAATTGAGAGGGATGGATCAAGAAACAAAGTGGCTCATATTGCTATGCTTGTTCCAGACAAAGATAGAGATGGAGTGACTGCAAAGGACTATCATGTGCAGATATTGACTTGGGGCATGTCTCTATGGATCAAGACATTGAGGAGTATAAAGGTTCCAATGCTTTAATTGTAGGTAGATTGAAGAAGGTGACACAAACTAGGCATGAGGTGGAAAGGGAGAATGAGAAATTGAAGAGATACTTGCAGCATTCGATGAAACCCTTGCAGTCCATTGGCTCTTCCTCCTCTGCTGTAGGTTTCTTGCCCCAGGAAACAATCTCTGAACTTGAAAGGGTGAAAACCACCACACATGCCACAGTTGGTTGGTTGTAGGGAGTCCAAACTAAAGGGGATGATGCTATTAAAAATATCTTATTGAATGCAAAGGATGCCATGATGTTGGTTGATTGGCTTAAGGATATGCTAGCCCAGGACAAAGAAGACATCAATCTCTTGTTGCAGAAAAAAGAACAAGTATGGAGTACACTAAGGATAAACTGGTAAATAGTGGGATCCTTCCTTTACCAAGGGTTTCTGAGCCTTGGGAGTGGTTTGAGATCTTGCAAATGAGGCAAAAGGCCTTGAAGAAGATTCACAAGCAAAGGAGGCAGATTGAGGACACTTTGACAAGTATTTTTGATAAGTGTACCTCATTCTTTGAAATCATGAGAGGGAGGAAGAAGTTCACTCCCAAGCATCTCAATCTGGAACAACTTAGGAAATGGTGGAGAGATATATATTCTCCAGTCAGTGAGGGTCCAATTACTGACCATCAGCTAGATGATGCTATAACCTACATTGCAGTTATTGACAAGAATTTAACATATAGGGCTGATTGGGATGGCACAGTAATGCAAGCAAGAGGTGACATTAAGTCTCTTGAAAGAAGAGTTAGGGTTTTGCCTATGCCATCTATTGCTGAATTGGACAAGGTATTGCTGGTAGTGCATGGTGAAGTGGAGTGTGCCAAAGACAAGCATGGGAAGTAGCTATATAGGGATACATAAAAAATTGTGCTTCCCATTATCTACATGCATTGGGTCGAATTTTTGAGACCCAAGCCGACTTAGATGAAATTGGTAAAAATTGCACATTTCATGCTATGCTCGAATATCTTTCGAGGCTGACCTCTTGTGTGGCATTTTATTATAAAACTCTTATTGAGGCCAGACTATCTTGGGGTTTTCTATAAATTGAGCATGTTGTCTTATTTGTTTCATATAGAGAAATAGATAAGTAATATAGACATAGAATAGAGATTTCATATTTGAGCGAGTTAGGGTTTATCTTCAAGCAAGTATTGTAACAAAAAGACTGGAATTGTTGCAATTTTGGTGGACTAATATAAGAAAGGATATTGTGAATTGGTATCTCTCTTGTGTTAAGTTATATCTGGCATGGTTCTTGTTATTTCATCTCTAAAATTGCTTGGATTTACTGACTAGATGGTTTGGTAATGATTAGGGTTTCATGTTTGAAGTGTTGCAGCGATCTCTAGTCTGTACTTTTTGTAGTTAGATGATCGTTAGCTGCTTTGCAAAGTTAGCCAGGACATAAAATTGTGCTTAGTTCAATTATGAATTTTTTTTTCATTTCAGTTGCAATAGGATTATCTTGAATGAGTGTTTATAATTTGAAAATCTTTAATTACCTTAGAAGATTGCACTATTCCTACAAGATTACAGATTTATTTGGGTCAAACAGAAAGTAGTTTATGAGAGATCGGTCCATTTTGAGTATCTTATCTTTGGCATTGTCAGTCTTAGGGTTAGAATTAGTCTTAGAAACATGTCTGAAACCTTTATCTTTGTTATTTCTTTGTTATCTGGGTTAAATTGAGGATTTCAAGTATTAATTCACTGCTTAGATCTGATAAATTCAAAGTCCAACATTTGCTCGTAGTAAGGTCCTTTTGTGATTACCAGCATTTTCACATTATCTCTGAGTTGTTTTGTTGCATTGTCAAGACCTAACATTGGAGACTTTGGGTTTATCTCTTTTCCATAGAGATTTACCTTTCAAGAGAGATAGGATATCATATTCTGTCTGAGTTGTTGCTGTGTAGAAAACACCATCAATAGGGACCATCTTGGAACACCGTTCTATGAGCATTTTTCAAATGATGGCGATAGGTCATCACTATATCATTAGCTAGCTAGCATAAGGTGAGCTCCTTATGAGGCTCTAGCTGATTTCAATGCTCGGTTTCATTCAACTTGGCAGAGAGTTCCTATTGGTAGCTGACCACCTCCAGATTTGGCATTCATGTTATACTTGAAGTCGATTCATGCAGATATTTCCATGATGCTTCAAGATTTGGGCATAAATACTCTTCCCAATGCTTACGGTTTGGGTGTCACTTTAGAGAACAACCTTATTGCTGCTGGAAAGCTAGCGCCAAGACCCATCATTCCATTGTTTCCGAAATTTAACACCGCGGAAGCTGAGCCAACTTCGCCTAGTGCTCCAACAAATTCTCCCTAGTCTATTTATGTATACGTAGGAAGGGATCCGAGTGTAGCTCTTATGCCTAACTCCCTGATGGTTGAGATGAATGAGATCAGAGAAAAAATGCAGACTATGACAAATTAATTGACTACCATGAAGCAAAAACAATATAGCTATCAGAAGCCAACTTACCATAATTATCAAGGTAGAAAAGCTTCGTTCTAGTCAAATCAATGGTAGGATAGATTATGTGGCAATACCCAAGCCCAACCAAACAACTAGGTGGTTCCTGTAACCTTGCCGATGCAAAATTTCTATCCTAGTTCCAACAAGGAGCTAGTAGTAGGACATAATAATTTAGCTAAAGACACTAATTCATGGTGTTTTCCTTGCAATGATGCACACATGGCTCGAAATTGTCTACGAGGGAATTTGCAATAGAATATTGCAGGGCAATGTAGCCAAGGAATTGTACTTGATCCCACAAACCCGATATATGCCTCTCAGCAAATGGATAATGCAGTCCTCGCTGCTCAAATGCAAGGAATGTCTATAGAGCAGGAGTTAGATATAGCTTTGGATCAAGCGCTCTTTTCATGGATGGAAGGAGAGGAATCAACCTTTACTAATGACATTCCCTAGCTCAAGTGCCTCGGGTGCAATCAGATTATGTTTCCTTATGGGATATCCTGGCGATACCAGAGCAAAAGCTTCTATTACAGAAAGCATTATCGAGAGAGGAAGATGTGAAGATACTGAGGCAACCTAATGAAGAAAAGACATCCAAGCTAGACCTGGAAAAGGTGCTAACGAATCAATCGAAAGAAAAGCTCAGAGTTAGAAAAGAGAGTAAGCCTAAACTTAAGACTTTCTTTCTAACACTTATCATTGGTAAAAAATCGCTGCATAATTGTATGATCGACTCTGGTGCTAGGACCACTGTCATGCCTAAGCAAGTAACAAATGTTTTGGGTTTGAAATATGAGCCTCTTAACAAGGGAGTTATGCAACTCGATGGTAATAAGGTTGATATTGTTAGGGTAATCAAAGGATTGGCTATGAAATTGTTTGCCTACCCTAGTATTATTGTGAACCAAGACATAGTGCTTATTGATGTTCCTCCTCTATTTGGGATATGTTTGACCCAAGAGTTCACTGTAAATGTCGGAGGATATCTAGCACTAGATTGGTCACACTTGATCTTGAGAACTAAACATGGAGCTAAGATGAAACTATTGTCAGAAACGTTGCATTCTGAACATGTTGCTGATGAGGTCCTGATCAATTTTGAAGCGACACATAGTTCAATTACCTGGGAGGAGATGTTCAATGCAGAATTTATCAAAGAAGAAGAAGCAAGTAGCTCCCAGATGGAAAGTGAAGAAGCTCTATTGAATGAGTTTATAGACATCGATCCTTTTGAGAATTATCATGCAATTGGTCTTGGAACCTATGTCATACATGAGGGGAAAATTATGCCCAAAGTTACTAAAGAGCCTAGAGGTAAGGCAACCTCAAAATTATGGACTTTGCACTTTGATGGAGCAAGATGCAGAGCAGGGACTGGAGCAAGAATATGTTTGACATCTCCATCCGAAGAAAAGATCCTGAGGTCTTATTGCTTCTAGTTCACATGCTCGAACAATGAAGAGGAATATGAAGGTCTTGTCCATGGATTGAACCTTGCATAACATATGGGTGCAAAGAAAATAAAGGTGTTCAGAGATTTAGAATTGGTTGTCAACCAAATCCGAGGGCTTTCTCCTACAAAGAATGTCCGTATGTGATCATATCGGCATAGGGTCTGGGATCTTATTGAAGGCTTTGAGGCATTTAATATTCTGGCTATACGAAGAGAGAAGAACTCCAAAGCTGACCGAATGATGAATTTTGGGGCTCAGTTTGAGCTAGCTTCTGAGCTATTAAGGAATAAACACGTAGTGCAGGTAATTGTACGACCTGCTGTTCTGAATAATGATCAAGGTTGGCAAGTGTTTGATAGTGATGCTCATATTGCGTCATTTCTCCAGCTAACTAGGGAATTTTCTAACCAATTGCAACCAAAGATCATCGGAGCCTATGAAGATCAATTAATCTAGTTGAAATCAAATAAGCTTCCCAGGGGCCTTATTACTCTGGAGAGTATTTTTGATTTCGATGATGCAAGGAAAGACCAAATAAAGCTTGTAGTTGAAAAAGGCGACTACGCCGATCTACATGTCGATGAGGATAGGAAGCTCAAGGTGGGTAAGGGATTATCTCAGAAGAATAAGGACAAACTTAAGCACTTTTGCGAGGAATATTTGAGTATAGTAGCCTGGTCATATGATGATCTTAAGGGATATGATCCTAGGATTATCCAACATACAATTGAGCTACTGGAAGGAGAAAAGTTGGCTCGTCAGAGGCAGAGGCAAGTAAACCCGAAGATTGAATCACTCATGTCACAAGAGTTGAGTAAGTTGATCGCATCCCGAATAGTGTTTTCGATCAAGCATAGCACTTGGGTGTCTAACCTGGTGCCAGTCTGGAAGAAGAATGGTGACATTCAACTGTGTGTAGACTTCCATGACTTAAACATCGCATCTCTGAAGGATCATTACCCCTTGCCTTCTATGGAGGTAATTTTACAAACCGTTGCTGGGTCCAAAATGTTTTCAATGCTAGATGGTTTTTTCGGCTATAATAGAATTCATGTAAAGGAAGAGGACTAGCACAAAAAAAAATTCACTACAATGTGGGGGACATATGCGTATGCTAAAATTCCCTTCGAACTCTCAAATGCCGGAGCCACTTTTCAAAGAGCTATGGATATTGCTTTTAAAGATCTAATACATAAAATTATACTTATCTATCTAGATGACCTGACGGTGTTTTCAAAATCTGTTGATGATCAATTTGATCATCTAGAGCTTGTCTTCCAGAAGTACCAGGAATTCAGGATTTCTCTAAACCCGAAGAAGAGTGTATTTGGGGTTCCTTAGCAGAAACTATTGGGATATGTTGTCTCGAAGGAAGGCATTGCTATTGACCCAGAAAGACTTAATGCAATTAGGGAGCTCCCCTCACCTGTGAACAAGAAAGGAGTGTAATATTTTTTGGGAAAGGTCAATTTCATTAGTTAGTTCATTGCAGACTTTGTAGGGATCATCCGATCGATTACCTTGATGCTGAAAAAGGACCAGATTTTCAAATGGGCGACGGAGGCTAGAAAAGATTTTGAGCTTATAAAAGAGGTTATTTCTTTAGGCCCTGTATTAAACAACCCAAACCTATCTAAAGACTTTATCATGTATGTTTTTGGTGGTGGCAACAGTATTGCCACCGTGCTTATGCAGAAGGATGATGAAGATAAAAAGAATCTCCTATTGCTTTCTACTCACACACCTTAAAGGAGTATGAGGTGAAGTATAGTTTTGTAGAAAAGTGAAGGGAAAAAAGAGGATGGATCTAATGACCCAATAGTGTGGAAAATTTCCCTTAACACTAATACAACAAAGGAGGAGAGCTTAAAAAAAGTTTCAATTGCATCTAAAAATATTGAGATAAATACTTGTAGCATAAAAGAGATAACACAAAAATAGCATTCACAGATTGACACAAGATATACGTGGGAAACCTTTTCAGGTAAAAAAACCACCACCCAAAGTTAAGACTATTGTATTATAGTAACAAAGAATTACATACAATGTTCAGTCTTATCTCTGATCAACTCACAACAGCATAGAGTTCTTACTCTCACTGTTACAATTTTTTTCCATAACATACAATTCAAATTGTCTTCTTACAATGCTGTACTCAACTTGACAAGTCATACGTTGCATTCAATTCTGCTCAATCAACCACCGATCACCAGGTACATGAAACTCTTGATCCAATCATGCAATCAATCTACTCATACTGATCTCTCTACATCGAGCCACCCAGGCATTAATGCCATCACCCAAATTGGGTCTTGTTTGCCAGCCTAAGTCAGCCTGCAATTACTACATTTGCCACAAATGCCTTTGGCCAACCAAATTGCAGTCAAACTGCCATGCATCCACCTTGCATTTTGTATTGATCTTTGAATCCGAGTGAAAATCGATCAAAATAGTTGCCGAGCTTGTCTGAGCTCTCCAGGTCCTTACTGCTCTACCGCCGAGCTCATTCGACCTGCTCGTGGTATGGCGTTGAGCCAACCGAGCTCTTACAGCACTACCGCAACCCTGCCTGAGTTGTGTTGCAGTAAGGTGGTGAGCTTGTCTGAGCTCAACCATCACCTTCATCGAGCTCTATCCAAGTCCCCACCGCACTACTGCTGCCAGGTTTGAGTAGACTTGCGGTATAGTGGTGAGCTCATCTAAGCTCATTGATGATTTCACCGAGCTCACCCATCTCGCCTCTAAAAACACCACCGCGCTACTGCTATAGTCATCGAATAGGACCACAGTGTGGTGGTTACCGGTCTGAGGGACCGCTAACGGTCTTACCGTGCTACCACGGGGGCTAACAGGCCACCCCACAGTAGGGCGGTGACCGTCACCTAGATCACTGGTGGTCTTATCGTGGCTACTGCGGTCAATCACTTAACTGTCTGTAGTGTGGTGGTAATTGCCATGCAGGCTACTGGCGGTCTTACTACGACCACCACGGTGAGTGGACCCACCACCTGCGGTATGGTGGTAACCACCAAGACCACCGCAGATGGTCTCACGGCGGCCACCGTGGTTAGTTGATTAACCACCCGCGGTGTAGTGGTAACCACCAAGATAGGCTGAAAGATGCTACCCATAGCTAGGGAATAGATAGCGAGTGGTAACGCGGTAACCACTAAAGCCTTCACCGTGGTACCGCCAAGGGAGGAAAAGAGCTAGGCACGGTATAGCGGTAAATTGCAGAAACAACAAATTTTTGCCAAGGCATGAAAAATAGGGGATTCTAGCTAGAAGTTGAGACACATTTTCTCAACAAGCTCCCACTTGGTGAACACTTCGAACTCCCTCATGACTTCAAAATTTACTGTCAGTCATAGGCCCCAAGGCCCATTGATTCTGCACACCATCTAAACTTGTCTATGCTAATTGGCTTCATCAAAGCATCTACAACATTCTTCAAGGTGTCCACCTTTTCCAGATTGACCTTTCCATCTTCAACCATATCCCTTATGAAGTGATATTGCACATCTGTGTGCTTGGTCCTGGCATTAAAAGTTAGATTCTTTGCCAAACAAATGGCACTCTGACTGTCACAACAAATTGAAATATGCTCAGTATTAAATCCAATGTCTGAACACAAATGGTTTAACCAAACAACCTCTTTATAGGTGTGAGTTATTGCCATGTATTCTACCTCAGTTATGGATAAAGCAACTACAGCCTGATGCTTGCTCATCCAATTGATTGCTCCACCATTAAGCATGAAAGTGTATCCACTGGTGGATCGCCTGCTGTCAATGTCCCCTGCCTAATTTGAATCAACAAAACCTTTGATGTTAAGAGATTTCTGTGATGCAACCAAACTGCCATGGTAACACAATGCATAATCTAAAGTCCCCTTCAAATACCTAAAAACTCTCTTCACAACATCCCAATGTGATCTTCCCGGATTAGCCATGAAACGACTTAGAACTCCCATTTCTTTGGCAATGTATGGTCTTGTACAGACCATGGCATACATCAAACTACCAAAAAAACTTGCATAAGGCACATTGGTCATGTCCTCCATCTCAGTAGCAGACTTTGGATAGTCTTCAATAGATAGCTTTGTTCCCTACATGATTGGAACAACTAGCTGCTTGCAGTCATCCATGGTAAACCTCTCCAGAACTATTTTCACATACTTACTCTGACTGACCCAAAGCTTTCTGCTTGTTCTTTCCCTAGTTATCTCCATTCCAAGAATGTACCTTATTGCACCAATATCTTTCATTTTGAACTTTACAAACAACTGAGATTTAAGATCAAAAATCATAGACTTGCTATTACCAATGAATAACATGTCATCCACATATAGAGTAATAACAAGCACACAATCATTATCAGATTTATAATAAATGCAATGATCAGATTTTAATCTCACAAATCCAATTGACAACACAAATGTGTCAAATTTATGGTACCACATTCTAGGAGATTGCTTTAAACCATAGAGAGATTTGTTTAACTTACAGACCAGATTTTGATTACATTTTTCAACAAAATGCTTAGGCTGGGACATGTAGATTTCTTCTTTCAACTCACCATAGAGAAATGTTGTCTTCACATCCATCTGTTCAATTTCAAAATCATACACAACTGCCAATGACAATAGAAAGCTGATGGATGTCAACTTTGCTACAGGGGAAAAAATCTATCCATAATCAATTCCCTCAATTTGGGAAAAACCCTTTGCAACCAGTCATGCCTTATACTTCTCAACACTACCATCAAGACCTATCTTCTTTTTGAATACTCACTTATAGCCAACAAACTTTTTCCCTTTAGGCAGTGGTACCAAATTCCAGGTTTCATTCTTCTTCAATGAATCCATCTCTTCATTCATGGCTTCCAACCAAGAATTTGAATCAGTCATGTTGATTGCTTCTTTAATAGTCCTAGGCTCATTAGTGCTAGTAATTAAAGCATAGGCATAATTTGAATCTAACAATGAGAAACCATACCTTTCAGGTTGCCTTTTTTCTTGTGTAGATCTTCTTACATGCTAAGATTGTGGTTCTTCATCATCAGAACCCTTAGAGCTTATTGAACTCTCCTCAGTCTTAGGTACATCATGCAACTCTTCCCTTTTTGGAGTTTGGGGAATGTCAACTGCATCCTTCTTCTTGTCTTTCTATTCTATCTCAAGCTACTGATCACTTACTGAAGGTTTTAGCTCTTGAAATATCACACTTCTGCTGTATATAACCTTCTCAGTAATAGGGTTCCAAAGCTTGTATCTCTTCACACCGACTCCATAGCCGATGAGAATGCATTTGAAAACCTTGTTGTCCAACTTAGATCTCTTTTCATTTGGCACATAAACATGCCTCAAAGAGGGTTTCTTACCAGAACATGCTTCCAAATGTGTCTTATTAACAAGAGAAAAGCAAGGAGATCGGTTTATTAGATAACATGCTATATCAACAACCTCAGCCCATAATTTCTGCTCTAGACCAGCACCACTCAACATACTCCTTGCCTTTTCCATCAGCATCCTATTCAACCTTTCAACAACTCCATTATGCTGTGGAGTGTAAAGTATGGTTTTATGTCTTTTAATTCCATGATCAGTGCAGTACCTTTCAAAATCTGCAGAACAAAACTCACCGCCATTGTTTGTCCTCAAACACTTAATTTTTCTTCCAGTCTGATTCTCTACCAAAGATTTAAAATCTTTAAACCGATTGAACACTTATTATTTACTTCTAAGAAAGTATAAAAATTCCCTTCTCGAATAGTGATCAATAAAAGAAATATAATATCTAGACTTTGATAATGAAGGAACATTAACTGGACCAAACACATCAGAATGACCATAATCCAGTATACCAGAAGATTTATGAGGACTAGAATAAAATAAAACACAATGCTGTTTAACATAGATACAATGTTCGCAAAAATCAAACTCAAGGCTACAATCATTAAGCCCTTCTACAAGATTTTTATTCTTCAAGGTTTTTAAACCTTTCTCACCTATGTGACCAAGTCTATGATGCCATAGCATAGTCTTCTCAACTGGGAGTTTTACCTCCAAAGCATTTGCAGACAGAGAAGTGTCTTCATCTTTCTCTTTAGGGATAGATTTTCTTGACTTTATAGAGGCACTATTGCATTGAACAGGATGTGCATCCAGCTTATACATAGTGCCAGAACAAACACCCTTAGCCAGCACCATTGCATCTCTAGCCATTTTACATCCTTTACTTGAGAAAGAAATTTCTACACCAACATCATTTAATTTACTGACAGAAAGAAGATTTTGAGCCAGACCTGGTATGTGAAGTACGCCACCTATACCTTTGACTCTCCCATCAGGAAATTGAATTCTGACTTTTCCTCTGCCAACAATCTCCAGCGTTGAATCACTTGCCAAGTACACTTTCCACCATCATACTTCTCATACTTAGAGAACCATTCTCTATGGGACGTCATGTGAAAGGATGCACTTGAGTCAACTAGCTAGACACCATCTGATGCCTGAGTTTCCAAGGTTGCAATGAAGGCATCTGCATCACTTTGAGAAGATTCATTGTTAGAAGCATTCTTCTTCTTCTTTTCCTTGCAATCCTTCCGGATGTGACTAGGTTTCCCATAGTTCCAACACTGTACCTTATAATTTTTACTAGGAGACTTTGATCTACTTGCAGATTTGGATTTTGAATTTTTGTCCTTCTTCTTGCCTTTCTCCTTTGGTCTACCTCGAACAACAAGAGCCTCTTTGGCCATCTCTAAAGAATTCCTTTGCATCTCTTTAGATAAAAATGAGGAAACAACGTCTTCCATCTTAAAAGTAGTGGTAGTGCTTCCAATGGCCATCACAAGATGATCCCAACTGTTAGATAATGGACATAGTAAGAGCATGCAATGATCCTCCTACTCAATCTTTCCTAATAGTGCAAAATTTTCCCTTAACACTAATACAACAGAGGAGGAGAGCTTAAAAAAAGTTTCAATTGTATCTAAAACTACTGAGATAAATACTTGCAACTTAAAAGGGATAACACAAAAATAGAATTCATAGATTGACAAAAGATATACTTGGGAAAACCTTTTCAGGTAAAAAACCCACCACCCAAATTCAAGACTATTGTATTACAGTAACAAAGAATTCCATACAATGTTCAATCTTATCTCTGATCAACTCACAACAACATAGAGTTCTTACTCTCACTGTTACAATTTTTTTTCATAACATACAATTTGAATTGTCTTCTTACAATGCTATACTCGACTTGGTAAGTCATACGTTGCATTTAATTCTACTCAATCAACCATCGATCACCAGGTACATGAATCTCTTGATCCAATCATGCAATCAATCTGCCCATACCGATCTCTCTACATCAAGCCACCTAGGCATTAATGCCATCACCCAAATCGGGTCGTGTTCACCAGTCTAAGTCAGCCTGCAATTACTGCATTTGCCACAAATTCCTTTGGCCAACCAAATTGCAGTCAAACTGCCATGCGTCCACCTTGCATTTGCTATCGTTCTTTGAATCTGAGTCAAAATCGGTCAAAATAGTCACCGAGCTCATCTGAGCTCTCTAGGTCCTTACCGCTCTAACGCCGAGCTCATTCGACCTGCTCACGGTATGGTGGTGAGCCAATCGAGCTCAGCCGAGCTCTTATCATGCTACCGCAACCCTGCCTGAGTTGTTATGCGATAAGGTGGTGAGCTCATCTGAGCTCATCCATCACATTCATCGAGCTCTATCCATGTCCCCACTACACTGCCGTTACCAGGTTTGAGTCGACCTATGGTATAGCAGTGAGCTCATCCGAGCTCAGCGACGATTTCACCGAGCTCACCCATCTTGCCTTTGAAAACACCACTGCGCTACCACTGTAGTCATCGAACAAGACCGTAGTGTGGTGGTGATTAGTCTGAGAGACTACTGACGGTCTTACCGCACTACCGCGGGGGCTGACAGGCCACCCCATGGTAGGGCAGTGATCGTCAGCTAGACCATTGGCAATCTTACCACGGCCACTGCGGTCAGTCACTTAACTATCTGCGGTGCGACAGTAACCACCAAATAGGCTATTGGTGATCTTATCATGGCCACCATGGTGAGTGGACCCACCGCCTGTGGTATGGCAGTAACCGCCAAGACCATCGCAGGTTGTCTCACCGTGGCCACCGCGGTCGGTTGATTAACCGCCCATGGTGCAACGGTAACCGCTAGGATAGGTTGAAAGATGCTATCCATGGCCATCGCGGCCAGGGAACATACAATGAGTGGTAATGTGGTAACCGCTAAGGCCTTCACCGTGGTACTGCCAAGTATGGAAAAGAGCCAGGTGCAGTATAGTGGTAAACTACAGAAATAACAAATTTTTTCCAAGGCATGAAAAACAGGGGATTCTAGCTGGAAGTTGAGTCACATTTTCTCAACAAAAAGCAGGTCTTTGCTATTGTGAAAGGGCTTAAGAAGTTCCAACACCTAAGCTCGCCCATTGCCTTAATTGAGTTCTATCCAAGTCCCCACCGCACTACCGCTGCTAAGTTTGAGTTGACCTACGGTATAGCAGTGAGCTCATCCGAGCTCACTGACGACTTCACCGAGCTCACCTGTCTCATCTCCAAAAACCACCGTGCTACTGCTATAGTCATCGAACAGGACCATGGTGTGGCGGTGACCGGTCTGAGAGATCTCTGACGGTCTTGCCGTGCTACCGCGGGGGCTGATAGGCCACCCCACTGTAGGGCGATGACCATCAGGCAGACCGCTATCAGTCTTAATGTGGCCACCACGGTCAGTCACTTAACTATCCGCGGTACGGCGGTAACCGCCAGCCAGGCTGCTGGCGATCTTACCGCGACCACCATGGTGAGTGGACCAACTACCTACGGTATGGTGGTAACCGCCAAGACCACCGTAGGCAGTCTCACCACAGCCACCATGGTCGGTTGATTAACTGCTCGCGGTGCAGCGATAACTACTAAGACAGGCCAAAAGATGCTACCCACGGCCACTGCGACCATGGACCATACAACGAGTGGTAACATGGTAACCACTAATGCCTTCACCATGGTACCACCAAGGCAGGAAAAGAGCCAAGCGCAGTATAGCGATAAACTACAGAAACAACAAATTTTCGCCAAGGCATGAAAAACAGGGGATTCTAGCTGGAAGTTGAGACACATTTTCTCAACAAAAAACAAGCCTTTGCTATTGTGAAAGGGCTTAAGAAGTTCCGACACCTGATATCATGTAATAAGGTAATTTTTTGTGTACCTCATCCTAGTGTGCGGGAATATATTATGGAAGGAGAGATCACCGAAAAAAGAGCTAACTAGATTACCAAGATCCTGGAATATGATATTGAGGTTAGGCTTGTCAAGACTATTAAGGGAAAAGGATTGTGCGAGTACCTCACCCAAAAAAATGAATCAGTGATAGAGCTAGAAGCCTCATAACCTGTGTTACTGAATGAAGAAAGCTCTGAAGAAGATTGGCTAGAGGATAGGATAAAATTCATGCAAATAGGAAGGTATCCAACCAATCTCCCTTCCTTTAAGAGACGGTTCTATCATTTGCAATATAGCAGCTATGTTCTCTTAGAAGGAGTACTTTTCAAAATAAACTTTAATGGTGTCCTGTTAAGGTGTGTGAATGAGGAACAAGCCAAAAGAATATTAGATCAATATCACAATGACCTAGCTAGAGGGAATTTTTCTACGAGAACTACTGCAATTAAAATCATATGTGCTGGTTATTTTTGGCCAACATGATTCAATGATTCATTTTCATTGGTAAATTCTTGCAGTGAGTGTCAATTCTATGTCGGAAAAAGAAAGAGTGTTGCTATGCCACTAAGACCCATAGTAGTAGAAGAACCTTTTTCCCAATGGGGTCTTGACTTCATTGGTATGATTAACCCTTTTTCATCAGTTGGACACAGGTGGATATTGATAGCAACTGATTAATTCACCAGATGGGTGGAAGCTGTGCCATTAAAGAATGCAACGAAAGTAGAAATTGTCAATTTCGTTGAGGAGCTGGTTGCTAGATTTGGCCCCCCGAAAACAATTATTTTAGATAATGTTAAGGATTTTCTTGGCTCTTAGATGAGCCAGTTTGCACTAAAATATGGGGTTTTCTTGAAAAACTCCTCTAATTATTACCCACAGGGGAATGGCCTCGCAAAGTCTACAAATAAAAAACTCATCAAGTTAATCAAAAGGATAGGCTCGAAACACCAGAGGGAGTGGCATAAAAACCTCCGAACTGCGCTATGGGAAAACCATATCATGCCTAAGTAGATATTAAAGACATCTCCTTATGAGATGGTGTACGGGAAGGAGGCGTTGTTACCTATTTTCATGGAGATCCCAACTCTCCAACTGCTCAAATCTTTGGAAATTGAACAGAACGGAGCAATGGAGGTATAGGAGAAGATAGAGCACACTTTGGAAGCAATGAACAACCACCAACAAATGGTGAATAAATGGTTTGATAAAAAGACATCTGACTAATAGCTACAATGCAGGGACTTGGTACTCAAGTTCAATGAGCGTGGGGAAAAGCCCGACCAACATAGAAAGTTTGATAGTCTCTAGGAAGGGCTTTTTAAAATTGTTCAGTGCAAACAGTTTAACTCTTTCGAGTTAGAAGACATGGAAGGTGATGCTTTGGGTATTCTAGTTAATGGAATACATCTTAAGAAGTTCAATTAGTTCTGCTTATGTAGTGGGTTTGTAAATTGTAAATATGTAATTATTTTTCCTGCTTTAAGTTTTGGATTTTCTCGGTGCTTTTTGAAAACAACAATATTGCAAGAAATTGAAATACAATGTAAATGAGCCAAAATATGAAAAAACATGTGCATTATATTAATTTTTGGGACATTTACATTATATGCGGTAGATTCTAGTGGCCATATATCAAAACATACATATATATCCAAGAGGAGGGCAGAGACTGGAAAAAACAAAAAAAACAAAATTGGGTTATCTTTCAACATTTCTCAGATGGAGGAGGGACCAACAACAACAACAGGTGGCACGAGGTAGGGAAAAACCATCCTCTCGAAGTCTATGTACCACTGCATATTCCATAAGGGTTCAATATGATGTATTCGCATAAGGAAGTAGCAGCCGACATGAACGTTGAAGCGATGTTCTTCATGCGTTTCGAGCTCAAAGCCGAACATAAAGGGATTGGTTGGCACAGGTCCTCCATGCAGCAACAATTGATGCAGGTTGTAGATAGAAGGGACCCCATATTTAAATTCATCAGCCCGCGCTACATGCTCTAAGCCTCCAAGGTAGCGTCGAGGGAAAACCTGCTTGGTCAACTTCAGAATTTTATGTTTGGAAATGTTGATGTCCAGGAGCAAAGCGACAAAGTGGGAGCAGATACTGGTGTTTACCCTATATTGGTCCTCGTACTCTATGCAATATTTACCCAAGAACCATTTGATAACCTTTACATATAACAAGTGTTTTACACCTGTTATACACTTTAGGCACTTGCACCTAATCTTTCCTAGAAATGCAGCCTAGGTCTTTTTACAAACAAGTCTGATTGGTGTCTCCATATTGCTTGCTACTCTAGCTAGATAATGAACTTGCTAAAATAAAACTAGGGCCTACTAAGTAAGAATGTTGAGGGTAATTATGATTAGCAAGGTTGCTAATGGCCCTATTTATAGATTGGTCAGGGTTCACTCGACGAGGCAAGCTATGATTACGTCAGAAGAAAATGGTGCTGTCAAGCCTTGATAATCAGTGCTACGACATGTGAAGTGATTGGGAATGATGAGATACAGTTGCAACTGGATCCGTTCGAGTTTCCAAATTAAATGAAGATTGGCCAAGTGCCAACATGATAAGCTGTTGTCTTGAAATAATCGAGGCAAATATTTTGAGTAGGCTGTTGGGTGATGTGCCCAAGTACGGTCAAGAAATCAGTAAATGCAAAGGAGCTTGTGAAAGATATGACAAGGTTGTTTCGGTGCATTGTCCAAGAAAAATCAGGCACCACCTCATGCGAAGTCATGTCCCTTAAATGTGAGGAGTATTTTGGCAGGTTGGCAATCTCTTCGCACGCATGAAAGAGCTTGTGGTGCATGTAGCAACTAAGAGTGAAAAGATGGTACGTACACTGGCTAAGCCATTTTTCATGAAAATAAAAAAGCAGGTTAGGCACACGAAAGACATTTATTGTGAGAGTTTATCAAAGAGTGAAAATGGCTAAGTTATTCACAAAGAAGAGAAAACATTTTTAGAAGCTAAGAAATTTACAAGGTTTGCTAAATTTCTTGAAAATACAGAGAAAATGGCTGAAATTGCATAAAGTTCAACACAGGCATAGGTCCCAGAGAGTATTGATGAGTGAAGATTGACAACACCCTGTGTAAACGTATATGACCATGAGTCTTATGCTACTCCAGGCATCCCAAAAAATCCATCTTGGCCCTCTACCAGTCAAGCGGACCGGAAAATAATTAGCACGATTTCTCCTCAAAGCCAGACCCTAGTATCCGAGGATTGAGATAATGTTTTTGATCCTGAGTTATCTCAGAATCCCAAGAGTTTGAGAGAAGCTGCATGTGAAAAGATGAAGAAGATATTTGACCCTTTTCACAGACGTTTGTGGGACTGCAAACTTCCCCAATACGTGGTTCCTTTGGTGCATTATTGTCCATAAATTGTGGCGGCATGTGTGGTAGGCTTTGATCCTCTAACTAGAGTTATAAGTGGCCCTAATTTGAGGGTAGTTGTCAGCATCCAAGCCCTGCAAGATATGTTATGCATCCCGTTCCTCTCACTTAGGAATGTTCAACACTTCGACATTCAAAGGATGCAAGAGTATTGGGGATCGCTTCAGTTGGCACAACAGTTTTATCATAATGAGACTGCTCAGCCGATTGATGGTTCAACACCTCCCAGATTCCCAATTAATCTAGGTGCTTTGAAGTCAGGGTCTTCTTCCATCTATTCTATGTTGGTGTTGGTCTATGGGTTGGATACAGACAAGGAGGTTTTTGATTTTCAAATGGGTCTCAACTTTATGCTGAAAAAGAATAGTACACCTCTTCTTATGGACTTTTCAAAGGTTATAATCAATGAGATGATCTGGCAGCTGAGCGGATTCAAGGTGGGCTCTAAATTTAGGTATTCTTCCTTTCTAGTCTACATGATTTTGCATCAAAATCCTGATTATTTCAAGAAATTCATGGCCTTGGCTGTTTTCGATGAAAGTGGCGCCAAAAGGTCAATTTCGACATGGACTCCCATCTTGTTGAAAACTTTTGATTATTATGCATTTTCGAATTCGTTCCTAGCTCTGATTTTGCGGGATTTGGATAGATCTGGGAACAACATGTCTATGCGATTGTCGCCAAGACATAAATCATGGTTGAGAGGCCTCTTGCTACCTTGTGATTGGTTCTTTGGTATGGATTTCATTATGCTTCATATGCAAAGTTTTATCCAAGAACCCTTCCGGCTCCCGCGCATTATTTCTAATAGAGTGCTAGCCTTGGAGGCATTACGACAACTTTGTAATGTTGAAAATGATTACTAGGGATGAAGGCATTTGACTTCCTATTTGATGTTGTTGGTTATGTTTGGTTCAATATCGCTAGTAAGGAAAAAGAACTTGAAGGTTAACAACTTGGAGGTCCTGTACTCTAAGTAGGGTAATATGGGGTTGGTGATCATTAGTGACACATGGCGATACAACCCAGAGAACAATCTGTCAGAAATTGGCATAAAAATTCTGCACCAGCCTTTATCATTCTAGGACCCTCGAAAAAATGTTGAAGAGGGGAATTTGAAATTTTATGTAGGCCTTGAATATTTGCCTAGGACGGAGGGTCGACCATTGTGGCTGAAATTTTACCACATGGTTGGGAAGCCCAACCAAAATAAAAAATGAGCCCGTACCTATGTAGCCAGTTGAGTAGGCTCAGATGGAAACCTGAAAGAGTCAGAGACTTCTAGATATACAAGTAGGAGATAAAGACAACAAGCGGCCTTTTCCGAGAAGTAGAGTCAGACAACCAGTTTGACGACATTTGGGTTCACGAGCATTCAGACAATGAGAAATCCCCAAAACCTTCGAAGTCTGAGAAGTTCTATGAGAAGGAGGTTGCTATCATGGAACCTAGTGATGAGGTAACTCAGAGCCCCCCTGTCATTGAAAAGGATCCAAAACATGAGGCAAATGTTAGTGGATAACATTCATATGAGGAGGACTCGTCAAACACACAAATGTCGGAGCCTTCCAACTCCTCTAGATCGGGCAAGAAGAGGCAAAGAAGTTCCGATCATAGGCCAAAGGTGATCTTTAGTATTGAGGATTCTCCGGAGGAGAAAATACAATGAACAAGAGAGTCCTCTGGAGGGATGGAGTCACAACATGGAGAAGCCATGGCATCGGCTGTGGGTCTTTAGGAGCCTCAAGTATTATTTCCTTCTTCTCTCTCTACTATGTCTCTAGTCTCCTCTTCATCTACCCCTTATTTTTCATCTGCTCCAACTTATTTTGTCGTTGGATATCCTGGGCAGTCAAATGTTTTCTCTCCTGGTTTTCCATTTTCATCCTTTACTTTTCATTCCATCCCCAAAATACAATTGGGCACCAGTCCTAACCTTTTGAGCCAAAACATTTCATCCCCGAGGCTTGGCCTATTAGTTGGTGCTTCCCTGGTCTTTCCTCATACTGTGCTTCTGTCATCACCGAGTGGCCAATTCATTCCACCTTTCTCCCCAGTAGTTATTACAAGGCCTAGCAAGTCCACCGATGCGTTGAGTATGCTTTCTTTCCCACTAGCAGTCCCTCAGGAGTTTCCTTTTGTTGGTGGATTGGGTATCTCTTCCCAGGAATATTTTTTGCAGGTGGATGTAAATAAGAGTGCTCGAGCAAGCCGAATTAAGAAGAGAATGCAAAAGGATGCAGGCAGATAGGCAGAGCCTCTCTTGCAAACTATTTTCAATGAGAGTCAGAATTCGTTGATGTTTGCAAAGATCAGCCCCAACATGATGAAACCGGTAGGAGAAATGTTGCCGAGTGACTATTCTGTCAACGCCATTGGTCTAGACTTGTAGTAGGCTCATCCGTAGGATAAGGTCAAGATGATGGAGGAAACTTAGAAGATAGTGACCACTGATTACCTCAAGCTCAATCACCTAACAAAGAAAAGAGAGGAGAAATTGAAAGAGCTGAAGGGTAAGGTTGATATTTGGGTAAACAATTATAAGGCCCGAGAAAATGAGAGATCACTTGCAAAAAGAGAGGAGTGCTTTTGAAAGAAAAATCAATGAGATTTAGGCCCTACAAAATGAGGTTGGGTAGAGTCGGGCGAACGAGGAAACCCTCCATACTGATTTAACATAGATGAATGAAGGTATGAAGTAGCTTTGAAAGAGCACGAATGACAAAGTAAATGAGATGAATGCCACTTTAGAGTCAGAAATTGAAATGAGGAAGCAAGCCGAATTGGCCTTAAAAGAGAAGGAGAAAGAAATTTCTACTCTAAGGAGTCAGGTGTCCGTATTAGACGGAATCTTATCAGAGCTGAAGGCAAACTTGAGCAACAAAGTGGCAGAGTTAGATCTTTTGACAGACCAGCCTCCTGCACCACAAATGAGATCCTTGGAAATTGCCAAGGGTTTATACACGTCATACTAGGATAAGGTCAAGGAATTATGCCTTACTTTGTAGCCCACCCTGAATTTTATGGCACAAGCAACCAGCCTATGCAGATCAGTTAGTGAAACAATGCAGCAGGTGTAGGAGATGACTTCCAACAAAGTTTTGGAAGCCAGGTGGTTCTTGGGAAAGCTGTATACAACTTGTGATGAAGCTCTAAGCGGCATGGGTATTGAAGATTAGACAACATAGGATTTGGGTGTAAACATCCTCATTTCCATGCATGAGGTCATCCAACATGTGGCAGAGTGCAGAGCCAAATTGAATCAAATTACCAGTGACATGCAGGCAAAATTTTCTCGCTTAACCCAGTGAGGCCTCCCTTCGCCCTTCATCAAAGATTAGGCAGTAGCAGGTGTTGAGCACATTGTTGCAAGGATCGAAGAGAAGAAGCAAGACCTCTTTGTTTTCCAATCTTTTGATCAGTCTCCAACCACTAAAAATATTGAGGGCATCGTACATCAGCTAGCGCAACTCTTTTTCCAGCTTGAATTGGAGGCAAAGGTATCTAGCGGATTGCCTTTTAAGGAAATCATTGATCTCAAATTGGCACACAAAAATATGCGAGCTCTCTCCATGCCATCAAACGAAGTTTGGACTAGCTTGCAAATTGCCCTCTCTTAGCTGTGAGCAATAGTGGGATGCTGAACCAAGGTTTATGGGGTTCTTCATTCCGTGGGAAAAATGTCCCTGTGAGTCGCCAAAACTATGAACGCTATTTCACGAAACCGCTATCCTTCACAATTATTTATCTTTCATGGATTTGTCGTATTTTCTATCACTCACAACTCTTCGACATTTTCCACATGGCCTCCTTACGAAGATTCCTACTACTCTGTATCACTTTTCCTTTGCCGAGTTCTATGTGTGTGATGCATGGATTTCTCTGGCCGTTTCCCAAGTTGGGTCCACTATGCAATTACTGTTGCTCGATGTCACCCACATGGTTTCCTCTCAGAGCTTTTTGCTGGGGTGTCCCTCATTCTTTTGCTAGAATTTGTGTGCTCAATGCATGGTGTATTCCTGTGCAACGATTATCTAGGAGTTTCTGCCTGTGTCGTTGGTTCTCTTTCACTACCACGTTTTCTTCTTTGATGCCACGTGTTTTCCTCTACTGCTGCTTGGCCTTCTCTTCTTTGATGACGAGTTTGCTGGCGCGCTGTTGGGAAATATTTCTACTCGGTGCCGACTCGAGGAGATCTGGAACATCGATGTTTTACCAGGCCATATTTCTTTATGGCTTTTAGGTGATGGGCTGACTTATATAGGAAACCATTCTTCTCTTTTATTAGGCTATTGTTGGATAGATAAAAAACTTCCTAAGCATTGGGAATAGCCTTTGTAATATTTTATTGAACTTGAAATCTGTAGACTGTGCCAATCAATTCAGCCTTTTCTATTTTCATGCTTTTGATAAGATAGTTAGACTGTGCATTTATTTTCCTATAATATATGAATGCCTGTTCTTCAACACTTTAATCATCTACAACTTTATAAATATGGATCATGTTTTGACTCTTCTGTGTTGGCCGAGGTTGTATTAGATTATGCTACACAATTAAAAGATGTTCTTATGTTTGAAGTGCTTTTGAGAAAATTTATTAAATAGACAACAATTTACTATTCGAGCCTCTACCTTCAACACTGTGCTCAGGTAATTTTGTTCATGATTTGGCGCATCGCCTTTAGTATAGATTTAATATTTCTTGTTATCTTTCTAACCCTTTACCTACCCCACTAAAAAATGAAGAGCTGACTTTGATAAAATCCATAGGTCACTTAGCTAAGCGCAAAATGTCCCCCAGTAGCTAAGTTTCCCATAAGACTACTGCCCCTTGCAAAATCTTGTGTCAACAGTGCTATCTTGCACTTGTTCATGAGCTCCAAGCATACACAACTTTGCTTGCCTCATGAAGTACGAACCCTTGTATTTTGTGGCACCTTATCAAAGTTGTCAGGATGTACAACTTTGGTATGGTTGAGTGGGAAGCCCAACTCGTGGCATGAATTTACCCATAGCCACCTTTGTGTTGGAAAAACAAGGATAGACAACTAAGGGGGGGGCTGAATCGGTTGTCACAAAATATTCAAACTTATTAAACTTTACTCAACTTATTCTTAGATCTCATGAATCAACATTTAAGCATAGACAATAACCACATCAAAAACACAAAGAACACCAAGATTTTTACGTGGCAACCTTGTTAGGGGAAAAACCATGGTGGATGTCAGTCCACAATATTATAACCTGTTAAAAGTATAAAGATGAATAATGGGAATGCACATGCATTTGGGCACACTGCCTAGAGTTCACTGCTCAAATACAAAGGAAGACACACTGTCTTAGAGGAATATTTAGATTAAAACCATTTGAAGAATTTGAATTGAGAAAATAACATCTGCTAATTCCTGATTACAGTTCCAGTTAGGCTCATGAAAACTTCTTCACACTCTGCTTTTCTTTTGAATGATCTGATATTTATTCGCACATAGCACTTGTATTCTTCACATCACATATGTCTCAAATGAGATAAACAATCACTCTTATATATCCGCTACATGGAATTACATCAACAACTTTGTCAACCAAAAATAAAATAATAGATGAATACAAATTGTCGGCTCAATTCATAATCAATTCTCAATGCACACCAATCGAATTTGGACACAACATAATGAAGACCTAAAATTATATCCTCGAATGTGCCAAACATTCAAAAATTAATCCATGAGGATCCACAACACGTTACAACCACCATATCGGCCAAGAAAATGAAAAAGCCGAACACGCAAAGGAAAAATCTTTGATCATGAGCACACCAATCAAAATGAACATGCAAAAAAGATAGAGCACAATCTAGAAACATCCACGAGCATCAAGAATCATCAAAGAAGTATCCACAACAACTAAACTTACTAGAATCACATCAAATTCAATTAGGAACACTAACTGAAGCCACATAAAAAATATTAGAACACAACTATTCATAACATGATCAAATCTTCACGTGGATCTCTAAACATTTCAGTGGATAAACTAGATACATTCAACAATAAACCCTTTAATCCGTAACTTCTGATCACCAACATACTAAAATTTCCAACACACTGACCTGCACTGCTTCTTAGACAACCTTCAATATATTTATTATATTTTTCTCAATATCCTCGACATATAGAACCTTAAGGACATCAATGCTAATAGTGTTGACATTAATAACAACCACATATCAACAACACAACCACAAAATCCAACACTTTGTGTGTGTGAGTGCATACCGATCGAGTGTATGGTTCTCACCTTTTGGGCCTTCTCACTCGATGGACAACTAAAAGTCTTGTCACCCTAGAGTGAGTGCATATTCCTTTTAGATAAACAACCTAGATCTGATCCACAACTAGCTAGACAAACGATCGAATATTGATTCGACTTTCCCTTCTCTTCACTCCTTCACATCACTTTCTTTTGTGATCTTTGTGCTTATGTTTGGTTCACCATGGGATCTTGATCCTGGGGGCTTGATCATCCTTCTTGATTGTAGTCATCTCATCTTACTAGCATGAATAAATTGTATCCCTCTCGATATGCATGAATTGGCTACTTTAGTATGAGTTTGAAGAAATTTCATCCTCTCACTAAAGTGGGGGCTAAATGTGTCACCAAAAATTGTAGCCTTGACACTTTTAACTCATTTGGGCCTTTTCCCTTGGATTTTGGCCTTATTTTGCTTTGATCTAATGTTGTAATGTGGCCAAAACATTCACATTAGGCCTTGAATGCTTGAAAATCAACAAAAACCTAAAAAAGTCTTACAAATGTGTTGTGAAGTAATGTAACACATTTCCTCACCTTTCTAGGACTTTTCTACAATAATTCACCTAAATAACCTCTTTCCAAGCCCTAGTATAAAGTGTTGTAAGGTGTTGTAATTGACCTTCACACTTTTCTAGGATTGTCTTCACTAATTCAACCCTTTTTCATGATAAATTAGCCCCTTAAAGTACTTTTAGGCCTGACCTAAGTGCATTTCGGGAGACAAGCCCGATAATCATCATTTAACACCACTTAATTACTGACCACCACTTGAATTTGTCCAAGTGGAGTAGGTCGCCACCTTGGGTGACCTAGTCCCTTTTGGCATAAAATTCAAAATTAAAACAAGATTCTAACGGGAATTTTTTGCCAAAACCCTAAGATCAGTCTATCATGTGTTATTTTTGGGAAATTAGGGCATAAATTGTATAAATAGGGATTTTCATCCTCATTTCCCCCCTCTAACATCAGTTTTCATCTTCACAAGCACTCAATATTCTCAAGCAAGCATTCAAGCACTAAGCACTTCAAGAAACCTCCATTGGAGTTGGTTATTGCACATCTTCAGACTTCTTTAACAAGGTATTGGTGAGTGTTTACATTTGCATGCTATTCAACTATCTTTCCATTTTATTTCTATTTCATTTGGGTTTGATTACTACCATGGGGTTTGACTAAGGCAAACCCCTATTCTCTAACCCTAACCTTTTCCTTCTCTTTGCATGTGTGCTTTATAGGTTTGTATGTAGATTAGGCAAGGAGAAAAGTGTTGAAAAGGGTGCCATCATTCCATCCACTTAAATTCAAGTCATCAAACCCTAGAAGGAGCAAAAAGACAATTTGCAGGTCATTTTCTGAAGATTCAGACATGGGTCTTTGTCAGAAGAGGAATTACAAGTGGGCACCTACAAATTCCAACCTAAAAACTATTGAAAGCTCTAGGAGGACTAGGTTGCCATCATTGGCACATTTGTCCCTATACCAGGCCACAAAAGTGGTTTCTTTGGTTCTGGATACCCTTTCACCAGAAACCCGTTCCGACAAAGTTTCTCAAGAAGAGGACTAGGTCACCCATTCTAGTGTAAGTGTCCCTATGAAGGTTTCTAGTAGATTCCAAAAGATTCCAAAGCTCCTCTTCTGCAACATTTAGTTCCCAGGTTCACCATTTCTCTATCTTCCAGTTTCTTTAGAATTTGCATGCATTTAGGTCATTTATTTTACTTTGCATATAGTTTACATTTTATTTAGTTTACATTTCATAGTTAGTTTAGTTTCATTACATTACAACACTTAGACACACTCTATCAAACACAACACAACCCTATTCAGCCCCTATCTTTGAATGAACTCACCAAAAGCATATCATTAGCGCAAAAGAGTGCCATTCTTCCAAACCTTGCTCCTAGGTGAAAAACCCTAGGAGCCTAATTAGGGAATCCTCTTTCCCTTATATCATATATTTTTGGTGGTTCAATGACATGTGTACATTCTGGCCTAAATCTTGTTTGCTCCTTCATTTCTATAAGAAGAAATTCATGACCAAATGTACGAGTTGTTGTTTGATTAGAGAGCAATTTTCTAATAGAAAATATAGGGAACAATCTATATTTTTGTTCTAGGTTTTGAGTCTAGTTGATATGAAATTGTAATTTTTGATAATAGTAATAGCATTTGGATATAGAAAATGGTGCAAATTCAAGGCCATTTCTCTCTTGGTGTATTCATTATACAAGTTATTACAAAATAATCAAGGGTTGTTTTGTTGATCTTCATTGAATTCCGATGATGTACAACTTTCATCTTTGTTTTAGTTCAAAGAATTAATTAAATTGCTTGGATGAAGCTATAGGTTCATGCATTTAGAGTATAATCATTTGATAAGAAGTTTGGTTTGGGATACTAAGGTATAATGCTATAATCCAGTATTGTAGAAGCTTTATGATGCTAACTATAAAACTATTATTCAATTATATTTGTGTTGAGATTGTCTCTATTTATTAGGTTAAGGAATTGGTTTGGGTTTTGTATGTGTGATGCAGTTTATTAATCATTCAACAACAATACAAATTTATAATTAAACTTTCTATTGAGTTTAAATTGATAATGTTTCATGCCATGTTAATCATTCTCTTCTCTAAAAGTCTTAATGTGTATAGAATCTTCCAAATTCTTGAAGGATTTCATCTATTGAGCTTAATTTGTGAGAATGCATCAGTTATTTAGTTAAAAATGTTCAGTTCAATGTAAATTTTGGCCAAAAAGTGTAACCCACTATTCTGAGATCACCTAGTGAATCCCATTAGAGATCTAGTTCTAAGCTATACAACAATGATGATTGGCTATAAAATTTACTTCATAAATAGGGAAAATTCAGTATTTGCCACCACAATCAATGTGGCATATGAGATGGTTGAGAATGGTGCAGATTATGATTTTATGAGTTGCTTAGACAACAATTGAAGGAGAATTTAAAGCAAACCAAGGAAAATAAGTATGTATTCAAGTATGATACTTTGGTAGTATGTTTAATTTTCTACTTTCTAAAGCAACTACCCAAAACTCAGAGTGTGACATGGCTCAAAGGTAGAGATATTTCCAATTAGATCAGAGACCATATGATTGGACTTGGAGATGGGATGGCAAAAGATGATGCTCTTGATGATTTATTTGCAGTATTTCAAAGGAGAATGCATGACAGGGACATGATACCTAGAAAAATGGTTGAAAATATCACAATGACATCACTTTCCTAGTGTCAATAGATAAATGTATGATGGAAGCAGTGGAACTGAGGATATTATGGATCCTTGTACTGGGATATAAAATAAATGAACATGAAATGACTAGTTATGCTGACATTTTGTTGAAGAGTCTGAAGGATGAAACTAAAGCAAGGTATGAGACATATGAAGAAAAGTCTATGGAAGTACACATGGAACAAAGAAAAACTATAGTTAAGAAGAATTTAGGATAATATGGTTGATATATATGGAAAGGACATGGGAATTTCAAAAGAATGAGTGTAGTATGCAAAGAAAGAGTAAGGTAGATTTAAGTGTTGCAAAGGCATCCAAAAGCACAATAAAATATGGTAAGATTGCTACCACTCCTAATATTCAAAAGTCCTCTGTGATTGTGCCAACTATTTGAGAAAAGAGAAAGAATACTACTAAACCTTCAGTAAAGGATAAATCTCCTCTAGTACTACAAACTACAAGGGATGAGAAAATAAAAACTGCCACTATTGCACCACCTACTACGCTAGCCAAAAGAAGATTAAAAAAAAGCTATGAGAGAGAAGGGTATATATATTAATATTATAGAAGAAGAAGAGGATTTGGAGGAAGAGGGACCAATATTATAGTTCGAAAAGAAGAGTTGATATAATTGACATCGAGAGTGAAGAGGAGAGAGAGAAAGAAAAAGAAGCATTTAAAATAAATATTAGGGAAAAGAAAAAGGAAGAAAAGAAGGCTTCTCTAGAGAAGAAGAGGAATGTAGAAATAAAGAAGACTCTGGTTGAAGGCAAATAATGGAAATAAAAAGAGTCAATAAGGCCTCATTCCCCCATGAGATTAGAATGATGTAGGGACACCCTTGATGCGAATTGTTGTCATGCTGCAAAAAATGAGTTTTGGTTTGTTCTAGGTCAATAAGGTCATTTAAGACCATTTGGAGTCATTTAATTCCATTCTATGATGTCTCGGTGACATGTCAAAAGTTGTAAATGTTGTCATTATTGTCAAACAACTTGCAAATGTTATCATTAATATTAACCAAGGAGTTAGTGGTCAGTTTTTCAGTTGGGAATGGTTGTAACAAGATAAATATGCAATGTAATCTTGAGCACAAGGGTTGGAGAGAAGTTGGAATGAGAAACACTTCATTTTGCACCTCCATTCTTTAATTTGTTTTGTTGAAATTGATTGTAATTTACATTGTATGGAATGGTAAAAATTGGTACGGTCCTAAAACCAAATGGAAAATTTGGAAAATGGTGTTAGATTCCTAATGATTTTTTTTTGAATTATTTTCATTATGTTTTGTGAAAGTTATGATCAAATTAGTGATTGCCATGCACAAATTTTTAATGTGAAACAACAAGAAAATTTCTTGGTATAGATTTTTTAAACTTGATATGGATAGGGAAGTCATTGGGGATGATGAAGATATGAAATACAAAACTTCTAATTTTTTTTTGGAGTCATTTTATTAAGTTTTGAAAAATTTATAACCATTTTTGTATTGATAGGTCCAAACCTTGCATAAGGTTTCTAGAAACATAAAACAAAACATATCTTTGTTTGCCACTGTCAAAAACTCATGAAAATTGGTAGAAAGTTCCATTTTAAGGAGATATAAAAACCATTCTGAGCTCAATCTTTGAAATGTTTTCACGTGTGATAAATCCATGACAATGTGTTCTAATATTCTTGAAAATTGTGATAAAATCATAGTTGCTAGAGGGTTTGATGAAACCAATGCATTGTATGGTCATGGTTGGATGGTAAATCACTGTAATGCATTGTAGGAGGTCTACATAGTATATGTATTCCCTATTTCATGTTGTTTCCTTTGTTGAATGGATTTTAGGCTTCAAGGACAATGTTACCAAGTTGCTTTAGAGTGCACCAAGGCATGATTACAAATAGATCAGTCTTTTGAAAGTGTCAAGTTGTGTTAAGTGAAGGCTTCTTTGCATCATATAGGCATTGTTCAATAATATTTTTCAAAATGAAATGTTAGGATAAACTATAGCTCTATATAAAGATGTAGATGAGATAAAAAAGACCACTATCATTGAAGCTATAGTCAAATACATTGTTGTTCTTGAGGTGGACATGTGGAACATCAAAAAACATGTTGTTGGAAAAACAAGAATAGACAATTGAGAGGGGGGGTGAATCAGTTGTTACCAAAATCAAACTTATTCAACATTAATCTACCTTTAATCTTAGATCTGATAATTAATAGTGCAAGCATAAATCAATAGTACATCAAAGACACATGAACACATATTTTATACGTATAAACCCTGCTAGGGGAAAACTCATAGTGGATGTTAGTCCACAAGATTATACCTTGTGAAAAGTATAATGAAGAGTAAATAGGGAATGCACATGCATTCAAGCACACTGCCTAGAGCTCATTGCTTAGAGGAAGGCTCACTGCCTTACATACAATAATTATATTAAATCCATCTAATGAACATGAACTGGGAAATTAGATTCTTCACAAGCCTAATTACAGTTCTAGTTAGGCACAAACACGCTTCGCTCAACCTTCTTCAGAATTTTCTTTGCATTCAAATGATCTGATCTTTATTCACACATACACATATACACCGAGCAATACACACTCACACCTCGAGAATTCCACCAAAATGAGGAAGAAAACCATTCTTATATATCCGCTACACAAATTTACATCAACTAATCTGTCGGCTTCAAATAAAGAATAAATTACAACTGTCATCCTCAATAAATAAATAAATATTAATGCACACCAACACAAGTTAGTCACAACATAGTGAGGACCCAAATAAAAACCTTTGAACACACCAATAAATAAAATATTAATCCATAGAAATCTGCAACATGCTATCTGTTATGCCTTGCATAACCACCCCATCTTTTGCCTTGGTCAAAATGGGTCGCCCTTTGTGTTTTTTTGTACTTAGTTGTTTTTGAAACAAAGTTTGGAGTCTAGTTTTTCCAATACTTTGTTTTTCTTTGGTTTCTCTATTGGAATTAGAACCGGAGATGAATCGGGTTCTGAAAGTTCTTTTGAGGCTTGTTTTGGTTCTATCCCGACAGTCTTTTCTTTGCCTTTGTTTTTGGTCTTTAGCGGAAGCGGAGCTGGAGTGGGAATTGGGATGGTCGTTATCAAAATTTACAAAATCAAATTCTATTCCGATCCCACCTCCGCTACTTTTTAATGTTGGTTTTGTCTCGGTTTTTGTGTTTTGTTTTATTAGGTTGGTATTTTAATTAACTTTTTGTTTTTGATTTTGTTTTATTTTTAGTTGTTGGATGCGGAGCCGGAATGGGAATAAGGTTTGGAAATTTTATAAGTTTAAGATCCTGTTTCCATTTTAGTTTCGCCCCTGCCATTTTTTTGTCGTTGAATTTTGACTGAAGTTGCACTGTAGATAAGTGTTCGTTCTCTTACAGTTTCGACTCCGCTTTTATTGCGTTTTAATGCATTAATGGTGGTTGCCAGTGTAGGTAGAAATTCACATATTTTCCTTTATTAAGGGTTAAAGTCGATCATTATTGTTATTATCACAAGTCTGAGAGCGCGAAGGGCAATAGCAGAGTTTGTTTGAGCAAATTGATCAAGATAGAGAAGGGATATTATGTGCGAATCGATTCAAAAAGTTAGCATGGCTTTGTTTGTGTATGAGGTAGGTCTTTTATTTTGTTGTTTGTTTGTTATATCTGCAGTTGTGTTCGTTGTGTTTTGCTTTGTATCTGCTCGTGTATTCAATCATTGTGTTTTAAAGCAATTTTATGATCATCGATGTGATTGAATGAGCAGGTTCTTGTTTTGGCTTGTTTGTTTTGCTTTAATCCTTGTTGTCTTGTTTTATCGTGTCGTTTCTTTCTATTTTTGGGCATTGTCGCTTTCACATCTTAATCATGATTGTGTCGTGTTTGTTTTTGATTTGCAGTAGATTATATTAGATTAAAGGTTTTTAATGGTGTTTGTTAGATTAAGAATCTAAAGTGAGGTAGATTAGATATTTTACAGTGAGTTAGGGTAGATTAGATTTATTGTTTAATTTAGGGTTTCGTCGTCTAGTAGATTAAACCCGTGCCCTAGTTTTTATTAGGTTTGTTAGATTATGGTTTTGTTGGTCTCTGCAAATTACTTTAAATGATTAAAAAATGATATCTTGGAATGCCATTGATTCCCCATGGTCATATGAGGGTAGAGTTTTAAAGCTCCTTTGCCATTTTTTAGCGACCTAGGTTTTAATCATGCAGTTATGTTGAAAATGAATAAATTTGGTGATGTCATGATTAGCATAGGCGGAGGCAGGATTGGAATGGATTATGGACATAAGAGTTTTGTTTTATAAAAGTCATTGATCCCATTCTTTTATCCTATTTCTGATTCTGAGTTTTAAAAGGTTTCCTTGAAGTATGTGATAATTGGCCGAGGCGAGATTGAAACTGATCTTGAACTTAAGAATTTGTTTGTGAAGGTTATCAATTTCGTTTTCATCCCGTGTCCGGCTCCACATATAATGGAAAGTCTTTCTTCAAAGTAACAATGATCAAATTGGAGGCGGAGGTGGAATGGAAATAGAATATGAGAAAACGTAAAATTCGAAGAAAACCAAATCTGATTTTTGTTCCGATCCTGGTTTCGATAACCTTCCCGACTCCGACTCCGAGCCCGTTTGTTATTAGGTGAAGTTCCTATATCATTTTTTTTGCTTCGAGTCCGCCAGTTTTGTAAAAGAGAGTCTTTTGTGCTTCTGTCTAGTTCCAACTCCGATGTATGTGTAATAGGTATGTTTTAAAAGCATGTTTTTATGATGAATTATCTAAAGGTCTAATTAGAGGTTTGCTTGTAGGAGAAAGATGATGGAGGAGACTTGGTGATAGGTCAGCTTGTAGAAGTCAAAGAAGAAATAAAAGCTGCAGGGAGAGAATTGATCAAGGTAAAAAGTATGAAAGAGTTTGCTGCAGTTGAGTTGGATCACATCAAATTTGAAGATGACTAGATTGATGGGCCATATATGGATATGGTACAACAAGTCTTCACCAGTTATGATGAGTTCATAGCGGATCCAACTTCACATGCATAAAAATCTTGCATGCATGATGTTCTTTTTCCTTGCATGTTGCATGCATGCAACACTGACAGTCTTGAGGGCGCATGACTTCTTTTCTTCTATTTCTATTTTCTATTGTTAGATCAAATTGAATGCATAATGTAAGAACTCAAGATCAAAGTTGATCTGAGTTTCCAAGAAAGTTGATTGTTCCTAAAAAGGTGGAAAGCCTAAGATAGAAGTGAAGTTCGAACTTCTTTTGTATATCTATAAATACCAGATGGGTATCACATTGTAAAGGTTGGCTAATTGAGAATTGGATTGGCTTACCTAGTGTTAGGAGATAGAATTTTATAGAGTTTTGTAGAGATACATTGTACTAGATCTTTTTACAGTTAATAGAATTGCAGGTTTACGAAATATGAAGTTTGCATTGAATTGTGTTGTTTGATAAGGTTAATGAGTTTTAATCCACTTGAATGCCAGTGATTGTGCTAAAGCATGATAGTTTCTTATGTGATGAAAGTCATTAGAAGAAACCAGGTTTAAAGATTATCTTGTTAAATTGTCATTGAATTAAAGTTATTGAAGTTTGTTGATCTATAGTTTTAATGATGAATGAAAGTGTGTTGTTTTGAAATCTTAGAAATACTTGTGATATGCGAATAAGTGGAATTGAATTAAGCACCTAAGTTGTATACGATGGTACAGTCATACTGTGGGTTGTGTCATGCTATGGTTTTTGTGATTGGTTAAGAAAACATTCATTGTTAAAAGTATATGTCTGGATATTAGATAAATTTAATTCATACTTACTGATTTACCCCTTGGATCAGTCTTTTCCTTTTATTTAAAACCCATTGATTTACAGGAACTATTTTGATAGAGAGAGTCATAGCTTGAATCCTTTGTTACCAGCATAGGCCCCTTGAATATTATAGTTGCATGAACCAATTGAGTGACATCAGATAGTTGAGAACCAACTACCAGGACCTTGGGAGTTAGGCCACTACATGTAGTCTTTCTTTTTCAGGAGAAATAGAGTAGAAATATTCTATTTTAATGTTGTTTGTGTCATTTTAACCATCAACAAAAATTGGCGCTAGAAGGAGGGCTGAAAGGACAAGCTGGCTCACGAAAGATCTTTTTCGCCAGAGGGATATGAGAGGGTTCTTAGATACTCTACTAATCGTGAACTATTCGAAGAACTTTAAACCCCGGTTAGATCAAGACCTCATGCTCGTAGGGTAGAAATACCTACATTACCACCTACGCTTACTCCACCAGGATTTCCACCAATTCCATCCACACCACCACCAAGTAGGCCTTTGTCACCACCAATTTGACCTTTATCGCCGCCACCTGCCCAACCAATCCCACCAATGGCTTATTTTTTGGGTAATCCCTCCCCGTTAGGGACTATTCCAGGTGGATTCCATGATTTACCAAAGAATCCAGAGAAGTTCTATCCGAAATACATGCATGGAGAATCAAGAAGTGCAGAGGAACATATACAAGCATTCAAAGATGCTTGGACATGAGCTCAATTTGCTCATCAAGATGTGGTATGTAGACTATTTCCTTACTATTTAGAAGATATGGCATATAATTGGTATCTAAATCTGCCCCAAGGATCCATTCTAGGTTGGATAGATTTAGAGAATGCTTTTATTAATCAGTTTAGGGTTTATGTGGACCCTGCAATACTATATCACCAATTTTCCACTATTAGAAAGGAGCATCATGAACCATTGCCCTTGTTCAACACTAGGTTCCATAGAATGTATCGTAGGCTACAAGAGCCTTACCTAGTGCCGGAAGCCATGGCCATACAAGCATATCTGAGAGCTGTTGATCCTTTGATTAGTCTGTTCTTACAAAGAACTTATCAACCTGATGAGATTGACTCACTATCTAAGATTTATCATTTGGCTATCAAATTGCAACAACAGACAAATCTGCAATCTAGAGGGTTGGGAGTACCTTTTCCTCCAATGAATTATCAGATGCCTAATCCACTGTTATACAACACTGTCCTAGGGATGTCTTATTCCCATTATGGACTTGTATCTGAGTTGCAAGCTCCATCAACTATGCCTTTCTTTGGTAATAGCATGCACGATACCACACATCAACCTCAAAATCAATCACAACAAGGGGGAGGACCAACCCATGTCCATTCCCTAGCCATAGTTCAAAATGTGCAGAATGATCAAATTGTTCAACTCACAAGTGAAGTAGAGACTCTCAAAAAGACTCTCTCTCAGATGTCAAATGACATGGCATAGCTCAGACAAAACCCTCCCAATAATCAAAACCAAAATTACAACAATCAGAGAGGTTACAATTATCAGGGCAATTACTCTAATCAGAACAACAATAGGAACTTCCAGAATCAAAATTCCTCAAACCAGAATTATCAAAATCAAAAAAGAGGATACAATTAGAGATTCAATAACAACAACAACAACAATAGGCAGTGGAACACTGGACCTAACAATGGAGGAGTTCCCCATAATTATCAAGTAGGTGAAGAAATATCAAATACTGCTAATGTTGCTGATTTGAATTTTATAAAAAATTGGTGTAGGTTGCATGATACAGCAGCCCATTCTGAGGTCAATTGCCCAGAAATGGAGAAGATGGTGAAAATTGCACAGGCTGATGCCCATCCTCAAGCAGGAAATTCTAATCAAGCCAATGGGCTGGCCAACACTGCCATGACTTATGAAACCATTGAAGAAAAGTATCAATTCCCTATGCAAGGGGATAATGAGTCAGAAGAAGATGTCTATGATGCTCAAGCTTTCCAATCTAAGGGTGGTCATTTTATGAGGAATCAAAATAAAGGGCCATTCACTACATCTGCACCCCCTAAAAACATGGTTCCACCAAATCAGAATGCAGATAACAATCCACCCCCACCAAAGGGACCTTCTGATGCTCAGAATAGAGGTAATTATCCTTCTTTTCCTAAATATCAATTTAGGAATGATTTAGAGTTTGATTTTGTTGCAGAATTGCAAAGGCAGAAGACATCATTATCTTTCTTTGATATCATGAAGTGGTGCCCAGCTCAAAGGGAGGTGGTATTAAAAGCTTTGGAAGAAATAGATCACTTGAAAGGGAAAGGTAAAGTGACTCCCACAAAGGAGATGAATGTTGTTATGTATAAAGGTAAGACTAGTACCCCATCTTTCTTGTTAAGCTTGAGAATATTTGGAAAGAATCTACACAATTGCCTATTAGATTCTGGAGCATCTCAGGGAATGTCATGCCTTTTTCGATTTGTAAAAAGTTGGGATTGAGTCCTATTCCAACCAATAAAAAGGTGATTCAATTGGATAAAACCAAAGTTAATGTTGTAGGTGAATTGAAGAACATGCATGTGCAGGTTGGTTCAGACCCAAGGATCAAGACCTATATAGATATTCAAGTTGCTGACATCCCAGAAACATATGGGATGCTTTTAAGTCGAGAGCTAATGAAAAGAATAGGTGGATATCTGTCCTTGGACTTCTTGCACATGTGGTTACCATGGAAAGGGGTTGCCACTCAAATAAGAATTGAAAGTGAACCTAGGCTCAAACACATGATTACAGAGTATGATACTCCAAATGAAGTAGCATTATTTGAGACTGAGATGGGTGTTTACAAGCAAGAGGAAGTCCTTAATTTCTCTATAGTTAGTTCTAAGGATACACTATCCTTAGACCACACTGATTCGATGATTCACATCAACCAGCAAGTTCTAATAAAGAAATTACAACAAGATAGGCTAGTTTTAGGAACATAAACTAATTTGAGTAATTTATTGCTTCCTAATTGGTGTAGAATACACTATCATAACCATTCGGAGTTGACATGTCAGTCATGCATAGATATTCTAAGGCATGTAGATCTACCCAAACAAGAATCTCAAGAGGTAACTGAGACTCCCATCAATGAGTTCTCTTTCCAAGCTAAGGATGCAACTATTCTTACACGGGTTAGTCTTTCTGTAGAAGAGGTTTCTCTACCAGTAGAATAGACTCAGGTCTTAGGGTTTTCAGATTAAAAAGAGGAAGTGGAAGTATCTTAGTTTCATTTTAATACCCCTATTCTAGATGCTTTGCCAATACTAAGAGAGTTAATAGAAGAGGAGTTAGATCCTGACTCAGCCCAAGAAATCAGTCAGGAGGTAGTTGTTGAACAAATTAAGGAACTAGGAAAATCGTTAACTGAGCTTCTTTTCAACACGAATTCTAATAAACAGCAAAAGTCCGAGCCTCCACATGTCACAAGTGACAAAATCCCTGTAGTCTCTAAAAGGAAAGAGCTCCTAGCAAAAGACCAATTATGGACTCTTAAATTTGATGGTTCTAAATCTAAAGCAGGAAGTGGAGCTGGAATTGAACTAACCAATCCGAAAGGAAAAACTTATTTTGCTTCTTACAGATTGCAGTTTGGTTGCACTAACAATGTGGCTAAATATGAGGCACTTGCAAAAGGACTTATGTTTGCTCATAAGAAGAAGGTAACTGCTCTTACAATGATGGGAGATTCTAAGGTAATTATGAAATAGGTACGTTGCCAATACACTTGCCATAATAAAAGATTGGCTGCTTATAGGAATAGGGTCTGGAATTTAATAGAATATTTTGACGCCTTTGGGATTACTCTTATTCCAAGGGAAGCAAATCAAATAACAGATGCTCTTGCTGTTGTAGCAAGTACATTAGAGCTGATGCAAGATTCAAATCTAAAGAGGTTTTTTATGGAGTTGATTTCAGTCCCTGCAATTCCTGATAATGTTAGACACTTCTAGGTGTTTAATGATGATCAACATATTTTGGCCTTTTTGGAGAGTTTTGATGTATTTCAAGGACAGATAATTGATGATGTTGATAGGGATCAAGGAGATTGGAATCCAGGAAGTGATAATACAAAAAGTGACAATCTAGAAGGGATAATGGATTTAAAGAGCAATAACATCCCAAAAGGGATGATAGCATTAGAGAGGATATTTGATTCAGATCCATGAGCTTATCAGAGAATGCCTACAAAGAGTGAGGGAGGCAAGTATGAATCCATTAATTTGACTCACTCAGGGGTAGAAAGGAATGTTCTTATAGGGAAGACTTGTCCTCAGGAAATAAAGGATGAGATAATCAAAGCTTTGAAGAAAAATATTGAAGCAATTGCTTGGAGCTATGATGATTTGAAAAGTTTTGATACATCTTTCATCACACATACAATTCCTCTTAAGCCAAAAGCCAAGCCGTTTCACCAAAAGTAACACCCATTCAATGCATTAATCGAGCCTCTGATCTAGAGAGAAGTACAAAAGCTTTCAGCTGCAAGAATAATTTTTCCAGTTAGGCACTCTACCTGGGTGGCTAATCTAGTTCCTGTGAGGAAGAAGAATGGGGAAATCAGGTTATGTGTGGATTTCAAAAATTTAAACAAAGCCTCTGAGAAGGACGATTATCCATTACCTTCTCTTGATGAAGTATTGCAAATAGTTAATGGATCTCAAATGATGCTTTTCTTGGATGGATATTCAGGATATAATCAAGTACTGGTAAGTCATGAGAATAGGATGAAGACTGCTTTCACTACAAAGTGGGGCACATTTGCCTACAGGAGGATGCCATTCGGTCTAATCAATGCTGGTGCTACTTTTTGAAGAGCTATGGATGTAGCGTTTAAAGACCTAATAGGAAAGTGTATAATCATCTATGTTGATGATCTGACCATCTTCTCTACGAGTAGAGAAGATCATGCTGTTGATTTAGAGAAAGTACTGAAGAAATGTATCAGTTATGGTGTCTCTCTCAATCCAAAGAAATGTGTATTTGGAGTTTTTGAAGGGAAGCTCTTGGGTCACATTATATCAGAGGAGGGAATTTCCATAGATCCTGATCGAGTAGAAGCCATTTTGAAGTTGACAAGGCTAGGAAGTAAGAAGGAGATGAGATCTTTCTTTGGAAGGGTTAATTTTGTCAGGAAGTTTATAACAAGGTTTGCAAAAATTGTTAAACCACTTAATGAAATGATGAAGAAGGATGTGAAGATTGAATGGAGTGAAGAGGCTAAATCTGCTTTCATGCAAATTAAACAAGTTATATCTGAGGCACCTATTCTAACAAGCCCAAATTATCTAAAACCATTTTACATTTATTCTTTTGCTTCTAAACATTCATGTGCAGCAGTTTTGACACAGAGAAGAGAAGAGAATGAGGAGAGGCCTATTGCTTTTATGAGCTCTCCCTTTAAGAATGTAGAGGTAAGATATTCATCAATAGAAAAATAGGCTTTTGCATTGGTGTGAGCAGTGAAAAAATTTAGACACTACATAATCCAAAGTCAAGTGATGGCTATAGTCCCAGATCCAACTGTAAAGTCCCTCCTGATGCAAAGTGAACTAGGAGAAAGAAGAGGGAAATGGATGGCCATTTTACAAGAATTTGACTTGGAGATTCACCCAATGAAGCTTGTAAGAGGTCAAGGTTTGTCAAAGGCAATGGCTGAAGTGGACAGAAGTATAACTTGCCAACAATACACTGTTTAGTCATTCACAAAAGATCCTTAGTATACAAACTTAGTCTTTTTCCTCCTCAATAACAAGTGTCCAGAAGGGATGAATGCAACTCAAAGAAGAGCACTAAGGATGAAAATCACCCATTATATTCTTAAAGGAGGATCAATCTATAGGAAGAATTTCCAAGGAATCTACTTGCGTTGTCTGGATCAGCAAGAAGCTAAACATGCTATAAGTGAATTTCATGGTAGACATGGAACAGGACATGGATCTGCTGATGCATTGGCTCATCAAATTTTAAGGTCAGATTACTATTGGCCTTACGTGTTTAGGGATGCACATCAACATTGCAGGACTTGTCATGTATGTCAAACTTCTGCATCAAGAGAAAGAAATCCTGTGATGCCCCTACAACCAGTTTATGAGGTAAGGCCTTTTGCCCAATGGGCACTTGATTTTTTAGGTGTGATTAATCCAAATTCTTTTGAAGGTCACAAATTCATCTTGACTATGAAAAATTATTGCACACGTTGGACAGAGGCTTTGCCTTGCAAAAATAGCACCACGGAGGTGGTTATTAAATTTTTGACAAAGAACATCACAACCAGGTTTGGAGTTCCATTTGCTCTAGTATGTGATAATGACCCTGCTTTTTCTTCTGCTGAATTTATTTCATGGGCTTATGAGCATAAGATTGTATTAAAATATTCTTCCAATTATTACCCTCAGGGGAATGGAGTGGCTGAGTCCACAAATAAGAATTTATTGGAAGTAATAAAAAGGTTGTTAGAAAGTAACCCTAGGGACTGGCATACCCAGCTGAGATTTTCTTTATGGGCAGATCGAACCAGAATTAAAGCAGCCCTAGGGAATTCACCCTTTAAGTTAGTTTATGGCCAAGATCCAATCTTCCCCATACACTTAAAAAATACCTATTCTGAAATTTATGCAGAAGTTTTATAATAGGGATGATAGGATTGAGGTTAGACTGCTTAACTTATTGAACATGGAAGAACAAAGAGATGTTGCTTTGTAGCAATTCTCTAAACATTAGGCTGTTGTCAAGCGCTGGTTTGACAAAAGAGCCAAAGTGAAAGCTTTTAGAATATCAGACCTTGTGCTATTATGGGATAAGGCTAGAGAAAGGAAGGGAGACCATCAGAAATTCGATAGACTTTGGTTAGGTCCCTACCAAATAGCTAAAATCTTAGGGGAGAATGCCTTTCGTTTGAGTACATTAACAGGAGAGCCCATTCCATTACCAGTTAATGGTCAGTTTCTCAAGCACTATTTTGGTGCATAGAAAGTCTGGTGTTTTGAAAAGGAGTTTACCATATTGTATCATATGTAATTAAGTTTAGTTTTTAGTTTTTAGGTTTTAGTTTTTATTTTGCTTGTTTTGTTTTCTTTCTTTGTTTTGTTTTGTCTTGTTTCGTTGGGGATTTTTATTTTGCTCATCTCAAGTTAGGGGGTTGTTATTCAAAGTATACTATTGGTACTAGGAGAGAAATTGGTTTAGGTATTCTCATTATAATCATTGAAAAGGATTTCATTCTAAAACTTATGTTTTATGATCATTCTAATTTGGGTTGGAAAAGTTATTAAGGATAGAAGATGTAAATGTGAATATCTCATGAATTGTGATCAAAGATCTGTCACCAAATTAGAAAACATCTGCATGAGTAATTACCTATTTGTTTTAGGATGACTCTATCTATGTTTCAAGTGAAAAATCAGATTCCAAAACTATCATGAAATCCATTGTAGTACTCAACCCACATTTTAGATTCATGAATCTGAGTATTGAGAGATGCATAAAAGAATTTCCATCCATCCATAAAAGAAAAGAAGAAAGAGAAAGAAAGAAAGAAAAGCAAGCTCAATATCAAGTGGCTAACCAAGTATCTCTATCGGGGCTATGGACGCCTATCTAGCAGTAGAGCAATGCTTTGAGAGGACTAGAGGTATCTCCGTCGGGGCTATGGATGCCTATTTGGCAGTGGAGCAATACCTAGGATTTTACTGCACGATAGTTAAAGGACTCAACTTATGTAGCTTGAAACTTAGGTATAGTTGTTTACAAGCAAAGAAAGTATCTACAAAGAATGATGCACAATATAGGCACACACTCAGATTCAGAAATAACTCATGAGCACATAACATCTGAGATTCAAACTCAAGATTATCCTACAAATATTTGATCTCATTCAAGGTAAGGTGTTTATAAGCCAAGTAGTTTTTGGGTGACTAAAAATTTCTTTGGGTATTTTGAAAATAGGTAAACCATTTTCTTAGCCGAGTCACCATTTGTTATGCCTTGCATAACCACCCCATCTTTTGCCTTGGTCAAAATGAGTCCCCCTTTGTGTTTTTTTGTACTTAGTTGTTTTTAAAACAAAGTTTGGAGTCTAGTTTTGCCAATACTTTGTTTTTCTTTGGTTTCTTTGTTGGAATTGGAATCGGAGATGAATCGGGTTCTGAAAGTTCTTTTGAGGCTTGTTTTGGTTCTATCCCGACAGTCTTTTCTTTGCCTTTGTTTTTGGTCTTTAGCGGAAGGGGAGTCAGAGTGGGAATTGGGATGGTTGTTATCAAAATTTACAAAATCAAATTCTATTTTGATCCCGCCTCCGCTACTTTTTAATGTTGGTTTTGTCTCGGTTTTTGTGTTTTGTTTTATTAGGTTGGTATTTTACTTAACTTTTTGTTTTTGATTTTGTTTTATTTTTAGTTGTCGGACGCGGAGCCGGAATGGGAATAAGGTTTGGAAATTTTATAAGTTTAAGATCCTGTTTCGATTTTAGTTCCACCCCCGCCATTTTTTGTCATTGACTTTTTGACTGAAGTTGCACTACAGACCAGTGTTCGTTCTCTTATAGTTCTAACTCCGCTTTTACTGCGTTTTAATGCATTAATGGTGGTTTTCGGTGTAGGTAGAAATTCACATATTTTCCTTTATTAAGGGTTAAAGCCGATCATTATTGTTATTATCACAACACTGAGAGCGCGAAGGGCAATAGCAGAGTTCGTTTGAGCAAATTGATCGAGATAGAGAAGGGATATTGTGTGTGAATCGATTCAGAAATTTAGCGTGGCTTTGTTTGCATTTGAGGTAGGTCTTTTATTTTGTTGTTTGTTTGTTTTATCTGCAGTTGTGTTCGTTGTGTTTTGCTTTGTATCTGCTCGCGTATTCAATCATTGTGTTTTAAAGCAATTTTATGATCATCGATGTGATTGAATGAGAAGGTTCTTGTTTTGGCTTGTTTGTTTTACTTTAATCCTTGTTGTCTTGTTTTATCATGTTGTTTCTTTCTATTTTTGGGCATTGTCGCTTTCACGTCTTAATCGTGATTGCATCGTGTTTGTTTTCAATTTGCAGTAGATTATATTAGATTAAAGGTTTTTAATGGTGTTTGTTAGATTAAGAATCTACAGTGAGGTACATTAGATATTTTATAGTGAGTTAGGGTAGATTAGATTTATTGTTTAATTTAGGGTTTCGTCGTCTTGTAGATTGGCAGGGTTTTAAACCCGTGCCCTAGTTTTTATTAGGTTTGTTAGATTATGGTTTTGTTGGTCTCTGCAAATTACTTTAAATGATTAAAAAATGATATCTTGGAATGCCATTGATTCCCCATGGTCATATGAGGGTAGAGTTTTAAAGCTCCTTTGCCATTTTATAGTGACCTAGGTTTTAATCATGCAGTTATGTTGAAAATGAATAAATTTGGTGATGTCATGATTAGCATAGGTGGAGGGGGGATTGGAATGGATTATGGACATAAGAGTTTTGTTTTATAAAATTCATCGATCCCATTCTTTTATCCTATTTCCGATTTTGAGTTTTAAAAGGTTTCCTTGAATTATGTGATAACTGGCGGAGGCGGGATCGGAACTGATCTTGAACTTAAGAATTTGTTTGCGAAGGTTATCAATTCCATTTTCATCTCGTGTCCGGCTCCACATATAATGGAAAGTCTTTCTTCAAAGTAACGATGATCAAATCGAAGGCGGAGGCGGAATGGAAATAGAATATGAGAAAACGTAAAATTCGAAGAAAACCAAATCCGATTTTTGTTCCGATCTTGGTTCTGATAACCTTCCTGACTCCGACTCCGAGCCCATTTGTTATTAGGTGAAGTTCCTATATCATTTTTTTTGCTCCGAGTCCGCCAGTTTTGTAAAAGAGAGTCTTTTGTGCTTCTATCTGGTTCTGACTCTGATGTATGTGTAACAAGTATGTTTTAAAAGCATGTTTTATGATGATTTATCTAAAGGTCTAATTAGAGGTTTGCTTGTAGGAGAAAGATGATGGAGGAGACTTGGTGATAGGTCAGATTGTAGAAGTCAAAGAAGAAATAAAAGCTGCAGGGAGAGAATTGATCAAGGTAAAAAGTATGAAAGAGTTTGCTGCAGTTGAGTTGGATCGCATCAAATTTGAAGATGACTAGATTGATGGGCTAGATATGGATATGCTACAACAAGTCTTCACCAGTTATGATGAGTTCATAGTGGATGCAGCTTCACATGCATAAAAATCTTGCATGCATGATGTTATTTTTCCTTTCATGTTGCATGCATGCAACACTGACAATCTTGAGGGTGCATAACTTCTTTTCTTCTATTTCTATCTTCTATTGTTAGATCAAACTAAATGCATAATGTAAGAACTCAAGATCAAAGTTGATCTAAGTTTCCAAGAAAGTTGATTGTTCCTAAAAAGGTGGAAAGCCTAAGATAGAAGTGAAGTTCAAACTTCTTTTATATATCTATAAATACCAGATGGGTATCACATTGTAAAGGTCAGCTAATTGAGAATTGGATTGGCTTACCTAGTGCTAGGAGATAGAATTTTATAGAGTTTTGCAGAGATACATTGTACCAGATCTTTTTACAGTTAATAGAATTGCAAGTTTACAAAATATGGAGTTTGCATTGAATTGTGTTGTTTGATAAGGTTAATGAGTTATAATCCACCTGAATGCCAGTGATTGTGCTGAAGCATGATCGTTTCTTATGTGATGAAAGTCATTAGAAGAAACTAGGTTTAAAGATTATCTTGTTAAATTGTCATTGAATTAAAGTTATTGAAGTCTGTTGATCTATAGTTTTAATGATGAATGAATGTTTGTTGTTTTGAAATATTGGAAATACTTGTGATATGCGAATAAGTGGAATTGAATTAAGCACCTAAGCTGTATACGATGGTACAGTCATACTGTGGGTTGTGTCATGCTATGGTTTTTGTGATCGGTTAAGAAAACATTTATTATTAAAAGTATATGTCTGGATATTAGATAAATTTAATTCATACTTACTGATTTACCCCTTGGATCTATCTTTTTCTTTTATTTAAAACCCATTGATTTACAGGAACTATTTTGATAGAGAGAGTCATAGCTTGAATCCTTTGTTACCAGCACATGCCCCTTGAATATTATAGTTGCATGAACCAATTGAGTGACATTAGACAGTTGAGAACCAACTACCAGGACCTTGGGAGTTAGGCCACTACATGTAGTCTTTCTTTTTCAGGAGAAATAGAGTAGAAATATTCTATTTTAGTGTTGTTTGTGTCATTTTAACCATCAACAGTATCATCATCATGTCAGCCAAGAACATGAAAAAATTGAACACACAAGGAAAAATATTCAATCACGAGAACTTCGATCAATGTGGAAATACAGTAGGGATAGAGTACAATCTAGAATCATCCATGAATGTCATAGGAATATGCACAACAACTGATGTTGCCATAATTGCAATCTCATCTTCTAGAAACACTTGCTATAGTAACTGAATAACTATAGGAACACAAATCTTCATAACTTCCTCAATTTTTGATGCGTACTAATGAAAATTTCAAACAAAATACTAGATAGGCTCAACAAAAAATCCTTTAATGCACACCTTCTGATTATTAGCGTACAACACTTTCATATTTTCTAACCTTTTCACCTTCACAGACTGTCTGTAATATGTTTATTACAATTTTCTCAATATCTTTGACATATACAACCTTAAACATCACCAATGCTAATAGTGTTGACATCAATGACAACCAAATATCAAAAACACAACCATAACATCCAACAATATCCCCCTTTTGCATTGATGGCAACACATGATGTGAAAAATAATACCATCAACACAACTATCTCTTCTCCAACAATCTCCCGCTTAGATTGTGCACTCATTTTCTATTTTCTTCTCCCATGTTTTTCACATTGCTCCTCTCCCCTTGAGTAGCAACTACCACAACATCAATCCAGAATAAGATATGGTTATGAATTCACAGACTGATGCAAAGACCTGCATCACTTAGTTCTAATTAGGAGGGGAAATCACCCTTAAATTTCCTCTGAGGTACTCAAAAGTATCCTTAGACAATAGCTTAGTAAATATATCTACAATTTTCTCCTTTGTAGGTATACACTCCAATCTAACTTGTTTGTCACTTACTTTATCTCTCAAGAAGTGATATTTGATGGATATATGCTTTGTCTTTAAATGCAACACTGGTTTTTTAGAAAGGTTTATGGAACTAGAATTGTCACAGAATATAGCAATAGGGTCTGCATACTCAATTTTGACATCTCTCAACATCTCCTTCATCCACAATACTTGAGTACAACATTTTTCAACAACAATATATTTTGCCTCAACAATAGATAAGGAAATGAAATTCTTCTTTTTGCTTAGCCAAGATACCAACTTCTTCCCTAAGAAGAATGCACCACCACTAGTAATTTTCCTATCATTGACATCACCTACCCAATCAACATCTGTAAAGGAATTTAGAGTAAGATCATCATCCTTAGGATACCAAAGACCAAGATCATTTGTCCCTTTTAGGTATCTGAAGATTCTTTTCACAGTATTCACACGAGAATCTTTAGGATTAGCTTGATATCTAGCAACCATACATACAACATTCATTATGTTTGGTCTGGTATGAGTCAAGTAGAGTAATCCACCAATCATTGAACTATATCTTGTTTGATTTTCTTTAGGAGAATTATCATTCTGTGTAAGTTTGCATCCAGTTACCATAGGTGTACCAAATGGCTTTAAATCTTCCATACCAAACTGTTTTAGTAACTCTTTCACATACTTGGACTGAGATATAAAAATTCCTTCATGTAATTGAGTAATTTGCAATCCTAAAAAGAATTTCATCTCTCCTATCATTGACATTTCAAACTCACTTTTCATTTCATCAGCAAACTTCATACACAAATCATCATCACCTTAAAAAATAATGTCATCAATAAAGAATTCAATGACCAATTCTTTATTTTGATCCAATTTGAAATACAAATTTCTATTAGTAGTACCTTTATTGAATCCAAGCTTCAACAAGTATTTATCCAATCTAGCATACAAAGCTCTAGGAGCTTGCTTAAGTCCATATAGAGCTTTCTTTAGTCGACATACCATGTTTTCTTTGTCAGTCAGTTGAAATCCATCTGGTTGCTCAACATAGACTTCTTTTTCTAGCTCATCATTTAGGAATGGTGATTTTACATCCATCTGATATACTTTGTTATTCTTGAAAGCAACATAAGCAAGAAATAATCTTACACTTTCAATTCTAGCAACAGGGGCAAAAGTTTCTTCAAAATCAATACCTTCCATCTACAAGTACCCTTTCCAAACTATTCTTGCTTTGTTTCTGACCACTTCACCTTGTTCATTCATCTTATTCCGAAACACCCATTTGGTTCCAATCAAATTTTTTTTCTGAGGTCTAGGAACAAGATCCCATATCTCATTTTTCTCTATCTACATTAGTTCTTCTTTCCTGGCTTCCATCCAATATTCATCTTTGCATGCTTCATTGATATTTCTAGGCTCAGTTTTGGAAATTAGACAATACTCTTCCAAAATTCTTCTTCTAGTTCTCACACCTTTTCTCTTATCTCCTATGATCTGACTGTCAGAATGATTTCAGATTACATACTTGGGGGTTTTAGGATTTTCTCTAACTTCTTGTTCTTGTGTTCTTTCTTCTGCACTTCTGCAAATTTCTGCCTCTTGATTCCCTTGGTTCACTAGAACAATTCGAAGTTGATTATGTTTCTAAACATTATTTCCATTGTTAGTATTATTGTGTTGATCATCTGAATCATATCCACTACATCTGGATGGTCTATCAATATCTTCATCAACTTTGACATTTTCACTTTCAACCATTTTCTTCAATCTTTTATTAAAGAACATGTAGGATTTTCTCTTAGTAGAATAACCTAGAAATATTCCTTCATCACTTCTAGCATAAAATTTTCCTATTTCATCATCTCTCTTAATGTAGCATTTTATTCCAATTTTTTTGAAATACTTGACAGTGGGTTTATAGCCAAATCATAGCTCAAAATGGGTCTTACCAGAATTACTGTTGACATTTACCCATTGATAGTGTACACAACAATACTTACAACTTCTCTCTAGTAGAAATGAGGAACATTTGCTTCCAACATCATGGTTATAGTAGTGTCTAGAATGGTTCTATTCTTTGTTTCAACAAATCCATTCTATTGAGGGGTCTAAGGAGAAAATAGTTGTCTTTGGATTCCATTCTCTTCACAAAAAGAATTGAATTCCCAGGAAGTGAATTCACCACCTCTGTCTGACCTTAGGAATTTGATCTTCTAACCTGTCTCATTTTCTACCATAGCTTTGAAGCTTTTGAAATTTTCCAATGCTTCATGTTGTTCTCTTAAGAAAGCAACCCATATCATTCTAGAGTAATCATCAATAATCAACATAAAGTACCTTTCACCTTGAAGACTTTTGATTCTGGAGGGACCACATAAGTATGTATCAAATCCAATACTCCATTAGAGTTATATTGCTTTCTCCGGAAAGAATTTCTAGTCTATTTTCCCATTTGAAATTGCTTGCACATAGTTCCTAAAGCAATCACATTTCCAAAACTTCTCCTTATTCTGCACCTACCATTCTTGAACTAAAGATTGTAACCCTTGTCTACCATCTATCCAACACTCAACAAGTTATTGTTTAAACCTTCTACATAAAGAACATTATCAGTATTGTGTTTACCACCAAAAGAAATAGTGCCTCTGCCACAAGTCACACCAAAAGTGTTGTCTCCAAATCTTACAACACCACCATCATAGTTTTCCAAGCTTACAAATTTGTTTTTATCACCAGTCATATGATGTGAGCACCCACTGTCAATTACCCAATCATCCTTTTCTTCAATTTTTGCTGCAAGAGCTTTCTCAACATTCAAATTACTAGTAGATTCAATGGACACCTAATCATTTTCTTTGATAGCAATGAATATCCTTTCATCTTCATTTAACATAATAGCATTTATTTTGAAATCTAGTTTATTCAGGTTTGTATTTGGACACTCTTTGAAGACACCTAGATGCAAAATGACCTATTTTACTGAAAGAAAAAAATTTAATAGACAACTTTCCTTTGTACTTACCATGAACTCTGGCTTCTCTTTTCACAATCAATGCTTCTAGTTCTTCTAGTTCTCTTTCTTCATCTTCAATCTGTTTCATCTCATCTTCATACTTGAATGTCTTTTTGGAACTCTCTCCCAGATCATATCTTTTCTTGTTTTTCCCGGATACAGTAGCTTTGAATGTTGAATCTATCTTATGAGTAGACTCACCAAATTCACTTAACTTAAAGGCTACAAGTTTTCCAATAAACATGTCTCTTGTCACATTTGTCACTGTCCTGAGTTCATCAATAGAATGAGCTTTTGCTTTATAGGAATGAGGCACAAATCTATGTATCTTAGCCACAATTTCTTCTTCATCCAAAATTCCATCGACACATTTGATGCTCATCACCAGTTCATTTACCTTTTGAGAGAAAGAAAGGAGGTTCTCATCTTGACTCATCTTCATGTCTTCCCAATTTCCTTTTAAACTCTATAGCTTAGCTCTTATCACTAGTGGATCTCCTTCATACAAGTTTTCCAACTTTTTCCAGATCTCATGTGCAGTCTTCAGACCTAACACATTTGGCATCTTAGAATTTGTCAAAGCACTAAAAAATGCTTCAATAGCCCTAGTATTTGTTTCAGATTATTTGACTTAATCAACAATAGATGGATTGTTCTAAGGGATAGTATATGCATTCTTTGTAATCTTCCAGAAGGGCTCATCAATGCACTTCAAATGAAATTCCATTCTAACTTTCCACAAAGAGTAGTTTGTTCCATAAAATCTAGGACTCTCTTTATTTTATGATGCCATCTTGTATCACCTCAAGTTGTTAAGTTTTTCCTTTAGAGGAACCTTCTCTGATACCAATTGTTGGAAAAACAAGAATAGACAACTGAGAGGTGGGGGGGGGGTGAATCAATTTTTACCAAAATAAAACTTATTCAACATTAATCAACCTTTAATTTAAGATCTAATAATTAAGAGTGCAAGCATAAATCAATAACACATTAGAGACACATGAACACCAAGATGCTATATGTGGAAACTATGTTAGGGGAAAAACCATAGTGGATGTTAGTCCACAAGATTATACCCTGTTAAAAGTATAATGAGTAAATGGGGAATGCAAATGCATTTAGGTACACTGCCTAGAGCTCACTACTCAGAGGAAGGCTCACTAAATTACATACAATAATTAGATTAAATCCACCTGATGAACATGAACTAAGAAATTAGCTTCTTCACAAGCCTGATTACAATTCTAGTTAGGCACAAACACACTTCACTCAACCTTCTTCAGACTTTGATTTGTATTCGGATGATCTGATTTTTATTCACACATTCACATATACATTGAGCAATACACACTCACACCTCGAGCATTCCTCCAAAATGAGGAAAACAACCGTTCTTATATATCTGCTAAATGGATTTACATCAACTACTTTGTCGGCTTAAAATAAAGAATAAATTACAACTGTCGACCTTAATACATAAATAAATATTAATGCACAACAACACAAGTCGGTCACAACATAGTGATGGCCCAAATAAACACCTTTGAACACACCAAGAAATGAAATATTAATCCATAGAGATCCACAACATGCTATCATGATCATGTCAGCCAAGAACATGAAAAACTTGAACACACAATGAAAAATACTAAATCACGAGAACTCCGATCAATGTGGACATACAATAGGAATAGATCATGATCTAGAATCATCTATGAACGTCATAGGAACATGCACAAAAATTGATGTTTCGATAATTGCAATCTCATCTTCCAAAAACACTTGCTACAATAATTGAATAACTGTAGGAACATAGATCTTCATAACTTGCTTGATTCTTGATGCGTACCACTGAAAATTTCAAACAAAATACTAGATAGGCTCAACAACAAACCCTTTAATGCACACCTTCTAATTATCAACGTAAAATACTTTCCAATGTTCTAACCTTCTCACCTTCACAAATTGCCTGCAATATGTTTATTACAATTTTCTCAATATCTTTGACATATATAGCCTTAAGCATCACCAATGCTAATAGTGTTGACATCAATGCAAACCACATATTAGAAATGCAACCACAACATCCAACACATGTACCTGGAAATTTGTGGAACATCTTGCTAAAAAGAAGGGAAAAAGCTATAAAAGAACATGAAAGTCTAAAAGAAGAAGCTTTGGAAAGAGTACGTTCTCCTTTATTCAAGGATGACAGAGTCAAATTGGCCACAATATTTAGCAAGGAGTTGAGGATAAAAAAAAGGGTGACTAGCCTTATGGGAAAAGATCAAAGTGATCTTGGAAGGCTCAAAAAGGAAAGCAATGACAAAGAAGAAGAGATAGCTCAAAAATTGGGGATGATACTAGATGTTACAAAAGAAGTGAATATGGAGATCCCTTAAAAATAAAATATAGAAGAATATGTACAAAAAGATAATGCTCAACATGAGTTGACATAAACAAAGAATTTTCACTAGAAAAAAAACCTCCGAAAGTCGAGGGTATGACAAAAAGAAATGCTACTCGGATGCAGTGATCACATAAGACATTGCAAAGGAAAATATCATCACTCCTCCTCTAGTACAACAAGAAGTTACTCCTTCGATAAACACTAAAAAACTTACATAATAATTGAATAATATTCACCAATTTTTGTTCTAAGCATGGGATTTAGGAATCCCATTCTCCACCATATCACCCATAGGGTAATGGTCAAGAAGAATCAAGTAATAAAAGCTTGATGAAAATCATTAAAAGGGTCATTGAGAAGAACAAGATAGTTTGGGATTCCAAGTTGAAACTAGCATCGTGGGTGGATAGGGTGACCATCAAGAAAGAAAATAGATATTCTCCATTTGATTTAGTTTATGGTATTGCAGATTGGTTATTGAAAACTCACCAACAGGTTGGTGACTCTACTAGGGAGCTGTTTGTGAAAAATTCATGTCCGAGTATGCTTTGTCCAAGTAGTGCTGAAATAAAAAATACTATTTGCAATTAGTCATATATACATTTCCTAATGGGGTGTCAAATTTTTCAAGAACTTGTAAAATTTTCCTGCCATTTATCATTTTGACGTCATTTGCATACACTTCTAATGCGTCCTTGCGTTCTCTTGTAAATTTTCCACTTAAATTGTCAAAAGTTGGTCTAAGATTTCTTTGCATTTGAAAATCCTTTTAATTCTCTGAAGATCCACATAAGTGACATCATTATTTACAATCCCCATTCATTTTGGGGTGGTGAATTTGAAGTCTTTGTGCCAATGTGCATTATTTGAAGAAATCAAGAGAAAATTGAAGAGGAGGAACTGTGAAAGAAAGATGAGGAAAACCAGAGCTCAAATGAAGAAACATCTAGAATTAAAGCTAGAGGGTGAACTTCAAAAGACTCCCAAGTAGTCATGAATATAGAAGGATGAAAATACAAGTATACTCCACATCTTGTGCCTGAATCAACTAAATATCCTTCAAGAAATTGTAGTAGTTATGAAAGCAAGAAAAAATTGTTAGGGTTGGATTATGAGGATGAAGAAGATTACACAAATAAGAATGTTGTAAGTGTCAGTAGATCTAGACCTAGATGAGGAAGGAGTAGAAGTAGGATCCTTCATAGTAACATTTCTACCACCAATGCTGCTGCTAGTGGTATCCCCCCCAGCTCCTAATGTATATTCTCCTTTACCACCTGACCTGCTAACTAGGTCCACTGATAATGACCAAAACTTAATAGATCTAGCCGAATCCTTAGGTTTAGAAATTAATCTGCTAGATCTTGATGAAGTTTTCGGAGATATTAATGCTCTCTAAAGAGAGGTTAGGATCTAGGCTGAGATAAGAAGGAAAAGGAGAAGGAGAAGGAGAAGGAGGAGAAAATCAAAAGTGCCATGATTAAAAAAGAGACATTAATAAGACAAGTGGAATAGATGAAACTCATGAATCAAGAGGAGACTAAACCAAATACCATAAGTCCTATTGTATCTAAAATCCTTGACAAGAATATTCAACATGATCCCATAAAATATGCCAATACCACCATTCAAACTAAGTCTTTAGTTACTCGCACTGTTGCTCCACACCTTGCAACTAATGATTCCAACCCACTAGAAGGGAAATAAGATTATGAAGAATTTGGTTATTAACAAGAAATACAAATATCAAAGGCCTCCTCCACCTCATAAATCAGATTTTGATGAAGATCAATTAAGGAGGGAAAATGAGGATTTGAAAAAGGAATTATAAATGATGCAAATTATGGCAACCAATGTTGAGATGAAAAGAAAGATTGATTTCTTGAAAAAATCATGCCTTGCTGAGGGTGTTGTAGCATCTAGTTCACAAGACCCTCCACATTCCTTAATAAATCCTACACCTATGATGGATGTGAATAATTCATGTCATGTAGATCAATCCATCCCCAATTCTAAGCCTCCTAACACAAGTAACATTGATTGTACTTACAATCAATTTTCTAATAGAAACATGGATCATAAGAGAGGATGAGGTGAAGCTAGTAAGAGTAATTAAGTTAGAGAAAATAAATTTCATAGGAGAGATTTGAAATTGGATAGGTATATACAATTGTGCTTTGATGGGATACTTGGATGCCCAAATCCCATTAACAATGATATCAGGGTTGAGTTGAGAAAATTCACTAGATATAATGCAATATCCAGTGAGGATCACTTGAGGGATTTCCTTAATTTTCTTGATGATTATGAAGTAGAACATGAGGATGTGGTTATGAAATTATTCATCCAGTCATTAATAGAGGATGCAAGGGATTAGTACAAAGGATTATCAGAAGGTAGTATTGGCTCATGGGATGAATTTGAGAGAGTCTTTAGAGAGAAATATGGAGATAAAATTGACACCATGTTTATGCTCAATATGGAGAACGATGATGTGGAGAAATAAAAATAACATGAAGAGGAAGATGAATACAAGAATAAGAATGCATCTAGAGATGCACATACAGAAAAAGAAAAACCATTTGACTCTGAAATTTCTAAGGAAAAGAGAAAGGTTGTGGAAACGACTAAGGTTTTAGGTAAATCTTCCAACTCCTCCAAAGATTCCTTGAAGAATATTTTAAGCATGCAACCCAAGTTCCAACCTTTTGTGTCTTCACAACTTCTGCAACTTTTGATGCAACAAGGTAACATTGATCTAGATAAGATCTCTCCCATGCACAAGATACAACTCAGAGATATGTTTCATGCATCCACAGGGAAATAAATAATTGAAACACACTAGATTAGTGGAGAACTAATGGAAGAAGAAGTAAAGCCTTTACAAGAGACCATAATTGGTGCAAGTATAGATACACCTCTCTTCAGTATGGAAAATAAAACTGTTGATTGATTCCTGTAAATTTTATGCATACAGACTAAAGGAAGAATTAGAGAAGGAAGCATAGAAGAGAATCGATGATAAAATAATGTTAGAAATTATAGAGAAATGTTCCATTGCACATAATGTTTTTTTAGAGTTGTTAAAGGATGCTGAAAGATGCATTGGTGAGGCATAGGCTCTATACCAATATGGAATGAAGTGACCTAGAGCCATACAAAGCATAAGGAAGGAGATGGAATATATTGAGTCACAAATTGATGATGCCTCAAGTGCCTATGATCCAACACTTGACCTAATTGGTGTGAAAATAAATGCAATAGAAGATCTACATAAGAAATTATTTTAACTACAAGGATAGAAAGAACACATTATTCTACAGTTTGGAGAGGTAAGGGCTCTGGTCAATCCTAAATTATCACTTGTTTCAAAATCTCTTTTAAGTGTGGACAAAGCCAAGAAGATGAATCTAGTACCTAGTACTTTGGAAGAGAGAGAATAGCTACTTATGGAGTTTGAGACATATAATAGATTGGTCGTGGAAGCTAAGAGAGAATGGGAAGATGAAAGGAAAGCATGGAAATCACATTTACAGAAGTTGTAGGAATAAACCACCTCCAATTGACTTATTTCTCACTTTTTATTCATTTCTGTATTTCAATTCAGATTCTTTGTACATATGTAGACTTTATAATGTTGTTTCTAGTATAGTTTTTTTGTTTTTGCTCTGGTATATGACTCAAGTGGAGTCAATCTATCCTTTTTCAGTTTGTATATATGCTTACATTTCTTAAGGAGAGCTCTAGTGAAAGTTAGAATAGTTTATATAGGAAATTTTTTCCCTTGATGTCAAGGGGGAATAATATGTTTTAGATTTTGGCATGTTTCCATCAATGAAAAAGGGGGATATTGTTGGAAGTTTCGAGAGATTGCCATTGATGATGCAGTTTGGCAACATGAGCATGGAAGGTACATAATGATGTATTGTAGTGTTGTAATTGATGTAAACGTTATAACTTATATGAACATTTTAGTTGAAAATAATTTTGATAAGTTCTAATAGGTTTTTGAGTTGTCGAGGAAGACATTTTGCATAGTGGATTGGTCTAGTAAAGATAGTTATAATGAGAAATTGACTAAGTGTTAATTCTGTGTATACAGTGTTATAGTGTTTCAGTTTTTGGGTTTGTACCAATTTGCAAATGAAGGTGTCACTGTAGGCTTCTAACCTAATTTTTGTGGATGTTATATGTATCTAATTCCAAGTTTTCATCAAGTTTTGGCAAGTGGTTTGAGAGATAAAAGTAACAGAGTTTAGCTTAGAAATTATAGTTGTTTTATGTATAGTACAGTTGTGTGGGAGATTCCACACTTCTCCATGAATGAGTTTTTGGTTTTTCAATTTTGAGGATAAGTTGCAAGATGGAAGTAGAGTATAAATTTAAGTTGTAATCGAGTTTTGAGGTCCATGTGTCGAGATGTGGATACATAATTAAATGTTTTTGTTATTAGGTCTTATGTCATGGTGACTTAACACATTTGATGTTGTGCAAAGGTTATGCAAGTATTGTGGTATTATGTGGGATCAATTATAGGTCCATACCAACCTATTGCAAGTTGTTTTTTTTTTGTATCTTTGCATGAGATATTTATGAAATGTTTTGATCCAAAAAGTTATATTTTAGGTGTTACATCTAATTAGGCTGACCTAATTGATGCCACACTTGACGCGGATATATATATATTAGGTATTTTTAGTATTTTGATGGATGACATGAATATATGATGTGTGTTGCAAATTTTCTACATGCAAATAGCCTTAGAGCAAAGAGAAGTTAAGTTGTAAATGTTGAGTTGAAGATCAAATTTGTGCGAATGAAGACAAGGTAGAGTTTTGAATTAGAACCAGATAAATTTTTTTTATTGTGCTTCAATGGAACTGTATTCATGCATATTTTAGATGTAATTGTAGTAGTTCAAAATAGGCTATGAGCCACAATATATCTTCTATATTTTTCTCTATGGACAGTGAGTCCACCTATAGTGAGAACTTATGTAAATATACTATAATTGGTTATAATATATTGTGAGCTAACCCTTACTGTGGTTTTTTCCATTTTGGGTTTTTCACGTAAAAATCCTGGCATTCATGTGTTATGTGGTGTTGGTGTTAAATTATTTATTTCTTTAATATAGTTGAATATGCTTTGGTAATTGGGTGTTTAATGATTGAATGGTTTAAGGGAATACTGATTCATCCTCACCTCTCAGTATTCTAGGTGTTCAAAAAACATTTTTTTCCCTCTCTTCAAGTGTGTGTAGATTTGTAGGTGAAGAAGGACTAAAATTGGATCAAAAGTGCAATTTTTACAAAGTTTTCAAGCCATAGAAACTCACATAACTTATTATCGACTCTCTGACAGTGGAATCTGGTGGAATCGAGAGTGTAGATATGGGATTAGAGGGCTATGAAATTAGATTTTGGAACCCTGATCAAAGACCCATTTGTCCTAGCACGACACTCAAAAACCACTTTTGGTGACATGTGCACATAAATTTCCCCTTCTCAGATCTTTTAGAAGATTGTAGTTTTTGTTTGTGTTATCCTTTATTTTTGCATTTCAAATTTTGCATTGTATAATTGAGTTCATTAGGAATTTTTCAACTTCCCAAAGTGAATTTTAGTCATATTTGTCATTTTTTATCATAAGGGAATTAATAAATCCCCTAATAGGTTTTGTTGGTGTTTTCTCCAACTGAGCTTTGAAATTCTCTAAAGGATTACCAACCCTTATATTCAAGAACTACAAAATCTAGTGGCCAACTAATGGGTAAAGATTCTCAAGCCCTTACCCCCACTCTTTAGGCTCTATGGGACCAAGGAGGGTGTTCCTTGTTGTGTTCATTTTATATTCAATATCTTAAGAACACTTCAACACACAAATCTATTCATACTGAGTGAAAACATACACAATTCATTAAAGGTTTGGCTAACCTTTAAACAAATAACTACCTATTGCTAGGAATTAAGTGGGATTTCTGATTGTAATTGAAAGTATTTAATGATTTTCATTCTCATTCTGAATCCCTAGCCAAACACATCACTTACTTATATGTCTATAAAATAACACAATAAATAGACCAGTGCTTCATCAATTGGGATGCAGAGTCAAATTAGCAATAATTAGTAATACATTAGCCATTTATCTTAGAAATTGGTGGACTATTGTCATACTACCTTGTAGTCGTCAACTCACTACATTTGAAACATTACTTCTTACCAAATAATATGCCATTTCCTCACATACCCGTGACTTCATTTAAGCATTTAATCAATTCTTTGAATTGAAGCTAAAACAAACACACACATTCAATTTTAAACAATTGAAGACAAATAAAAAAATCCTTAACCCTTTCATTCATAATCTACAAGAAAATTATAGAGGAGAGTATAATTTTTAGAATTAAGCTTTGCTCTCATAATTTGTGGCTTATGTAAAAACCATTTTAAGATCATTACAAACATGAATCACACCCAAGACAATTTTCTATTCTATTCATCAATATTTTACAATATGCATTTTTTGAGCTTCTGATTCTCACCTAGACCAATTTTGGACTCAAGAATGGAACCCATTACAATGAGAGAAGAAGAGAATATATAGAAGGAAGAAGAAACAAAAGAAACCCTAAAAGTAACTCATCGAAAAAACATGGCAACTTCATCCTTTGTTAATCAACAACAAGAAACTGAAAAAATCCTCTCTTCTCACTTCATATGCAATAACCAACTTTGCCCTGCATTTTGATTCTTCAATAGAAAAATCATCTTCCCATGGAAAATATCTTCATTTCATCATCTATTTTTCCCTTCATTTCAAAACAAATTTTGATTGTATTTTCACTCATTCGCAACATAAAATTTTCCACGAAGTTGATCTGCCTCATCCTGGGAAAACAAACCTCCATCTATAAAAAATTAGTTACCCCAACTTTACTGGCTAGAGCTACACTTCCCAACAAAGAAAACTGTTCCTCATTTTATCTCCAAAGTCTTTATTTAAAATGAAAGCTTTAAAATATTCTATCATTGGGTAACTTAAAACTTTACCCGTGCTCCTTTTACTTTCACTTTAGTTTATATTTAAAAGAAATTGCTTTTAAATAATAAAAGTTTTAATTTGCACACCCAAAAATATTTGAAAACTTATGTTTTAAAATGATGAAGGCACTCGAACCTTATTTGGGTAAAATATTTTACCCGTACCTATTGCTTTACTCATTTAAAAATATTTACCTTTAGAAAAGTCATTGGGCAATGTTTAGTTTTAAAACTTTTACCTTTTAAAACAAATGAAATCTTTTTAGAAAATCAAATCATCAGGCCTTTAAATTTTTGATGGGCCCACCCTGTCCACGCAACACAATTGTGCACACCACGCGGCTTACCAGCCTGCATCACCCTCATACCTCACGTGGATCATGTGATGATTCCACATGGCTTGGTCTTTTCAATGGCTGTTGATATCATTTCTTTGTTTTTTTCCCTAATCTTGTTGCAGTTTCATGCTCATGGTGGTCTAAAGAGACATTTGCACTGGTCCATTTCCCTTGCAAAATCAAAACAACTCCATCTAAAAGCTGTGATGGAACCCTCAACCTTGGAACACCGACATTTCTTAGTCTGCACCGCATTCATGAATACGGTTCTCTAGCCATTCCAAGAGGTGTAACATTTTTCATTTAGGTTTCCTCTGCAATGTCATTTTAATCTCCTTCAGCTGGTATACCAGCCACCCCATATGCAACAATAATCATTCCCTGATTTTGATGCCAGTTCAAACATTTCATCAAACCTTTTCAAAATTGTGTTGCATTCTTCTCAGAATCCCATATTTCATTGCAAAGAATTCTCAAACCCCTTTTTAACTTTTTAAACTTGTGAACAAAATTTCCTCAATCAATTTGGATACATTTTTCACTGTGAGCTAAAACTCTCGCATATAAACTTCCCTTCATCTATTTTGTGTGCTAACACCCTATAATTGCATTTGTGTACAAGTTTTTGAGGCCTTTTCAACAAATCCATTTTGTGCCTCATTCTAATGCTTGATTTTGATCCATCCCTCCATAATCTAGCTGCTTCTCAGTATTTTCAAGAAGATATGCAAGGAAATAAAAAAATCCTTGAACTATGGACCCCTCCTCTCATTTCTATGTTGGTACTATAACAAACAACCATGAGCCTTGGGTTGATTCAGGATCTTAATTCTTTTGACATCGATCCTGTTAAGTCATAAAAGATACTTCTCTATATTTAAAATGTATCTCCTCATGCTCCCTCACTCTACTCACCTCAGCTGTAATGTTGAATTGACTCCATGCAATTTATTTAGGTTGGTGTCAAATCTTTTCCCCAGTCATGTCATAATCTGCAAAGTATTTCTAATTTCCAAGCTGTATCTAAAAACTGGTTTGAGCCAATGTTCCTTTTGAGCCATTCAGTCAAAAAAAGGGAGTGCTATTAAAAATTGTAGGATTCAGTATAAAAATTGCCCAACACACTTGCCTGGAAGATTCTAGAGATGATTCAACAAATCCATTTTGTACAAATTTCCAAGCACCCATCTGAGATGATATTTCATTGAAGCTTATGTCAAACATGTTTGTTGCATGTCTATGCTTCTTCACAATCAAGAAACTTGAGAAATATTAGCCTATATAAAGATTTTCCTTTTCAATATTTTGTAGTTGTCTAAACAATCTAGCAAGATTGAAAACATGTTGTGAATTTGTTCCATGGTGGCTGAAATGTAGTGTCATTTCCACTTACTACCTTGCCTCAAATTTTGACATTTGATTGAGTCATACATCACTAGGGTAGCATTGAATCCTACAAATATGTCTTTAAATGGATTTGTTTTAGAAAACATAGTGGTTGTCCCATAGAAACCTTCATTTCCCACCACAATTAGAGGTGATGCATCAACATAGGAATGTAACAAAACTCTCTGCAGTAGACATATATATTAGTTGCAATTTAATCTTGAAAGCTATTTGTGAGTTCTGGAAGATTAGAGCATTGCCAAATTCTCCTTGGGATATAATTTTGTTACATCTATTGAACACCCCTGCTTGTGGTAAATTGAGACCATAATCCCAATGCTCGCAACCATTTTCACTATTTTGGAGGTCTTCAAATGAGGTCATTCCCTTCTAAGTGATCATATCTCTGCCTCTAATATCATAAGCAAGGAAAAAACTCCTTATACTCTATCATAGATTCCATGATGTTTGATGAATGCCATAAAAAAGTACTCCTATTACTATTGATTTGATCTCTTTGTTCTCAAACTTATGTCATCAATTTCTGCTTTTATATGGTAACATTGCCATACATACAACTTAATAATCGTGTGATGCATGTCGAGTCCCCATGTGGGACCGACTATTTTTTTTCATTTTCAAACAATTTTTGACCTTTAAAAATATCAAAGGCCACTTCTATATACATCTGGTATGAAAACATGAACTGGGCTATCATTAAAATATGTTTTTAGGCATATTTGCATAGTGGTCAAAACAGGCCAGGTAGGCCCCATAATCGCCCTAGGAAACTAGTCAAATGACCTCCTGGAGCTATGAAAAGTTACATGTATGTCGAAATTTGATCCAAGAATGGAGTGAAAAATATGGTTCAAAGAAAGAGATCCCGAGGTGCAAGGTATTCAAATACAAAGTTTCTCAGTTAGACTCTTCTGCATCTGCACCTATTCAGAACCAATCCAAGTTCACCAAATTGCCATCTCAAAAAATATCAAATCAACTCCTAGCGAGCTACAAGTAGAAAAAAATATCATTTGGAATAATTGAGTATGTTTGAAAGAGGTATTTTATTGAATCATTATTCTTCATGGGATATTAGGGGTCAAAGTCGACCACCTTGAAACACTGTCAGAAATGTAGTTACAAAATCAGAACAAACTGCACCTACTTTTGATGTAAAAAAAATAGCAAATTAGATCTTGAGACTCTGAAATCAGATAGAGGAGTATATGAATATGGGAAGAATTAAGAGCAACAATCTGTTCATCATGATAGTCATCAATTTGTGAAATATAAGCTTGAACAAGAGGCCACTTTGTAGAACTGGATGTTTTGAAACAACAAAATAGTGCCATAACCCTCCAGCTTCGCTTTTCAAAACCCAGTTAAAAATTATTGTGGGAGGCTAAAAACTGACATGTGCATTCAAATATGTCACATGAGTGTGTCCAACAAGAGGTTTTGTATGAAAATAAATAAGCTCCAAATTATGACCTTGCAAAGTAGGTCATTTAGGCAGATTTTTTAGGTGCACTTCTGAATGTGCAAAAGAAAAATTTCCAACAAGGGCACTTCAAATTTTTCAAAATTTTAAGGTGCCACCAATGGCTCCATCTGGGGATGTATTCCCCCTATGAGTATAACAAGAATCTCGATCTTTGGGGAGTAGACCAAATGTTGAATCCATTAGGTGCCCTCAAACTGCTTCTTTATTCAACCTTCTTTCTCAACTTCACTTGGTGACCCCAGGTCACCAAATGAAAAAGGAGATTCAATATTTAACCTTATCATAGACAAATTTCTCTACTATCTACAGTAGGAAAAGTCTGAAAAAACTTCCATGAACTGCTCGTAAACTAGCTCGATCATTGACATGTCCTACCATATCACTATGTTTTCCAATGTCACCACCAATTCTATCAATCTGCAATATGCAATTAGACACTAGTTGAATTCCATAATCATTGTGACATTTTACCTTGGCCAACTCACTTTCATGTTCAACTAAATTCTCATCCAATTGAACTGAGAAAGTGAATCATTCATAATCCATTTGATCACTGACATCATAAACTTTGACATCAAAATCAGTTTGCACATAAAACTGAAAACCCTCATAAACAACTTGTCGTTTTCCATGAAAACAATCCCCAAGTGCATCAAAAATAAAAAAAATGCATATTCAGGAGCTTCCTTGAATTGGATATAATGGCATAAGCATATTTCTTGGTATTTTGTTTTAGGTATATTAGAACACACCTTGGTGTCATGGAGATGGAAATAATATGCATCATTAACATCCAAGAAATAAGTAAATGCACTCATCTCAGGTTCACTAACATATTATGTTCATTCTTCACATCATCATTTAACTCAATGGAAAATACCTCAAGGGTAGGTTCAAGCAATTCAACATCAATAGGGGCAACATAAAGACACCCATTTGCATTGGTAACTTCATGTGCAATATCAATTGATATGTGTGCTAACCTAAATGTGGAAGACTTATTACTAGCCGAAAATTCCTCATTAGCAATAGAACTAGAATCTTCACTTTCTTTCACATAAATGCTTTTCTTAAGGGATGAAAAATATCCGTGTTCACACTATGAAGATAAGGAACATCAAACAAGAAGCAATTGTACTCAATTTCATACTCACCAACATGAGATACACCATTATTTTCATTTCTTGGCTGCTCTACACATGGATCAAGAATTTCTCTAGTATCAACACAATCTGAAACTTTATTGTCATATGAATCAACAAGATCTTCAATTTCATCAAAGGGTGGTAGTGTTGACTCAAGATCCATATACTTGTCCCAATGTACTACTTTATCATTCCAAAATGAACCCCCTATTTCACTATCATATACAACATCATCCTCTTCATGTATCACAAAAAATTCCATATTTGCTTCATATAAACAATCATGAGGAGTAGGGGCATAAGCACATTCATCAACATGCTTATCATATTTAGAATTATGCTCAAGATCAGCATACTGAACACACATATCCTTATCTTCAAATTCCTCATCACTCACACAATTAACATGCTCCATTGATGGAAAACCTGAACAACATTCCTAGTATTCATCATGTGCAATATTTTCATTCTCTTGTGGACAAGTGATTTCATGAGCATTTTTATCATTGCATCCTTCGTGTGAAGATAATATCTCTAGATCATCATCATAATAGTAGTCATAATACTCAAAGAAACCATCAAAACCCTCATCCTCATTATGATTTTCATTACAAGAGAGTTCATTACTACATAGACCATGTTCAAAGTTTTTAGAGTGAATGCTTAAGGCTGCACTTTCAAGATCATGATCACTGATTTGTAATGAAATATCAGCAACACGTGCATTATTTTCATTGGTTACAACATGACATGGAATAACACCTTGTATCTCCTTTACTTCTCCATCACTTGAGATACCACAAGAAAATCATTCATGCATATTTACTTTGTCATCATCCCATGTATCATTTTATTCATCACTATTGTGTTGATATATATATGTTTTGTTTGAGAGATGATTACAATTAGTATGCACATCTATACAACAATATGGATGTTCATCTTCTGACATATTCTTTTCACTTTTTTACATTGTTATATAATTTTCCTCAATAGAATAGCTGCTATCTCCATTTTGGGAAACCACATTTTTTTCATAACCACACTTGAATGATTCTACAATATTTATCCAATTAGGTACTTGGTCAAAGCTATGGGGCTTCAACTTCTTTGGCAAAGTACTTAGCCCAGGATCATAGATTTCACAAAATATATCAATGCACACAAAATACATAGGTCTAAAGTTTTTGGGGACTTCTATCAAAGCATCCAAAAACCTTAAAAACAATTTAGATGATGACTCCCTCTCATGTCTCTTTATTTCATAAAATTCTTGCACAAAATAATTTTGATCCACATTGCGCAAATTTTGTTGTTGTTCAACTTGGAGCTTAGTATGATTTGCATATTGTGAAGATGAAGAAATCATAGCAGAAAAAGAATTTTCACCTTGGAAAATATTTCTATTATTTTATCCACTAGTTCTATTTGCATAAAATGTGATAGGATAACCAACACCTACAACCATGTATCCTTTCATCATTTAGTATTTCAAATTGTTCTCAATATCCATGGAATTTTGATATGCCTGATGTAATGTTGCAAAATCTTTATCCCTTAATAGATAGTTCATATTACTATCAAATGCACCAAGATACTCAACCAAACACTCAACATCATTTGGTCTTATAATTTTTGGAATATCTCTTATTACCTTTGCAAATATGATATTGAAAGAAGGGACCGACTGTCTTCATTTCTATGGATTTCCAAAAAGTTTTTCCTTACCTCATTTGGATTTACCCTTTCACCAAATTGTTCCACAAAGGCTATCATAAACTGATTCCATGAAGCTATAGAATATGTTGGTAAATATGAGAACCAATCTCTCGCATTATACTTCAAATATTGAACAAAAAGCTTCATGACAACATCCTCATGGTTTACCTCATAATCTCCCATCAAATCCATAAATGTATGCAAATGCTTAGAGGCTAATTCTGAACTTTGCCCTATGAATTTGGGAAAATATTTCCTAACATTTTTAGGAACTAGGTTTAGGAAACCTTTAACACCACTAAAATCTAATGACATATATATTTCAATAACAAAATCCCTTTGATGGTATGGTAAAAACTGTTTGCCCTGCATACTTTTACTTGATATTTTACAGGGAAATCCTCTAAAAGATAGAATTCAAAAGTATACCATACTTCTCAAATCATTATAGATATTAAACATTACACATAGAAGTATGAAAAGAACTAATACTATTCCCTCTCTTAATGCAATTTCATCTAATAGGGAACCATTTATAATCTGAAGTCTTGAATATTTCTCATAAATTGCTTTAAAACAAAATATTGCTTCCTTTAGATTTATGAGAATACCTAGAAACTTGTAGTAGCTATCAACCTTTCATCCCAACAACAAATTTTGTAGATCTAGGATTTTTCTTCACATCTTTAACATGTTCTTTAGGTAGAGTCACCACCTCTTTTCACAAAGGAATAAAATTCAAGTAGTATGAAGCTCTTTCATAAATAAATCTCGTTTTGGGTTTTCTCCAACAACAGAGTCACTCACAAATTCTTTGATTTTTTCTGCAATTTTTTTTTTCTAAGTTCATGAAATTTTCAACATCTTAACAAATATTTTCAGATCCACCAAATACTTGACCTTGTGATATTGCAGTTAGCAACTGGAGATATAAAATTCTCCCCAGCGGAGTCACCAATCTATTGGTGTTTTTTCCAACTGAGCTTTGAAATTCCCTAAAGGATTGCCAACCTTTATATTCAAGAGCTACAAAAGCCAGTGGCCAACTAATGGGTAAATATTCTCAAGCCCTTACCCCCACTCTTTAGGCTCTATGGGACCAAGGAGGGTGTTCCTTGTTGTGTTCCTTTGATATTCAATATCTTAAGAACACTTCAACACACATATCTATTCCTACTGAGTGTAAATAGACACAATTCATTAAAGTTTTGGCTGACCTTTAAACAAATAACTACCTATTGCTAGGAATTAAGTGGGACTTCTGATTATAATTCAAATTATTTAATGATTTTCATTCTCATTTTGAATCCCTATCTAGGCACATCACTTACTTATATGTCTATAAAATAACACAATAAAGAGATCGATGCTTCATCAATTGGGATGCAGAGTCAAATTAGCAACAATCAGTAATACACTAGCCATCTATCTTAGAAATTGGCAGACTGTTGTCATACTACCTTGTTTTAGTCAACTCACTACATCTGAAACATAACTTCTTACCAAATCCTATGCCATTTCCTCATAGACCTGTGACTTCATTTAAGCATTTAATCAATTCTTTGAATTGAAGCTAAAACAAACACACACATTCAATTTAAACAACTGAAGATAAACAAAAAGATCTTAACCCTTTCATTCATAATCTGCAAGAAAATTATAGAGGAGAGTATACATTTCAAAATTAATATTTTCTCTTATAAGTTGTGGCTTTTGTAAAACCATTTTAAGATCATTACAAACATGAATCACACCCAAGACAATTTTTTGTTCTATTCATCAATATTTTACAGTATGCATTTTCTGAGCTTCTGATTCTCACCTAGACCAATTTTGGACTCAAGAATGGAACCCATTACAATGAGAGAAGGGAAGATATAGAAGGAAAAAGAAACAAAAGAAACCCTGCAATTAACTTGTCAAAGACACATGATAGCTTCATCCTCCATTAATCAACAATAAGAAATTGAACAAATCCTCTCTCTTCTTAGTTCATCTGTAATGACCAACTTTTCCCTGCATTTTGATTCTTCAACAGAAAAATCATCTTCTCGTGAGAAATATCTTCATTTCATCATCTAATTTTCCCTTCATTTCAAAAAAAAATTCTACTGCATTTTCACTCATTCGCAACAAAAAATTTCCACTAAGTTGATCTATCTCATGCCGGGAAAAAAACCTCCATATGTAAAAAAATTAGTTACCTTGCCTTTATTGGTTGTAGCTACACTTCCTAGCAAAGAAAAATATTTCTCATTTTATCTCCAAAGTCTTTATTTAAAATGAAAGCTTTAAAATATTCTGTCATTGGGTAACTTAAAACTTTACTCATGCTTTGTTTACTTTCACTTTAGTTTATATTTAAAAGCAATTGCTTTTAAATAATAATTTTTTTACTTTGCACACCCAATGATATTTGAAAAATTATGTTTTAAAACAATGAAGGCAATCAAACCTTATTTGGGTAAAATATTTTACCCATACCTGTTTTCTTTACTCATTTAAAAATATTTGCCTTTAGAAAAGTCACCAAGCAATGTTTAGTTTTAAAAGTTTTACCTTTTAAAAAAAATGAAATATTTTTAGAAATTCAAATCATCGGGCCTTTAAATTTTTGATGGGCCCACCCTATCCACATGGCATAATGATACACATCTTGTGGCCTACTGTCTTGCATCACCCTCATACCTCACACGACCTGCACGATGATTCCATGTGGCTTGGTCTTTTTGATGGCCATTGATCTCATTTCTTTGTTTTTTTCCCTAATCTCGTTGCAAGTTCGTGCTCATGGCAGTCTGAAGAGACATTTGCAGTTGTCCATTTCCATTGCAAAATCAAAACAACTCCATCTGCATGCTGGTGATGGGGCCCTCAACCTTGTAGGACCAAAATTTATTAGTTTGCACCACATTCAATAATACGATTCTCTAGCCATTCCAAGAGGTGTAGCATCGTCCATTTAGGTTTCCTCTGCAATGCCATTTTAATCTCCTTTAGCTATCATACTAGCTGCACCATATGCAACAATAATTGTTCCTTGATTTTGATGCCAACACTATACAAAAATTTCATCAAACCTTTTCAAAATTGTGTTGCATTCTTCTTGAAATCCCATCTTTCATTGCAAAGAATTCTCGAACCCCTGTTTAACTTTGAAAAAATGCGAAGAAAATTTCCTCAAACAATTTTGATACATTGTTCACTGTGAGCTCAAACTCCCACGTAAAAACTTCCATTCCTTTGGTTTTTGCATTGACACCCTACAATTTTATTTACGTTCAAGTTTTTGAGGCCTTTTCAAGTGCCTCATTCCAATTCTTGATTTTGATCCATCCCTCCATAATCTAGCCGCTTCTCAAGATTTTCAAGAAGATATGCAAGGAAATAAAAAAATCCTTGAACTATGGATTCCTCCTCTCGTTTTTGTGTTGGTACTGTAACAAACAACCATGATCCTTGGGTCGATTCAGGTTCTTAATGCTTTTGACAACAGGCCTATTAAGTCATACAAGATACTTATCTATATTTGAAATGCAACTGCTCATGCTCCCTCACTCTATTTACCTTACCTACAATGTTGAATCAAATCCATGCAATTTATTTAGGTTGCTATCAAATATTTTCCCCAGTCATTTCATAATCTGTAAAGTAATTCTAATTTCCAAGTTGCATTTGAGAAATAGTTCGAGCCAATGTTCCCTTTGAGCCTGCTGGTTGTTTTTACTATAACCAAGTTTATCTTCTAATCTACCTATGGAATTGCAAATTCCAATTAGGGGTAGCTCAAAGGACCTAGACCAACTGACTAGGGCTTTAATAAACCTCCTACACTTTGGGCTCTGCAAAACCCGGGAAGGTGATCCCCTTAATGTGTTTATAACCTCTACACCAAACTTATAAACAACATCAATAATAACATATCATCACATTTAATAGCTCAACATAATAGGATAATACTAAAATGAATTGGCTATTCATCAATAATATCAACTATTTGGTGCATGAGATACTACAACAACATTACACAACTTAAGATAGTCATTGATTTGCAATTTGTAGCAAGCTCTAAGAAAAGACAAACGGATATAGAACCTCACAAACAAGTACAATTTAGACTAGTGCCATATACCATTGGAGGAGTCAAATTCATAAGCATTTAAGGGTTCATGAAAGATTCAAAAACATAACATATAAGATCTCAGATAATATTGTCTTAAAATACCATTAATTTGTATTCTAACCCAATACTACTTATCAAATCCTTACATAAACATATCCACCTATAACCTCACTCAAGCATTTTAATTAATTCCTTGAATTAAAGCTAAAATGAGAATCATACACACCATAACAGTGAGATGAACAAAATAACCCTTGATCATTTTATTCAAAATAATGATATGTTCATACAATGGAGAGACATGATCTCAAAAATGAGTAATTTCCATTCAGATGCTAGTACTATCCTGAAACATCAAGTACTCATGAGTTTAAAAACTACTACAGAATGGCACAAAACCTAAGATAACATTTCCACTAAAACATTAGGCCCTTTACAACTCGCTCTGCAACCTTACTTAGACTCGACCTAAAATTATCTGGCTTGCTAACCTGTATTTCTGGCCTTGAAATCCTTCTTATAGAGAATGAAGGAGCAAACAAGCATCGGGCCAAAAATACACATGTCACCGGTCATTTGGACCGCCCTATGACATTTCAATTTTTTTTTACAATAGTTGAGTCATTGGAGAATCTTCTTGTTTGTCCCATCCACTAGAGAATAGCTGCTGCATTGACCAAAATTCAAAAAACTTGCGCCAAAACTGCCATCAAGACATGACCAAAATCTATTATAACCATAACCGTTGAGCTATTAACTGCTAGCAATCAACTCTGTCCTATTCTTCTTTGGTTAAATATTTGTCCACCCATCTCTGATATTCTTCATCTGTTGGCCAATCAAAATTTACCTCCTCATTCACCTTAGCATTGTAAGGTGTGTATTTTACAGCTACTTGATTTTCCTCTCTTTCAAAAGACTCCAAAAATGTGTTGGTATTAATGATTTTATCCATACAACTCACCAACATATCATAATCTAAGTCATCACAAATCAATTTTATTTGTGCATTGATGACTTCATCTACCCTATCCTACCACTGTTGTAGTGATCTAACATTTCCTTGTGCATCTACTATGTCTAGTAAAGACGTATCACTCCAATCATCAAAACTCTTTACCAATTCCTTAATATTCCTACTCAAATCATCTGGTAAGGCTGAAAAACTTGCAAAGACCTTACAAAAACTTGAGTAGGCCTTAATGATTAGGGTCTATTATCTGCATCAAATCTAGAGGCCTTATACATAATATCTAGGTCATTGGCCCTAGGGATCCACTTCTCAGCTAAAGGCAAAAATATTTCCCGATCCCTAGTAATATTTTTTGTTGCATCCAAGAATAAAGAATATAAAGAATATACTGATGGTAATCTACCATCAACTCTCTCATTTAGATGCCTCAAAAATGTATCAAAAAATTCATTATGCTTGGCAACTGCTCCCTCACTTTCTTTTAGAGCTACCTATAACTCTATAATCTTATTTAGCATCTACTTCTCAGTGGGATCTATAGATTACTCAATATCTTATTCAACTAGCTCTAATGTAGGACTAAGAGCAGGAATTTATATGGGGATCCTAGAGTAGAAACAATTGGAGAAGTTGGAGGTACTGATCCTGATGTAGAAGGTAGTGCCATGATACCAAGGGCACTGGAAGACTCCCCTACTTGTCTATACTTCAACCTATCTACCTCAGTTTGTAGCTCAAAATTCCTTTGCTACATCCTACTATACTCTCCAATTATAATGTTATACTTCTCCATCAACATCTTCTTCTCAACTTCTTCTCTCTCAGATGTCTTTTGGGCCAATTTGGCCACATTTACAGTCAGGTTTGTAGCTTATGTAGTTGAGGTTTCAAAATCTCTCTTGATTATTAACCCTCCCCTTAGGTTTGCGCTAATATCAGTAACATTTGGCTTTCTGCCCTGGGGTGCCAATGCCCAAATTGCCAGGGTCTCATTTTCCTACGTAAAGGAAGAATCTTGAAGTGCTGCCTTGACTTCCTCCTTAGTGTTCTGCATGGGATGTTTGGACTTCAAAATAACATTGAATGCTACTGCATCTGCTATGTCCCACTCAAGAAAAATCATAACACCAGCTTGGGTCACTAACTTCCTTCCCTCCTTAGGAGTAATGCTTTTTAATTCCTTCATAAATTCAGCCTTTACCTCATCATCATTCTCCTGATCAGACCTATCAGGCCTTAATTCTCTTCTCTCCTTGCATTTGGCTTGGTATTCTTCCAATTTCATCCTCCACACCAGTTGCAAGAAAACTAGAGTTTTCACAAATGCATCATCATCCAAGAATAACTTGCATGCCTCCATTTCGGAATCTTGCACACATTGGCCCTTCACATCCATATCAGATAGTACTAACTAAGTTGATCTAGGAGGGAATGGAATACCAACCTGCATGTCTTGATCTGTAACAATTATTTCATCCATCAGAGTTTCTTGTGCTTCCTCAACTCCTTGCCTCTTAGGGCTTGGCTCTGATGGTGGTAATGCAGGATCAACTTCTGGTGGAGAGTCTAAATCAATTAATTTTATTCCTCCAGGTGCTCTGATCTTCGGCCCTAGGTGAGCTGATGTCTTCATTATTTTTTTTTCCTTCTTATCATCTTCCTCTTCACTACTACTATCACTCTTTATTTCTTTTATAAAGAGGCCAACTCACTGTGGGTTGATAAGTTGGCCTTGTTTCTGTAGCCCTCACCTCTAGTCTCTGTATGCCAAAATCTAATTCCAAGTTGACCTTCTTGATCATCAAAGTGCCCATGATCTCTCTAAATTTATCCATCAAGAAATCAATTTTCTTGTGGAATGGAGTGAATTCCATTAATGAATCATATTTGGGATCCATTTTATGCACTACAACCAATAATTTCTCATATGCAATCCACTTCTCCTTATTCAATTCTTGTCTGTTTAAATCAAATTCATTCCTGATTAGGTCTTTAGGAAAATTGAACTCATGGGTAAACTTGCCACCCTTAATCTATTGCCTAAACAAGGCAAATAAACCCTCAGGGTCATGTTGCCACCTGAGACCATACCTCAAATGGAAATCATCAAAATACCTTCCAAAATGGACCCATCCTCCCTTGTAGAAGACAAAATCCGACACAACAGTATAATTAGGGAAAAGAGTCCCTTTTCCCTTCTCTATCAAGTTGTCTTCATGGATACAACCTATTTGCCACATGACCTCAGCAAACCCCATTCTTGATGGCACATTAAATGGGAGGATATGTGGGGCTCCCTGGAAGCCATACACCCTTAGAACAGTGTTGAATGGGTACAAAATGATGTCACCTTAGTTGTGACAAAATTTTAAATCAGGCTTCCTCCCCTTAGGTTTGAGAAAGTCATGAAGTTCCTCAAGAATTCTAGGCACATTTACAATTAACCGAGTCCTGAGTCTGGAAGCAAAGCAATTTTCAAATTTCACAAAACTGGCACTTCTTTTGTTGTATGATAGGTCTATAGTCCAGACCTGCACTGGTAACCTTTCTCCATTTATATCCTAACTTAACTCCATCTTCTTTGAGAAGAAGTCGACATTCTTATACAAGAACATGTACATTAACAATGAGTACCAAAAGAAAGGAGTGCCAGTATCCCCTACCTACAATTTTAGCAGTCCATCATGTATCTTTTCTACTAGAAAAGATACAAAGTCATAGATCACAGAGAAATTGGGGTGTTGTATTTGGGCCCCCATGAACATGTATGCAATTGGCATAATAGTGTTTGGGCTAAAACCCAAAATCTAGCATAGTGAATAAAATGTGGCCAAAAAATGATTAGCAAAGCAACTTAGCCTAAAAGGCTCCTGGTCACTTGGGCTGATATAAACTGTCAAGCTGCCTGCCTTAGCTAGATGAGGAGGAAGCAATTTCAATCTAAACAATGGCTTTGATCTTGCATATTCTTGCTTCATATCCTCAAGATCAATTTGAACCAAAAATGAACTAGGTTCACTTAAGTCAAATACTTGTTTAATTTCCTCTCTGCTTACACTTAACACAACCCCTCCATCATTATCCCTTATAACTCTTGTGATAGGGTAATATCATGTTGCCACTGCCCTGAGCAGGTCCACATCGAGGAACACATTTGGCACTACTAGTTTCCCCATATCATATCTCCAGCCATTAGAGAAAGGGTGAGGTAAATTTAGTTGTCCATACTAGAGCCTAAACATTTCCAAACCTGTCATAGGAACCCTAGCATTTGCAATGTTGTAATTTTTGCATACTAGTCCCTCACCTAGGGTTCTTTCATTCATTGGAAGTAAACCCCTCCTATCATTTGTTGACAACGAGAATTGGTCAAGGAAATCATCATACAAATTCCTCTGTAAATAATCAATGTGGCCAAAATGTTGCTTTGGTGGTGCCATATCAAATAAACTAGGGCTTCCTTACAAACTCAAACTTTGAACAGACTAGAGCTACTGAAAAAATGAAATTATAGCAAAACCTTGCAATTTCCCACAATTCAACAAACCAGTAACCCTATGAAAATAACCAACAAGCTCTTTGAATAGCACACCACAATTGTTCACAAAACCACAGTCAAAATAACTAAGCAGTACAGAAAACAACTCACAAGATTATGCTTTGTAGAAGACCAAATTCTCGCTGTGATTGCTCGAAAACTCATCCTTGGCTCTGAAAATGCTTTGTGAAAGTTCTTGAATAATTTTTGGTGAAATAAGGAAAAGGAAAAATACTTTATGTCAATCAAATTGAGCCAGTAAACATCTCATCCACCATTAAATCTCACTTGCATGCCGTGCCAATGGCTCCAATCACATTTGATGCAAATTCAAATTCTAACCATCAATCCCTTACTTTCATCAAATCATCGAATGGCTACCTTCAAAAAGGCTGATGTAATCTCCATCTCAGCACCGAGGGCCCACCACAGTATGCATCACCAAAGGAATACATGTGGCGCTTGCCCATGATATTGCAATCCAAAAACACCTTTCATCTTATGATCATGCGATGGCGGGCATCCGTTGATCTCCACCATCAGCAATCATGTTCATTCATAGCAGTCATGAACGTTGAACATAACCGTCGAGCAACGTTTTCATCAAGATCATAACATCTCCGTTGATTTTGAGCACATTCATCTTGCAACCACTTTAGTAACCTGCCATATAATGTATTAAAACTTCAACATAAATATTAAAGCATTTTGATTATTCTTTTGGCACTGCCAGCTGAGACACGTGACACTCGCCCGTGATATCGGAATCAGTTGAAAGTCTGTGGTGGGGTCATCACGGGATTGCGGGGAATGGATGAGATCAACCGATGGTTGATCGATGGTCAATTAAAAACTTTCCCTACAAAATAAAACATTTATTAATAAGGACAAGGGGACACTTCCTAAGCTGACGAAAAATGATGGCTTAATGCTATTTTTAAACATAGGGCGCGGGCCAACCTAAACTTAGGAAATAATAAAGTTAGGAAAAATATTTAACTCAATTTATAAAAAGGGGCCCAACCTAGACGAAGCAATGGGACATACGTCATTTTAAAACCCACTCCAAAAAGGTAACAACCGAATAGATTTCACCCAAGGTATTACATAGAACATTAGGATTTTCATGAAAGCCAAGACAAAACCCAACCTTAGGTTCTTCCCAAACAATATAAATAACTAGGACAAGGGAAAAACATAAATGGAATTCAAAGAGAAAAATTTGAAGTTCCATAAGAGCCATTCAGTCAAAACAAGGGAGTGCTATTCAAACTTGTAGGATTCAGTATTGCAACTACTCAACACACTTTCTTGGAAGCTTCTAGAGATGATTCAACAAATCCATTTTGTACAGATTTCCAAGCACCCATCTGAGATGATATTTCATTGAAGCTTTATGTCAAACATGTTTGTTGCATGTCTATGCTTCTTCACAATCAAGAAACTTGAGCAATATTATCCTATATAAAGATTTACCTTTTCAATATTTTGAAGTTGTCCAAACAATCTAGCAAGATTGAAAATATGTTGTGAATTTGTTCCATGGTAGCTGAAATGTAATGTCATTTCCACTTACTACCTTGCCTTAAATTTTGACCTTTGATTGAGTCATACATCACTAGGCTAGCATTGAATCCTACAAATATATCCTTAACTGGATTCCTTTCAGAAAACATAGTGTCTATCCCATATAAACCTTCATTTCCCACCATAATCAAAGGCGATGTATCAACACAGGTTTGCAACAAAACTCTCTGCAACAGGCATATATATTAGTTGTAATTTGATCTTGAAAGCTATTTGTGAGTTCTAAAAGATTAAAGCATTGTCAAATTCTCCTTAGGATATAAATTTGTTACATCTATTGAATGCCACTGCTTCTGGTAAATTGAGACTAGAAGCCTAATGCTCCCAACCATTTTCACTATTTTGGAGATCTTCAAATGAGGTCATTCCCTTCTAGATGATCATATCTTTGCCTCTAATATCATCTGCAAGGCAAAAACTCCTTATACTCTATGATAGATTCCATGATGTTTGATGAATACCATACAAAAGTACTCTTCTTAGTATTGATTTGATATCTTTGTGCTCATAATTATGTTGTCAATTTTTTCTGTTATATGGTAACATTTCCATACATACAACTTCATAACCGTGTGATGCATGTCGGGTCCCCATGTGGGCCCGACTAATTTTTTTTCATTTTCAAACAATTTTTGACCTTTAAAAAGATCTGAGGCCACTTCTATATGCGTCTGGTATGAAAACATGAACTGGGTTGTCATTAAAATATGTTTTCAGGCATATTTGCATATTGGTCAAAACAGGCTAGGTGGTCCCCAAAATCGCTCTAGGAAACTAGTCAAACGACCTCTTGGAGCTATGAAAAGTTACAAGCATGTAGAAATTTGATATAGGAATGGATTGAAAAAGATGGTTCAAAAAAAGAGATCCAGAATTGCAAGATATTCAACTGCAAAGTTGCTCAGTCAAAAATTTCCACATCTGCACCTATTAAGAACCAATCCGGGCTCACCAAGTTGCCATCTCGAAAAATATCAAACGAACTTCTGGCGAGTTGCCACTGGAAACAAAAGCTCATTTAGGATCATTGAGTATGTGTGCAAGAGTTATTTTCTTGAATCATTATTCTTCATGAGATATTAGGGGTCAAAGTTGACCACCCTTACACAATTAGAAATGTAGCTACAAAATCAGAACAAACTACATATGCTTTTGTTCTCGAAAAAATAGCGAATTAGATCTTGAGACTATGAAATTGGATAGAGGAGTATATGAATGTGGGGAGAATGAAGAGAAAAAATCCATTCATCATGAAATTCATCCATTTGTGAAATATAAGCTTGAACGGGAGGCCACTTTGTAGAACTGAAAGTTTTGAAACAACAAAATAGTTCCAAAACCCTCCAGCTTTGCTTTTTCAAAACCCAGTCAAAACTCATCATGGGAGGATTAAAATTGACATGCACATTCACATATGTCACATGAGTGTGTCCACCAAGGGGGTTTTCACGAAAATCAATAGGCTTCAAATTATGACCTTCCAAAGTAGGTCATTTAGGCAGATTTTTCAGGTGCACTTCTGAATGTGCAAAGGCAAAATTTCCAACATGGGCACTTCAAATTTTTCAAAATTTGAAGGTGCCACCACGTTTGACTCACCTTTTAGTTGAAATTCAATCCTAAGTTTGGGAGATCTTTTTTCCTAATGAAATTAGAAGAAATATTGAACATCATCCTTATTCATTCCATATTGGCACTTAACCTCGTTTCATCCTGGTGAACCTATTTTTCTTTATCTCATTTTGGTGAATCTGAAATTCTTGCACTATAAGCTTTATGATTTGGAGATCCTTCAAACCCTAGATCTAGGATTTTGCATTAGTTTGTATTGCATCTCATTTAGGGTTTTCAAAATTGTATGTTTGCATTTCATTTAGGGTTTTAAAATTGTATTTTGCATTGTTTAAAACTTCAAAAGTTCAAAACTTTTCATGCATATTATATTCATTTCACATAGTAGTCTGCATATTAGAGTTTTTCATTCATTTATATTAGAAATTAAAAAAAAAAATACATTTATAAGGTTATCATTTTTCTTTTTATTTATCATCAAATTGCATTTGCATTTCATCATAATTTTCTAGAAATCTATAGCTAAAAGTGTATGTTAAAAAACTAAATCAGAGACCTTAAATGTCAACGCAGAAACCTAGATTTTAATTTTTTCAACCCCTACGCAAGGACCCATTCACCCTGGTGCAAGTATGTCCTTATACATTCCATTTTGTGAATTTCAAGGCATTAATTTGTCTTTATCTGCTTTGCATATTGCTATTTTTAGATCTTAGTTTTAGTTTCTAGAGTTACAATTTTTTGAAATTGTTTGCATGCAAGTTAATTGGTCAAAACAAGTGCTTATTTCAAACATAAAATTTACATTCAAAATACAATAATAACATGATTATGGTCAACTTATTTGACATTCAACCTCATAAGGGCCAAACCAAAACGTCTCTTGACATTGCTTGCTCATAAAAAGACATAATCAAACATGCACCTGATGGTACTCTATACATAGTCAAAAGAATCAATGACAAGCATACTAATGGGATATTAATTGATCTCATGTGTGTAGAGAATGTGATCACTGAGGAATTCTTGTTTTTGCATGAAATTTATCAAGACTTATGAACAATTGAAAGAATGGATCAAAACACATAACACTTTTGCTTGCCCTATGATAGGTTTGATCACTCTCCCCTTTAAAGTTGGACCAAAAAATTAAATGTCTCATTCTCCATCATCTTGTTATCAAACCAATTCTATGTGAAGCTAGGTTATCCATGGCTATGCTCCATGGATGTCATCCCTTTGGTAATGTATAAATTTTTAAAATTTCCATTTGGTAATGAAAATTTCATTGTGCATCTTAGTGGTTTTAATCCTATGTCTTGTCAAGGAAATTTCTCATTGGATTTCTTTTGGCCTAAACCTATGGAACCTATTAAGCCTTGTGAGGACTATTTAAAATCCTATGAAAAGTTCAAGGCAACGTGCATAGAAGAATTATCTCTTAGAAATATCACTCAATTTATTCTTGAGTCACCTATCATTGTTGAAACCGTGATTGAACCAAAAAATCTTCCAAGTAACCAAGATAAATCCATGACAAATCCTACACTTATTAACTATAAGAGACCAAGATATTGTTGCAAGTATGTGCATTTAGTGTTGTCAGTGATGTCAAAAATATTTGGTGTTGTCATTGGTGTCAACTATATGAGCAGGAGATTGTTCCAAGGGTGTCATCAATTGGTATTGAGTTGATGTTGTCTCTGATGATTCTTTGATTAGTTGCATTATGTTGTCATTAGTAAGCTATTGGTGTCAACCTCTAGTGTTTCTTTGATAAGATCTTGTCTATGGATGTATGGTTGAGTTGCTATATTGCAATTGGATTAGTGGTGATGAGGAAGTGTTGAAGATGTTGAGGATATGTCTCTAGTGCTTGGTTTCCAAGTAATTTTAAGAAATTTGAATAAAAGAGGAAATAGTGTGTTGCAGTGTTGTTCTGTGTTGCAGAATAGCATTTTGGTTTCACTCTGCATTTCTTATATGTTGATTAGAGGTGTTCAAAGGTGTTTCATCTAGAATTTGGTGTGTTAGATCATTGTACAAAGGAAGTTGTGTTCACTAGTGTGTGAACTATGTATTGTAGAGGTGTCTGGGAGAGATGGTTTTGCTCCACATTTCTTTGCAGAGTGGTTTTAGGTCTTACGGATCAGGAAGGGTGCTGATAGTGTTTGTATCTTTCTTGAGTTGAATTTGTTTGAGGTTTGGTGCTCTAGAAGTTAGTTTCTTGAGTTACAATGTATGGAAGGAATTTTTGAGTGTATTACCTGTGTGTACATTCTTCAGGTGGTTTTTTTGTGAAGGAATTTGTTAGATTCTAGATTGTTTCTAGACTATTCTAGATTATGTTCAAGTGAAATTTGTTGTGTACAGTTAGCTATTTTTGGATCAAAGGGAGCGTGTACTTAATTTTTTAATGGTGTGTTGTGGTCTTCCTGTAACAAAGGGATAATTCTTTTTGGATCTTAAATGTAAAATTTGAAAAACCTTATGTGGTAATGAAGTGCAAAGGAATAGATGAACAATCTTGATAGATTGTCTTCATCCTCCATGACTAACCTCCATTACACCTTCTTAATTTACTGAAAATATGCATTTTGCCCTCAGATCTAAGAAGAGCAAAACAATGAAATGACAAGCCCTAAGCAAATATCAAAGGATTTAATCTAAAAATGCCATATAGTGCAACTACTGCAACTAATAATGCATCTAAAGATCTAGATATGCTAAATGAAATGGAAATCTAAAATATGCTATGATCATGACAATAATAATGCTACAATATGAAAAATGCAAGAATATGCTTGTGATTAGAGAGATGTAAAAATGACAAGATAGCTGGGGGTGATAATGAGACCAAAATTGCTCTTTTATAGATAATTGCAATTTTGTGTGAATGACCAAGATTGAAAGTTATAAAGTGCCTTAGAATCAACGGTGTGACCCTTCATATGCCTGACCTTTGGAATTCCAAAGGGAGTGGGGTCATGGGGCAGTAAATAATTTAAATTATTTACTAAAGAGGGAATTTAAGATTTAGAAGAAATTAAATAATAAGAGTTATTTAATTTAGGTGGGAATTAAATAATAGAGATATTATTTAATTGTTAGAGGAATGTGACAAATGGGATCTTTTAAATTAAATATAAGAATTTAATTTAAAGTTTAGGAGAGTGGACCTAATTAAATAAATAAAATTTATTTAATTTAGGAGAGAAAAGGCTAATGAATAATTAGATAATTAAATATAATTATTTAATTATAGTGGAAGGTGGGTTAAATAAATAAGAATTTATTTAATTTTAGGAAGGAAAAGACTTAATTAGTGACGTATTAAATAAATAATCAAAATTTATTTATTTAATAATCATGAAGAATAAATAGGTATGAATTAATTAAATAATTATGAATTATTTAATTAATAGTTGAAAGTGGGTCAAAAACATAATTAAAATGTCCCAACTAAGGTTAGAAGAAGAGCTTGTGGGCGTAGGTCATTTTTATGTGTCTACATTTGCCCCTCTTTGTCATAATGCAACCTGTCACATTGTGGCAAAGAAAATATGTCAATCGCATGCCCTAGTGCAAGATAGGATGAGGAAGAATGATGAGGAGGGTTGCGGTATGCCCCCTCGAGAGGAAAGACGGGTTCCAAGAACATGGGTATGCTCTCGAAATGGATGAGAAGACTAGAATATGGAGAGACAAAGAAATGTTAGTGAAAAAAAAAAAACAGATGATGATATGAATGTAATGCCTATATGAGATGCATGTTAGTTCCTAGATCAAATCCTTCAACATAGTACCATAGGACTTTAATATTTATTGCTCTTTTAATCATCATTGGGCAGATTATTGCAATGGCCAACAAACACCATGATATAAGATAAACCAAGGTGTGCAAGATTGCACCATCACGTAAGACAAGGATGATCATGTCTCATACTAAGAGTGCAATTGCCCCAGTCTTTTTGTCATAACCAACCACAAGCAGAAAAAGACAAGAAGGACAAGCCATGAAACTTCATTGTTTCTCTAAATTCTATTTCCAGGACATCCTCGAGAAACTAACAACATGATTGCCAAAAGAACAAAAAGATAAAACCACCATCATGATACATCGTTGTTTTTCTAAATCCCATAGTCAGGACATCACTAAGAAATTAGTAACATGAGTGCCAAAAGATGAGACAGAGTCATGAGACATTGTTGTTTCTCTAAATCCTGTTGTCAGGATCTCGCTGAAAACTTAGTAACATGATGAAAAGGCCAAAGAAAAATGCCAAAAAATGTCCGATTTGATGATGCCGAAATGCCAGAGTGCCAAGGTTGCCAAATGTCGAGCGATATCAAATTTAGGAAGGACACATCCTGAATGACGTTGATATCTAGGAGATCAATTCTTGGAGTTAGGAGAATCCATCAAGATGCTAGATGATGAGGACAATGCTTAGGAAGGACACATCCAAAAGCATGAAGAAATGACGAAAGTTGATCTTCAGAAGGACACATCTGAAGAAGAACCCAAAATTTTGCCAGGTTAAATTATCTTGATAGAATTTGACTACATGCTATTGCTGACACGCTGAAATTGATCGAGATTGCTGATGAAATGGATTGCTGATAGATTGCTTGCTCGGGAATGATGAAAGATTTTTCCTTCTTTGAAGACAACTTGACGTGTGTGAAAACATTATGCCATGAACCCTAATGGATTGACCTAGTGCGGCCTTGGGGGCTCATAGACAGATGGCCTTGCCTACGTCGTGCACTCAGAGACTTCGTAGTTCAACACGACCAATGACGTTGTCCCAAAGGAAAAAATCTTGAACCAATGATTTTATTTTGACAAACCTAAAGACTAACCTAGTGTCTTGGGGATTCAAAGATGAATCTTGCCTACATAGAAAATGCGCAGAGACAATGTAGTTCAGACAAGGACAAAAGACTAACTGATATGATCGATTGAATTGATCAAACTAACTCTATTTTTTGGGATTTTAACATTGATTTGGATGTTTTTGGATTTTGACAGGACTTTTTGCAGATTTTTAGGATTTTTTCAGGACTTTAAAGGAATGTGGGATCATGCGTGGTACCCACTGCAGTTGCACGATAAAGGTCTTGCCCCCAAATAGGTCGGGGAATATCTGAATTTAATGATATGGAGATAGGCCGAAAAAAGGCAAGGATATGCAAGGGATTATGTCAACCAAATGCTAACCATGGCCAGAATCGATAGGACTTAGGACAGATGTCATGAATGCGTTAGGCTTTTGTGATTATGGCAAGTGGATTCAAGATCAATTTGAATAATAGTAGATGGCAAAGCAATGATCGACTACGCATGGCACCTATTTGCTAGGTTTTCACAATTGGATGAATTCATTTCTTTTTACTATTTTTCCATTTTTTGATTTTTTTGATGTGACCAAGACGCCTGTTTGCCAGGTTTTCATCAAGGGAAAATTTTTCTATTTTTCAATTTTTTGTATTTTGTAGGTTTTTAACCCAGCTCTCTGATGCTATGTGTAGAACTTTCTCAGATGTAAGTTGTTGATGGGTTTTGTTAGTTGTTCTCCATTAGGTGTGACCAACTGATAAGCTCTGGAACCAAATGTTGTCGTAATGATATAAGGACCAAGCCAATTAGCCTCAAACTTTCTTGGCTTTTCACGGTCTGCTTGATTTTTGGGGTTTTGCATGAGAACCAAGTCACCGATTTCAAATTTTCTCACCATGACTCTTTTGTTATAGCTTCAACAAAGATGATTTTGATATGTCTGTAAATGGTTTAAGGCATTTTGTCTTCTTTCTTGTAGCATTTCTAGCTCATGTAGGCGAGTATGTCTATATTCTTCATCATCAATCATTCCTTTCAAGGAGATCTGGAGAGAAGGTATTTCAACCTCAATGGGTAATATAGCCTCAGATCCATAGACTAGGGAAAATGGAGTGGCTCCAGTAGGGGTATGGATGCTGGTACGATAGGCCCATAAAGCAGGATTAAGTTGGAGGTGCCAATCTCGACCAGCGTCGTTGACGGTCTTCTTCAGAATGCGAAGGATTGTTTTATTGGATGCCTCAGCTTGGCCATTACCTTGTGGGTAGTATGGAGTGGAAAAATGGTGTTGAATGTGGAATTGCTCACAAAGTTCACGAATGTCTTGATTTTTAAATGGACTGCCATTATCTGTGATGATGGATTGTGGGACACCATACCGGCAAATGATGTAATTTAGGATAAACTTGGATATTTGTTTTTTGGTGATGTAATTGAGAGGGATGGCTTCAATCCACTTAGTAAAATACTCAGTGGTGGTGATTATGAATTTATGGCCATTAGAAGAAGATGGATGGATCTTACCCACGAGGTCGAGTCCCCATTGTGTGAAAGGCCATGGAGAAGTGATTGGTCTCAATTCATGTGCAAGTGCATGAATCAGGTCACTATGCACCTGGCATTTTCGACATGTTCTGACAAACTGAAGAGCATCTTTTTCCAATGTCGGCCAGTAGTACCCAAGTCTGGTGACTTTCCTAGCTAAGGTTGGACCACTCCAATGAGATCCACATATACCATCATGTACTTCTCGTAAAGTTGTTTGGGCTTCATTAGTGTCGAGACAGCGAAGAAGGGTGTTGTCAAAGCCACAGCGGTATAAGGTGTCACTGACGATGGTATGTCTAGCCACTTTTCGGATAAAGTATTTTCGTTGGTTGTTGGACAAGTTGGGTGGGAGGGTTTGGGATTTTAGATAGTCATATATGTCTTGATACCATGGTGAAATAGGACCAAAAATCTCGCACACCATTTCTGACTCTGGAATATCGTATGCAGGCATCAAAAGTTGTTCCACTAAGAATTCAAATTGTGACACATTCTTAGGGATGTCTAGGAGAGATCCAATGGTAGCCATTGCATCAGTTGCTTTATTCTGTGTTCATGGGATTTTTTCAAATGCAATCATTTTGAAATACCTTTGGAAACTATCCACCATTCTTTTATAGGGAAGCAATTTCTCATCTCTTGTGTCATAGTCATCATTCACTTGATTGATGACCAACTGAGAATCTCTGAATACGAGCAATGTCTGGATTTTCCATTTTATTGCTATCTTGAGACCTGTGACCAATGTCTCATATTCTACAATATTATTTGTACAAGGGAAGGCAATCCGAAATGATTTAGGAATTGAATCCCCTTGTGCTGTGATAAATAATATGCCAGCTCTTGAGTTGTGACCAGTGTGGGACCCATCAAAGTATAGTTTCCATGGTAGAGCTGGTTCTGCATGAAAGATGGACTCATCAGGAAAATCAGTTATCAATGGATGTGTAGCTTGGATTGGTGCATCTGCCAGTTGATCCGCTATTACTTGACCTTTTATTTCCTTTCACTCCACATAGTGTATGTCATACTCGCTTAATATCATGACCCATTTCACGAAATGGCCTATCAATGCTGCTCGACTCAAGAGATATTTTAATGGGTCAATCTTTGCTCCTAAATGTGTTTGATGACTCAACATATAGTGTCTTAGTTTCTATGCCGCAAAGACAACTGTGAGGCATGCCCTTTCAATGGTTGTGTAGTTGAGCTCATATCTAATTAGTGTGAGACTGATGTAATATATGGCTCTTTCTTTTTCTTCATGGTCATTTTGCGCCAATAACACCCCCAGTGCATTTGTCATTGTAGAGACATATAGGATCAATGGTTTTCCCTCAATAGGCGGCATTAACACTGGTGGTGTCAATAGATATTCTTTAATTTGATCAAAGGCTATGTTGCACTTATCTGTCCATACAAAAGGATTTCTTTTTCGTAGCAGATATTGGAATGGTTGACACTTGTTTGCTAATTGTGCGATGAAGCGGCGAATAGACTGCAATCTGCCTTGAAGAGATTGCAACTCATTGATTCCCTTTGGTGGAGGCATGTCCAAAATTTCTTTTACTTTTGCTAGGTCAACCTCAATGCCTCATCCTGAAACTATGTATCCCAATAGCTTACCTGAAGTGACTCCAAAGACACATTTCTTTGGGTTCAATCTAACCTTCTAATCTTCAAGTCATCTGAAAATTTTGTCCAAGACTTTTAGATGTTCCTTTCTTGTCAAAGATTTTGCCAATAAGTCATCCACATAATCTTCCATTAGGATATGCATCATGTCATGGAAGATTCTTGTCATAGCCCTCTGATATGTAGTGCTTGCATTCTTTAGGCCAAAAGGCATGACATTCCAATAGTACGTTCCCCATGGGCAGGTGAATGCCATTTTATGCTAATCTTCTATTGCAATTCTGATTTGGTTATATCTAAAGAAACCATCCATGAGGGAAAGCATCTCATACCGTGCTGTGAGATCAACGATCATGTCTATGTTGGGTAGGGGGAAATCATCCTTTGGGAAAGCCTTGTTCAGATCCTTGAAATCCGTGCAGATGCGGATTTGTTCATTTGGTTTTGTAATAGGAACAATATTGGATATCCAATCAGCATAGTCTATTGACCTTATGAATTCAACATCCAATAATTTCTTTAATTCAGCCTTGACAAGTAGTGCTATTTGTGGGTGCATTTTGCGCGACTTTTGTTTGACTGGCTTGATTCCTGGGAATAAAGGAAGATGATGTAGAACCAATTTTGGATCAAGACTTGGCATGTTAGCATATGACCATGCAAAGTTAACTTTCCTATTTGTGAAGAATTGTGTGAATTCAGGTTTTTCTTCGTTTGACAATGATGCAACTAGGAGAATCATTTTGGGATTCTCTGGTGTGGCTATGTTAACTTCTGTTGTGTCCTCAATGAGCATAGCTGATTTTTCCTATGTTACAGGGAGAAATTCCAATCCTCCATCCTTAGGCGCCTCAGAGAGGTTTTCACCTTTGGATATGTCCTTTGTTTTTACTATTTTACTGTTAGAAGCTGCCTTACGGTTTTCACCTAAAGACATTTCTTTTTCTTTTTTATTCTTTGTATTTTTGTGACTGGAGGGTCGCACAGTCTCCCCTAAGTAAGCTGCACAATCTAGATCAATGGAGAACCCTGTCTTGTGATCACCCCATGGAATACCTTCTCGTAGCCCTATGAATTCTGCAATTGCTTCATCATTCTGAAAAATGTCCATTATTGGTGGATCTTGTTGGTCCCAGTCAATCAGTTGTGGGTAAACAAGATGGATCCCATTGTCAGTGTTGGTGAAGGATGGGGAGGATGCAAAAAGTGTGCAAATTGATGCCTCAAGTGTAAAGGAAAAGTTGTCAATTTCAACTTCCGTGTCCGATGCAATGGATGGCCAATACTCTTAGTCAGATGAATCGAATTCAAAATCATAATATGGGATAAAATTATCAACATCATGACTAGTGGTTGGCATTTCAAAAGTGTGGATAGTGGGTTCAAGTAGGTTAGGCTCATGGGTGGTCTCAAGAATGGGGTGGGATGATTCAGGTATTGCCGATGACACCTTGTGTTCTTCTGGGTTCCAAGGAATGCGTACCCATTCCTTATTTTTAGAATGTCTGTCAATAGGGTCAATGTTATATTTCTGGTTGAATCGTTCTTCAAAGGAAAGTTGGCCAAGTTCTAGGAATAGTTCGTCAATGTCATAGTCACTAATAGTTTTGTCAGATCCCCATTCCCATTCATTTGAGTCGGTTTCGGTAAGGGATTCTTCGCATGTCTCAACACTTTCTGTAGCCATTACAACCTTACTTGAAATTTCAAGGGTACGTTGATCGTCAGTTTTGAATTGGTCAAACCCTAGCCCTATATTCTTTGGTCTTTTAGTCATGGTAATTGGTTCCCTTCTTCCTTTTTTGTTCTTTCCAAGGTCGCTTGTGCCATCAAACCCTAGGGATTTGCATATATCATAACCTTTGCCATAGAGATGTAATGGTAGCGGAGATAACTCTGTTGGGTCTTTGTAGATCCAGTTATCTATGTCAATAATGACTTCATTACTCATGTTGCCCCACCATGTAAAAATACTTTTCGGTGGAACCTTGAAAGTTGTTTTGGGCTCAATTGCAAAACATGGTCTACCATAGACCTTAGGTGGCTTTGGTATTGTGGTTATGCAGTAAGCTGTATTCAATTTGAACTCTCCACAACCTAGGTCCTGGATCTGAAAGTCTTTACTTGGGATGGAGGCCAATGAAGATGGTGTGGTAGATGTTAATGGAATGGATGATTTTGTGAGTGTGGATGAATCAATGTATTTGGATGAAGTGGAAGTGGAGGCCTCTTGATTGATGGGTACTTGATGCTCAGTGGTGGCTCGCAAATTTGTGCAATATTGAAAAGGATCGAGATCTCCTGGGATAGTAATCTTAGTACCATCAAAAGGCAATTTTAGGCATTGGTGGTATGTGGATGGAATCGCCTTTAAAGCATGAATCCAAGGTCGACCAAGTAGGATGTTGTAGTGTATATCACGATCCAAGATCTGGCATGTTGTATCTATGATAACTCATCCTACCCGGAGTGGAATTGTAATGACACCTTTAGAAGTGTGTTCTTCATCATTGTAGGCCTTGATGACGATGCTCTTGCTAACATCTACACATGCATCAGAGAAACTAAGAGCTTTAACCAATTTTAGAGAGCAGATGTTCAATCCTGCTCCACCATCTACTAGGACTCATCTAACCTTATGCTTATGGACAAAAAATTCAATGTGGAGGGCATCATTGTGTGATGGTTTGGGTGAGGAATAGTCGCTGTCTGAAAAGGTGATGTGATGGGGTGGATTTAGATATCCAACCATAGTCTCAAAGTGGTTGACATCAATATTGGTTGGGATAGACGACTCTTGCAAAACTTTTTTCAAGATAGTCTTATGTGTGGGTGAGATACGAAGCAATTCAAGGATGGATATTTGAGTGGGTGTCTTATTCAATTGCTCAATAAGGTTGAACTTTGGTTTAGGGGTTGACTGTTTTGCATATGGACCAGGTATGGTGATTTTTGGTTGACGTGGAGAAGGACCTGGGATGGTGATCTTGCCTTTGCGGGTGGTGACATTGCATTATGGGACCTTTCTAATGGTGATGGTACTAACATACTTATCTTCATCAGCAACGCAAAGATTGTTAATAATGGTACTATCGGGTAACTGTATGTAGGACAGGAAGTATTGTAGGCCAGACGGATGTTATTGGCTTGATTGTTTGTGCCAGACGAGGAAGCTTTACCATGATCCTGCAGTGGGTTTTTGTGTATAGTGTGATCTACATTAGATGTGAAGGATTTCCCACCTATCTCGATGGTGTGGTTCTCAATGAGGTCTTGCACCAGATTTCACAATTGATGACAAGAGGATGTTTTATGCCCTTTGGCACAATGGAAATCACAAACTGCATTATCATCCCACCATGCTAGTTTGAACTGACCAGGGTCATATGGTTTAGGGTCTTCCAATGTGATGACACCATTTTGAAGGAGTTTCTTTAAGACAACTTCAATAGGTTCACCCAAAGGAGTGTATGTATGCCTTTGGATTTGTCGGGGTTGATGCAATTGCCTTGGATTAGTTGGGGTAGAATTGCCTTGGATGACATTTGCAGTTGGTGCTGGTGTAGTTACAGGTGTGTTTTGATTTTGTACTCCTTTGATTGTGAGTACATGACCTGTTGCATTTACGGTTTTGGCATCAACTACACCATCATTGGTGATATGCTTGTTTTTAACCCAGTATTTGTTTTTGTCATTTGAGCTACTTCGGTTATTATTGGTGGTGGTGTTGATGGTTTTTCCACCATATTTCAATTCGCCTTTGGCAATCAAGGCTTTCTCAAGTTGAACACCCTTTTCAACAAGGTCAACAAAAGTGGTGCAACAATGGACTTGTAATCCATACCTTAGCGGTCCACGGAGAGTTTGCACAAACATGGTTACTTTCTCCTTTTCAGGTATTTCTACTAGACATCTACTTGCTAAGGTTCTCCATCTTTGAAAGAATGGAATGAAATTCTCTCCTGCATCCTCTTGGGTAAGTCTGCATAAGGAGGCAATGTCAATGTCTGTGTCAATGTTGTAGGCATAGTTCTGAACAAACTTATTTGCCAATTCATCCCATGTTTTTATTCCCTTAGGAAAAAGTGAGAACCATTCTAGTGCATGACTTGTGAGACTTCTTGGAAAGAGTCTCATGAGATAGGTTTGTTCATAAGCAATATCCATGCAACTAGTGGTGAAATCTCTTATGTGTTCGATTAGATTTGTTTTGCCCTTGTATTTGGGAAAATGAGGTACCACATATCCATGAGGAAAGGGTGGCATATACAAGGTTGTGTCAAATGGATAAGGACACAAGTCATGTGACATGTAGGACTTTTTGTTGGATTGTTGCAAGGTCTCTACTTGCATTTGAAGAGCAGCGAGTTTGAGTGTGAGTGCCTCCATAATGGGGTTGTTGGTAGCATCACACATGTTGGTGATATAGGCAGCATGACTCCCCTATTGTTGTGATGAGATGTATTGATTCGAAATTGGTTGTTGGTGAGAAAATTGAGTATTTTGATGAGGTAGTTGTTGAAAGTAAATGTTTTGATGAGGTGTTTTTTGGAAGTAAATGTTTTGATGAGGTGTTTGTTGGAATTAAGTGTTTTGATGATGGATGTGCTGCTGTGTATGGACTTGAGTAGCATATGCGGGGATTTGAGATCCTACCATGTTGGATTGAATTTGTGGGCCTTGCTGATGTTGAGTCTATTGATGTCCAAATGGAGTAAAAGATTGGGTGCCTTGATTGCTTTGACCAAATGAGGGATTTGGGCCTTGATTGGTGTTTTGTCCCAAAGGAATGTTGGTATTAACCTGTGAATAATTAGGTTGGCGTCCTTGGGTGATAACTTTGTGTTTATTTTTCCCAACAGGATTTGATGAGGTAGTTGCCATAGTATTTGAGAGACCAAAAAGCAGGTTTGCTAATGGACCCATGGAATTGAATGAAGTTCCAAAAAGATTTGAAGTAGTTGCCCCTATTGTTGACCCAAATGTTTGTGAAGGGGTAGTGGTTGTTTGTTGGGGGATAGATTGGGATGTGGTGTTGATTTGGGTAGATGGTCCTCTAATGAAAGTTGTGTTGGTTGTGGTGGCTACATTAGTTGTGGTAGCAACAGTAGTAGCAGCATTGGTTGTAGTAGCCTGACCAAGGGAGGTAGTATTGATGGTGTTGATGGTTTTTTGTGAAGAGGCTCCCATGGAAAGATTGTGTGATTGATTTGGAGATGTTGCTCTAATGGTGTTGAGGTCAAATCCTTTTGGTAACCTAGCCCCTTGGTCAAGGAGCATGGCTAAATATCTAGATGGGTCATGTAGGACTAATTCGTCCACAAAAGAGGCCACTTCTGGGTTTTGGGCAGCAACTTGTAAAACTTCCCCCTTTTGATCTCTGTGGATAAATTGTTCAAAGGGATTGTGTGAAATGGATGTCTCACTGTAAGGATTGATCACCAAATTTTCCATGTCATTAGAAAGATCATTCATGTTGTTAGGGAATGAATTCATGTTATCGGTGAAATTGGGAACATTGATGTCTTCACAAAAGGGATCCATGAGTTTATTCCTTTTTTGTAATCTAGTTTCAACCATAAAAAGTTTTTCTCAACTTTGGGATGATGATGGATAATGACCTAAAATGTGACACTATGTTTTTGGGTTTTTGAGAATAAGGAATGCTATGGAATGCAAATGAGATTATGAAAGATTTGGTGGATGCAAAAAATGGTATGACTCTAAAATGAGGAGACTAGTGATATGCAAACTAAAATGGAGCCTAAGATACACTCACTATTGAGAAATCTAAGGAGATGACTACTTGACCAACAAAGTGCTTGCAATGTTTCAGGTTTGGAAAATCAAGGGACCAAAATAGGACTTTAAAAGAGGACAAAGTGAAGTTTCGACACTAGATTGTTGAGTGGGAAACAATTCACAATTTTTTTGACTAAGTGACTAAGGGTGATTGGGTCCAATGATAACCTACTTTTGAAAAAAAATTCTTGACAAAAGATGGTAAGGAGTGTATTCCTAAAATCTACAAAATGAGTGTCTAAGGAGATGGTAAAACTAACAATGCAACTAGTCAAATGCAATTGGAAACCTATGATGATTCTAAGAATGATGTGTAATGAGGGAAGTTGAGCAACTCAATATCTGGTTTGATAGAAACAACAAAGAATGGACTTGATGGAATTCTGGAAAAGACAAATTTTGACTTTGATTTTGACAGTGAGCAGAATGTTTTTCAAAATCTGGCAAATGCAGTTCGACAGAGCATATGCGGTTCACAATGGCAAATGCGGCTCTGTATGTCAAATGCGCCTCGATAGAGAAAATGCATTGTAGGAATTGATTTTGGCAATTGTTCATAGATAGGAAAATGTGGTTCAATAGGGCACATGCGGCTCAACAGAGCAAATGCAGCTCAATATAGCATATGCGGCTCAACAGAGAAAATGCAGCTCAATATAGCAGATGCGGCACTGCATTTCTCAAATGCGGTTTATAAGATCAAATGCGGCTTTTTACCACTCAAATGCAATTCAAAAGACCAAATGCATCGCATGAATTAAATTCTGGAAAACCAAAGGCTGTTTGGTCGATTTGCCAAGTTTTTGATCCATATTTGTTTGATGTTTAGCCTATTTGAAAGTTGTTTGAAAACAGTTGGCAAGCACATAGAACCTAAATTACTTCAAACAAACTCACTCTCAAAAGTCAAAAGGTCATCATCGCAATCACAGCCCACATCTTAAAATCATGTCGACTCACATAGCCGTGTCACCCCCTAGAGGGCGCCCATGTTTTTGTCTTTTCCAGGTGTGTACTCAAGATGACGGAAGTGGATACCAAATCCCCTAAGCAAATAGTCTGTGGCGATTATATGGTGAGTGTCTTGGGGGGAGATTCTTCCATCCCCTTGCACTATGATTGAAACAATGTCTGGTTACTAACACGACTGGCTTCTACACTATGGTTCTTAGTCAAGGTTTCCATTTGGCGTGACAACAGATAAACTCCCTCGAGAGACCTCCCAATCTTTAGAAAAAAGATTTTGGGGATGGTTATCCTGTCTACTACCGTTGAATATAGGTTTCCCCAAAATTCATTTTTGATTATAGTGGGTTGGAAAACCTGGCTTTGGTTGTTCCCACTTAGGTTGTTCTCATAGGGTGAGTACTTTTTCCCACTATGGCAGGCCTTCTAAAGGATTTAATAAAGCATGAATGCATAAAGAAAATGAGTAAGTTTGGTTTTTTGATCACCCAATAAAAGGGAAAGCATATACCTATTACCCAATCAAGCACAGTAGACAAATGTTCAGTTTTAAACCCAAATGAATTTTTTTTTTAATTCTAAGTGAAGATGTTGCTTCACAAAAACATGGAGTTCGTTTTAACCAAACAAAAGTAAATGAAGTGACTATCCTAAGATTGATAAATTTCCAATTTAAATTGCCTATCCTAGGATTGAAAATTTTCCAATTAGATGTCTATCCTAGGGTTGGTTCTTTTTAAATCCCATCAAAAGGAAAGACTGGCCGCAGTCGCATCAGATTCAGATTACAATTCTAGCAAAAAAATAAAATGAAATTTTACCAGTCAAATGCGGTGCGCTCTGGCAGTTGCGGCTCGGGAAGTCCGATGTGGCTTTTGGTTTTTCAGATGTGACTCGTCTCTGTGGATGCATCTTTTGGAGAAGCAGATGCGGATTGAATGTGCCGATGCGTCATTTGGTCTGTCAGATGCGGCTCATTCTTGTGTATGTGTCGTTTTGTCTGTCAGATGCGTCGTTTGGATAATGAACTGTTGGTTTCTGTGATGGATGTAGTATTTGGTCTGTCAGATGTGACTCGACTCTACAGATGCGTTGTTTGGAGAAGCAGATGTGGCTCGAGTTTGTAGATGCATCATTTTTTCTGTCAGATGCATCGATTCATATACCTGCAACCTACGAAAATGCCGAAAATCCGTACTATGACTTGCAAAAAAGTGACGAGAAATCCGTACTATGACTTAAAAAACGTGTTTAAACAGAATGTCAAGTTCACCAATGTAACAAAGGGATAATTCTTTTTGGATCTTAAATGTAAAATTTGAAAAACCCTATGTGGTAATGAAGTGCAAAGGAATAGATGAACAATCTTGATAGATTATCTTCATCCTCCATGACTAACCTCCATTACACCTTCTTAATTTACTGAAAATATGCATTTTGCCCTCAGATCTAAGAAGAGCAAAACAATGAAATGACAAGCCCTAAGCAAATATCAAAGGATTTAATCTAAAAATGCCATATAGTGCAACTACTACAACTAATAATGCATCTAAAGATCTAGATATGCTAAATGAAATGGAAATCTAAAATATGCTATGATCATGACAATAATAATGCTACAATATGAAAAATGCAAGAAGATGCTTGTGATTAGAGAGATGTAAAAATGACAAGATAGCTGGGGGTGATAATGAGACCAAAATTGCTCTTTTATAGATAATTGCAATTTTGTGTGAATGACCAAGATTGAAAGTTATAAAGTGCCTTAGAATCAACGGTGTGACCCTTCATATGCCTGACCTTTGGAATTCCAAAGGGAGTGGGGTCATGGGGCAGTAAATAAATTACTTACTAAAGAGGGAATTTAAGATTTAGAAGAAATTAAATAATAAGAGTTATTTAATTTAGGTGGGAATTAAATAATAGAAATATTATTTAATTGTTAGAGGAATGTGACAAATGGGATCGTTTAAATTAAATATAAGAATTTAATTTAAAGTTTAGGAGAGTGGACCTAATTAAATAAATAAAATTTATTTAATTTAGGAGAGAAAAGGCTAATGAATAATTAGATAATTAAATATAATTATTTAATTATAGTGGAAGGTGGGTTAAATAAATAAGAATTTATTTAATTTTAGGAAGGAAAAGACTTAATTAGTGACACATTAAATAAATAATCAAAATTTATTTATTTAATAATCATGAAGAATAAATAGGTATGAATTAATTAAATAATTATGAATTATTTAATTAATAGTTGAAAGTGGGTCAGAAACATAATTAAAATGTCCCAACTAAGGTTAGAAGAAGAGCTTGCGGGCGTAGGTCATTTTTATGTATCTACACTTCCTTCATTCCTTTCCACCGCAGGAATTGTTTTGTGCTGACCTAATTTAAATTTGGATGATTAATGTGCATAACCGACCTTGGAAAATGATTTCAAGGTTGAAGATGGTATAAATATGTGTTGAGTTGTTGAGGGATAATAAGATAGGCGTGTGTGATGTGAGTGATGTGAATTGTAGAATTGTAAGGTGCAAATTTGTGAAGTGCAATGTGAGATTTCATGTGTTAGATTACTGGATGTAGTGAGAAGATGTCTACAATCTTCAGTAAGACTATGAAGATGTTGGTGATGTAGTGGTTGAATTTTTTGTTAAATTGATATGAATTTCTCATTGTAACACTCTTCTCTATCTTCTTTTATATTATATAGTGAGCCCTCTAACAATGATCCATTTGTAATTGGTGTTGATATTACTTTATATTGTGAGCTAATCCTAACAATGGTTTTTTCCTTATTAGGTTTTCCACGTAAATCTGGTGTTCCATTGTGCATGGTGTTGCTTTGGTTCTATTTGTTTTAATCTTATTTCATGATAAATCATTCTAACAAATTAAGGGTTAATTGAATTAATGTGGATATAAAATTTTGTGAGGGTTTTGAAGTTCTAAGTTACAATTAATTCAACCCCCCCTTAGTTTTCTTGTGCATTTAACAATTGGTATTAGAGAAAGATTACTTGGAAGAAGGTTTAACTACTTGAGCTAGATCTGGGATGGTGCACAAGAAAGATGTTCCTCTATTTTATGTATTAGATTATGCATTCTGGAAGAAAATGATGGAAGGTTTTTTAGTTTCTCTTGGATTTGAAATCTGGAAGTTTGTTGAGATTGGATATGCTATACTTGCAAATGGTCTGAGCATTGATGATGAGATCAAAGCCTATGAAAAATGGTAAAGAAAAGAATGCTCTATTAAGTGGTCTTGCTAATTCTAAATTAGTGAAAGTTATGAATCTATAAACTACTGGAGAAATTTGGGTAAAGTTAGAAAGAATTTATGAAGGAGATGACAAGGTCAAACAAGCTAAGATGAAGAACTTGGAGATATTTTTTAAGAACCTGTGGATGTTTGAAGATACAAAAATTACAAGGTACATGCAAAAGGTGGATGAAGTTGTCAGTTCCACAAGAGGTCTTGGTGGAAAACTTAAAGAACAAGAAGTGGTAAAGAAGGTCCTTATAACTCTTCCTAAATCTTCTAGTCATAAATTTTTTGCTGTTAAAGAATTAAAAAATTTGAATCAATATACCAAAGATCACTTGTATGGTTCTTTAATTGCTTTTGAAATGAGAGAATTCAGTACAAGTAGTGCAAAAGTTGAGACTGCTTTTAAGGATGGAAAATCAGAGGAGACTATGGAATCAAATCAAGAGGATCTTGATGATGTGGAAGCTAACTTTGGGAGAAGAATGAAAAAGAGTACTGGGAAGTACAATGGTAAGTTTCCTTTCAAATGGTTCAATTGTGGAAAGATAGGTCATTATGCTTCTAGATGTCCAAAAAGAGCTTTGAATAATAAAAATAAGGAGAAAACAGGTAAGATGATTAAGAAAAGTTATTATGCTAGAGAAGATGCAAGTATATCTAATGATGAATCTGATTATGGAGATGATGAGGATGGTGAATTCTTGTTCACAGATTTAAAATATGAAACTAATTCTGTTAAATTTGAGAGATGTGTGAAGGAAAGGGCTCCAAAAGCAAGCACTAAAACTAAAGGCATTTTGGTGTCTACTTTTCATACTAGACAAGAGAAGAACTACTGGACCATTGATAATGGATGCTCTAATCATATGAGCAATTGTCATATCTCAATTTATTTACTGCATTTAATTAGGTTTGAAATTATTGGAAAATGAAATTTATCAATTATTTTTAATGGAATTTGATAAACGTAATAATATTTGGAAAAAATTTTTATCTTGCAACTTTATGATTTGAGAGAAATATTTTGTGATGACTATCATTTAAAGGTTATTGATGAAAAAATGCAAGTGCAAGAGTGTGTGTATGCAGAAATAGGTTGAAGAACGAGAACATGGTTGAGGTAGGAATTCTTAGCTAGATGACAAATGGTAAGCAATACTTGAAAATAGAATCTCACACACCATAGTAGACCTTGAAATTTACATTTTTATTTCAATTAATATATCATTCTTGCTTGTATGAAAATCGTGAATGGTTAAATAGGCAATCTTATGAAAGAAACATATTTATTTAATTGCTTGTCTTACCTTGTCTAATCCAAAGACAATTTTGTACTGGTATTGGAAATGTATTTGACTATATATAATTTTTTTTTAACAAAAGTGGTTGTGCCACTATAATATATTAATATTATAAAATAAATACAAAATCCTAGTTTAGGGGGCATACTGATAGGAAAGAACCCGAAAGAAAACCTCTAGTTATCTAGCCCGAGCAATACAAAAAGATTATTATTACAGATCGACTACAAAGATATCCCACATGTGGGAAAATTCATCAATTTTATATCCTAGTTATAGTATCATCACCTTAGGCTTGTTAACACAAATGAAACCAACCCAAGACATGGCTAGGAAAATATTTCCAAAATGCTATAAAAAAAAAATTGTAACCCCTAGACATTGCTATCTAGCTACTCCTCCATGCGATCCGCGTAGGAAGAAGACTAATCCTATGCCACATCCCCCAAAAAATGTTGCATGGGAATGAGAGGTGGGACCAACTCCTGTGCACGTGCTTCATGACCAATTTGAGACTTCGCTTCCACACAATTTTTAGCCATGGAGCTCTATTGTACGAGGTTGTCACATGAAACAATTGCCACTTCTTGTTCCTCTCGATGCACCAAGGTAACCGATTCCACTACTACCTTTTGCTTGCCCATAGATGACTAAAAAAAAGGTAGTCTCAGATTAAAATCCTTTAAGAAGGAGATTACATAAAATTTCTCCTTAAATTCAACCTCTAGGGAAGCAAAAATCCTTTTATCATTTTTGGCTAATGTTGACAACAAGACAAAATCACTACCAATTTGAAGCCCCAGCTAAAAGGCTTCAAAAATATCTTCAAAACCTACTCTCCCTTTGATATATTCATGCGGAAATAGGCCACCAACATAGCCCTCCCCCAAAAATAGATTATACTTGTGAACTAGATTTAGCAAGTCTATTTTTTCATAGGACTGAGGGTTTACAAATTTATCAATGATTTGCTCCAAATCCTTTAAAGATTGCAACAAATCCATACAGTTTGATAGAAAAATAAAAATCACCTAAGATGGGAACAAGGCCAGCCAAGCTCTCGAGCAGATGATATCCTCACCCAACATAGAGTGAATTGCATCCTCCTCCCGCATGCTACCTATTTGAAAAATCAGGTTTAAATCTGTTTGGGAGATATTTGTTTCGAACAACCTCTCCCAAGCTTGGATGGGGAAATTTATTCAAAAAATTCTAGGGCTGAAGCACCATTCTTTCTACTCTATTTTGTTCTTGCCACTAAAAAAATTACTTGCCACTTGAGAAGCTTAGGCTTCAGAGTGATACTTCTTTGAAGAACATGCTAAAAAGCAAATAAAATATCATATTTAAAGCCAACAAAGGCCTTCGCACATAAGGCAAGAGATAAAGAGAACTACTTCACATTACGAATGAAGTTAATATATTGAAGCATTTAAAGATTCCATTCGTGCAAAGAGCAACATAATCTATGGCGATTAAAGGAAGTACCATCATGCTAAATGTGGATAGTACCCAAACGATACCATCAAGCCATACACCAAGCAATCGGTATGCAGTTTCCAAGAGATAGGACTGTGTCAATTTAAATGCCAACTATACAGATTGTCCCATCAAACCCTTGGAGAACACACACAAAATATTAGGGTGCGTGATGACATCATCTAAGTACCAATCCAATTGTAGTTGCCACTTAGAATCGATGCTTATAAGTGAAACTAAAAAGGATGGGAGCCGACATATAATCATGACAAAAATTCCAAATATATCAAGGAAATCAAGATGTTATCATGCCCCTGGAATTTTACAATCTTGCTATGACAACCAAGCTACATGGTACGCTGAAATACTTAATTAAGGTGACAAGCATCTTGCTCGATCCAATGTAATAAATTTGGATAAATATTGAGCAACGAAAAATCAGATGAGAGATTTATTTCCTTCCCCACATTGACCATGGTAGCTAAAGAGTCTACCAAATTATTACCTTCCCTGAATGTATGAGATAATAAATAATTGTCAAATTTCCGAAGAACCCAAACTTTTTGGAGGATGTATTTGATATTCTAGCTATAAATATTTTTTGATTTGACTACATTGACGATCAACACATAATCAACTTCAATATGAAGATTTCCAGTACGCATTTCCAAGGCCATTTCCAGGCCCAATAACAATGCAGTGGCTTCTGCTACATTGTTAAATGTTCTATGAAGATATTTGGATCTCAAACTTAAAACTTTACCTTGATGATCACGAAAGCAGATCCCCACCCCAGACTCTCCTGGGTTGCCCTTCAAGGCACCATCAAAATTTAATTTTATAAATCCTTCCTTGGGAATTGAACATTTAACCTAACTTCTATCAACCTTCTTCTGAGTTTGTAACAAGTTACCTAGAAAGGGCAGTTTAATCTGTTGCTAGTTCTATGAAATAGAGTTATCCCAATTAGAGAAGGAAGAATTGCTATCCTTCAACTCTCTAATGTTGGAATTGACAACTTTAGAGATTTCCTTTTCAATCCTTGCAATAATCGAATCTATGAGATGGGATTTTTTCCTAAAGATTCTTATATTCCTTTCCCACCATAGATTGCAAATAACAGTCGCTGGAATTACCCTCCAAATACATGCAAAAAGGGAGGATTTGTACAACAGTAGCAAGGATTGAAAAAGATCCCAAAGGGTGTTTGGGAGGGCCAAGAACAAGTTGAGCTTACTGAGAATGACACCCCAACATTGATGAGAAAACATACAAGTAACAAATAAATGATCAACATGTTCATAATTATCATGAGAAGAACGATTGTATTATTTGTTCTTTTGGAAGAACTTGAAAGTAATCTCTTGATAAAGGAAAATAAAAACGTATGTTTATGAATACGTATATATCTCTCTCTCTCTCTGTGTTTGTGTGTGTGTAACTATACATACATACATACATACATACAAATATTTTGTAAAGGAATATAACGATGAGTGTTTATTTATTATTTTATTTTTTTATGAAACTATATGGAAGGGAATGATGGCAATTAATATTCATATAACACCTTCATAATTGAGTAAGGCCGATTCCTCCCATAATGGAGTAAAGGGAATAATGCACAAAAAATAGGGGAGTGGGCGGTGTTAGGTCTCAAAACTGCTAGTTAGAAAACCTCAAGAGGTTGCCAAACTCTTTGTACATTTTTGGCTAACGAAAAAGGAAAATTGGTGTATTTGAACCTTCTTCTCTTAAGGCTCTGCCAAACCTAGGTGGGTGTGCCTATACAAATGGATTAGACTTAAATTATTTGTTTCCTACTTGAACAATCTATCCACAATGGAAACTGAGAGTGGAGAGATGTAATCCTAATTTAGTATAAATTGTATAAGCAATATGAAGGTGAAATTTAATATGTTCAATTAATAGATGTAAAGTTGTGAAAACAAATTTGATAAAATTAAATGATGGAATGAGTAAGACCAGTGCTTTGTTGGGTAAATGGAGTCAAATGAAGATCTAGAATGAATGAATTGTATTGGTTGTAACTCAAATGATTAGGCACACTTATATTGGTTTATATATTGTATAAACGTGCAGGAAAGTGATTGACAAACTCTACTTATGAATACAATTGACACAACTAGGTTACTTACGAGTTATAAAAAATATTTTTAATCTTTTCTCAAAAGAACCAATTGAATAAACCACATAGGAACTACATATAATATCAAATTGGAGACATAATGGCAATCCTAATTATATGTCTCTTCTTATTGATCCAAATAACATTCCCAGATTACGATGATTTGACTAGAAGGATTTTAATTCTTTTTTAAAGAAACCAATTAATCACACCACACAAGAGCAACAAATGTGTTTTGATAAATTGAATATATCTTTAAAACAACAATTTAAATAACAAGGAAATATTATGCAGGAGACAACTAAACAATTGAATATATTCAACAAACAATTGATACCAATATGAAGCCACAAAATCAGAGATCTTTCATTGATTTCCTTAGAATTATGCTTGCAACATAGTCTTTCGAAATGTAAACATCATGGAAGCCTTCTATTATCTATTTATCCCTATTCGTTTATATCATTCTATAGCTATGTAACTGACTTATATATAAAAACTTTGAAGAGGACACACCCCTTCATGAATGTCTTTTGAAAACTAACAATAACTAACAATAATTAAACATAAACAATTAGGCTCTGGTAAGCCATAGATGGACTCTAGTAATATGATCCAAATAATCTTGCCTCATGTGAGTATCAAATTCTTATGTGGAGTTTCTCACAATGATCTCCATGGTTACCATGTTCTCCAATTACTCAAATGATTTTTCCAATGTTGATTCTTCATTTTTGGCAACTTCCAAGGCTTTGTGCAATATCACCTTACAATCTCTCGTCCACTCATCCTGACTCTTCAGCTCTCCATTATTTGCAAATAATGTAGGCACTCCACTTTTTGTAACATTAGTTTGTCCTTTTCCATCTGCCTGGAGCTCCTCATAATAGCTTTTGTGCTTCTTTTAGTATTTGTGGTAGCCCCACTATCAGAAACACCTGTCTTTTGCATTTCTTGAATTTTCTCCTGTATTCAATCATCTAGCCTTTTGTGTTTTTGAACTCTACCATGATTCTTGGAATGGATTGACCTCAACTTATTCATCCAAATCATTAGATTTGTATGTATTTTTTGAAATGTTGTAGAGATTGTATCAAACCCAACTTTATTTACTTGATCCTGTACATATGATCCTTCACCTTTATCCTTTAATTGTGAAATCTCCCCCTAAGTTAATAGCTTAGTGGATTCCTTCGATATCATTCAAGAAATTATTCTCTTTGAGTATCCTCTCATTACTCATTTTGTACATGTCCTTTTCCTTAATCAACATTTGGATCTGAGCTTTGTTTAACTTAGCAATATTGATGCCAGTTTCTACTATGGCCACATGATCAACCTCTCCAAATTTTAAAGTCATGACATGACCAAATTCATTTTTTGTGTCAATTATTACAAACTTTTTGTGCGGAGGATACCGGGCCCAGATCATGAGGGAACTTTCATCAGGGTTATACTTTGATCCTGTGTACACCTCTATAACTCCTTCAGGACTAAGTTTATATGTAGCACCCGTTATCTTGCAAGAATCTATCAAAAACAATAGCAGAATTCAGGTCCAAACTTGGGAAAATCATTACACCTGACCCCTCTAATAATATCCTTCCTCGCTCTAGAGCCATGTTCTTCATCTCATTTTCTACACTCAACTTCAAAGTATTCAACAAATGATCCTCATTGTTTGGTGTTATGTTTGAAACATATTCCCTTATTGATTTTCCCTTTTTCTTGTACAGGAAGGACCTAAATTTTGGGGACTTTATAAAATCATCATAAAAAAAAGGATCTATAAGCTATCTGCCTTGTTTCCGTATTAGAGCCCTCTTCAATTTCTTCCTCTCTAAGGGGAGACTTATAATCCTCAATCCTCAAATTGGAAATTTTATCAGTTGGGCCCTGAGATTCTTTATCATTAGATGAATCTTCACTAGAGGCTAATAGATCTCTTTCTTGTATTTCTTTAATTTTTTGCTCCACTCTCCTATTATATTCATCAATAGCTACTTCAGCTCCCTTCTCTTCCATGTTTCTAATTGTGTTATCATATGGATAAGGTACATGATCATACCTACCCAAGCTCACCCTTTTTCTGGAAAAGTTGATGTATCCCTCAGGATCAAATCCTTTCCTTGGTAGAGCCCTTTTCAAATTGAAATGTAATAGTTTATCCAAAACTAGATCATAGCCCTCTTTTGACAGTATAGTGAAATCACTAAAGCAAAAAGTGCTTGGCATGAATGCCTGCTTCCCAAAGGCACCTAGATTCATGACACTCAAGTAATCCATTTTTCTAACAAACTTCAAGTAAGAAATTCTATCAGGTACTGTATTTGGCAAAATAAATGGTGTATCCTCAAATCCATAAACTCTGATCATGGTAGCATCCACAAAATAGTACCAATAACCCCAATTGTGACCAAAAGTTAAAGGTCCATTGAAATCATTGGGCCTAAGGAACCTTTTAATTTCATCAGATAATGAGTGATCACAAGGATAGTTGAAAAATCTGTACAATGACTTGAAAAAATGTTGTTCAAAATTAACATAACTGGAGTTGACAAATCAGCTATCCCAAATAGCAGTCCATAATTGTATTAATAGTGGTTTACCCTCTTTGTCAAATTGTGTAATCCTTAATTCCTCTGGCCACATACCTATTTATTTCCCAAAATACATTACTATATGGATGAAGATAGAATAATGCATAAAATACAGCATAGGGGATCCATTTTTAATTGCCATCAGTCCTAAATCAATTCCTTTGAAAATATATGAAGAATAGTCAAATGACCTAGCATTATGGTACTAAACATCAACATTTATCACCATTGGTACAATTGACATGAACTTAGGAGCCTCAATCCCTAACACCTGACACACAGAGAAGTATGTGGACCTTTCATAGGGATCAAACAAGTCGACATGAAAAGGATTCCCATCTTTCTTGGGCCTATGAAATGGTAATATCCACCCTTTATAGGTTGTATCCATCCTCCAATATTATTTCTCTAAAGCCTCATGTACAATAATTTCATCATATGTGTCATTCATGTCAAAAACCTCACAAATTGCAGCTTCTGACACATGTATAACATGTTTACCTTGTGAATTGCACATAGCCTTGAGGTCTGGATTGTAGTGGGTAGCCAAGAGTTTTATTAGTTCTACATTTACAAATATGTTAGGGACAATGAATTTTCCTAGGTTAAGGTTCCAAGGATTTCATACTGGCTCAAACCTATTCCTCCGATGATAATGAAACATAAATAGCTCACATCCTCGAATAAGAGTCCATACATCCCCAATATGCCTGCACTTGTCTTCAAATTTCTCTATATGAGCCCTAAGCTATGCAGAACACCTAGGTTTTGGTCCCCAACAAAGGAATTGATAGATAAGATCCTGGTTCAATCTCCTCTCGTTTGTTTTTGGTTCATCCGCTATTTCAATTTTCTATTTTTTACCTCTAGGCTGGCTACCCTCACTCTATTGTTTTGTACTCTTTGATTTCCCAGAGCTCAGACAGTCCATTTTATCTTCTCAAGGTGACAAAATTGAAAATATAATCACAAGGAAATCATAAGCTTACTTGGGAAATTCCGGCCGCACTAAATTCTCTGACCTCTACCCGCTCTCCCATTCCTTTTGATGCCAATCCTAAAAATTTACCTTAATTATTGTTCTCTCTGTAGACACCGAAAATTGGTCTAGGCCTGCGAGTACCGCTTTCGACATAATTTTCTAATATCCATGGTCATATTAAATAATGTCAATTATTTAATTACCCCTTCTAATACATATTTCCTCTATTAATTAAATACCCCTTTTAATTAATTCACTAATTCATTATGACCTTATTCAACTTTGATTAATTAAATAAATCATGTTTATTTAATTATGTCGCTAACTAATTAATTCTTCTTTCTAAATTAAATATTTATTATTTAATTAAACCCCCTTTATCTATAATTAAATATTTATTATTTAATTATTCAAATTCCACCTTTTCAACAGTCAAATTAAATAAATTATCTTTATTTATTTAATTAAATCTTTCATTTTCGAATGTTGAATTAAATCAATATTTAATTCATAATTAATTATTTATGTCACATTCTTCTATCATCTAGTTGACTAATTATTCACTCACCTTCTAAGTCAAGATCTATTTTAAATTCGCCAGTTATCTCTGGATTCAACATCTTATCATCTCTGTGAGGAAAATCTCTATCACAACCAGTCAGTTAACTAGTTCTAACTCATATGCATGGATGTGTTTATTAATTAAATATCTTTATTTAATTAATTAATTCATGTATGCATTCAAACTTTTTATTCTTCGAGTTCTAACTTTGTTTTTTTCATCCAAAGTCTATTTCTTCTATTTTCGAAGACTCTTAACTAAAGATTAAGATCTTGAACTCTTGTTCTTTCTATTTTCGAAAAGTCCTGACACAAGATTAAGTTATCGTTCTAATTTAATCTTTATCTTGCAGAATTTCCTAACTCACATTCTATCTGACACAAAAATCACTTCGTATGACATTCATCAATCTCGATCGTTGATCTCTCTTTTGAATCTGAGTTGATTGTTCGAAAACCCAAAATCAATAAAAAGGCATGTCATTATCATTATTCCTCCTCCCGAAATCATTATAATTTTGAGAAGAAACAAGAATCTTCGATATTTTTATTAGACACTCGACAAAGTTATGCTTGCATCAAACATAGAAATCTGAGGGCAAGAATGATGATACAACAAAATGGAGAAGGGCAATCGAGATAATTCGAGGAAGAGGACGTATATTCGGTGAGAGCTTTCCAATTGATTTTGTTTAGTTTAATATGTTTACTTATTTCATTCTTTTTTGTTTTATTTAGATTATTTGTTAGATTAGAGTTAATAATTTTAATCTATGCAGCTTTAGCATTAATCCCATAAAATCTACGTGACATTTTGGTGAACCCGACGTGAACACGCTTCAAATTTGTGCAAAATATTTTCGTCCTTCCATTTTTTTATTTTGTAGAATCATACGACACACCACATCCACTCAAAAAAATGATGCATCTGCATTCATGAACCACATCTGTTACATCCCGCACTGCATCCAATAAAACGAACCACATCTGTGACATACTGAACCGCATCCGACTGTAAAATTTTTGCACCATGTCCGACTGTCAACACCAACCGCATCCGCCTGTCAACATCGCACCACATCTATGGCTCAAAAAGCTGCATTTGCCTGGATGAAGCATAGAAGACCAAATAAAACCAAAAACAATATCTTCTATAGGATGAAAGTCGAAGACAAAAACAAACTACTGATCAGTTTGCATGCAGGACCTAATGAGTTTGTTAATTTTATTTGTCAATATTTATGTTTGGTAGATAAATAATTGTCATTTGGATTAAAAAGAATCAGTGTTTGCTTTGTCTGGTGCGAAAGCATATTTTGTAACCCTTTACGATTCAGGATATCGAAGTATCCTCTCCCCTTACACAATCATGCGATGATGGGTGTAAGAGAAATAGTTACTCACTCTAGAACTTGGGCCTATCTTGGTGGGAAAAAGTACTCACCCCAAGATGAATCATACCGCTAACACGCTTTAGCAGGCGACTTCCACCTAGTATATAAAAATGGATTTTTGGGGGAAACCCCAAAAATTGTGCTCACTGTTCTGATGAGAAGGGCATAAATGGTCTCTCACCATACTGAATGGTGCCCCACGAACGAAATGCCCTTACTAAAAACCATGTATTTTTTCCAAAATCCTATCTATTTACTGGTGCAACAGGTTCAGACCTATGAAGCCGTCTTACATTCTTACGGTTCATGTGTGGAGATGAGATGTATGCCATGGGAGTTTCATGGGTACAGTAGCTTGGCTGCCCTGTATAAGTGAGTGTCGTGGAGGGGAACCGGTGGGGTCAAGCTACTAGTCATCCGTCTTGAATATGCGTAGCTGGATTTATCCAAGCAAGAACTCAGTAAATACTATCCAAAAAGCCTAGGTTGTAAATGTTTTCTGGTTTTAATAGATCTATCACCACAAACTGAAAACACATTGAATTATGTGCTTGTTTTTGCTATATTCGTAAAAAAACTTGATAAAAAAATGGAGTCAGTCGAAACAATCTTGAGAAAAATACAATTGTCAAATTGGGTCACAACTGTCAATTTTAACACCGCATCTGTCTTAGAGAGTCACAATTGTTAGGGTGAACGCCGCATATGTCCATCAACAAAATCAACTTTTCCACAGTTTAGATATTACAAGCCGCAACTGTCAACTTTAGAGTCACATGTGTATATGCAAGCCACATCTATCAAACGAAAAACCACATGTTTCTGACATGTTTAGGTTCACAGAGTCTTTATTTCGAGTCACAACTGTTACTTGTTAGAGTAATAGTTCATTTGCCTTTATAATTAAATCACTTTGGTTTAATTATTAAATGCTAACTATTATTCTATTTACTTAAGCTTGTCATTTGTAGGTGCATTATAATTAATATGTTTATTAATTATTAAATGCACAAACCTAGCTTTCTTCGGCTTTAGGGTTTCTCACCTTATATGCCGCTTTTGTAATTATTGTAATCATTCTTTTTTTGGGAAATAACAATTATGCTCTCACTCCGCTGAGTTTTTCCAAACCCTTGCTTCTGTCTCTTTGGTCTCCATTCAACATTAGGTATTTTGCATGCAGGTGTTCTTGGCGAGCTGTGGATTTGCATTTATCAAATCCTACATTACTGTCACATCTATTAGAAAATAAACTGCATCTTTCACAAGTCAAAATTTCCTGTCAACATTCAAAAAACCTGTTTTTGGTCAAATCATCGCATTTGCAACATAAACCACATTTGTCAAAAATAGAACCACATCTGATAGGTAAACTGCATTTGACTGTCAACAAAAAATTGAGAAAACTGTACAAACCGAGTTCGAGACAACTCTCATTTTGTTTTTTGTTTCTCACGATCAACCTTGGATAGAAACTAAAAAATTTGCTCAAAAACCCAACATCATTAGGTGTCATTTACGTCCTAGTCATAGTCATCCTAAGTTGTATGCATATCATAGTCATCCTAAGTTGCATGCATATCGTAGACACTTCCTAGGAAATTGAATATCATAGAATTGAATAACTTTCCTCCTCATTGGATACATTCATGTTCTGATTTGTCATCATCATTGAACCTAGTCACTTTGGTCCTATTACTAAATCTTTCCAACTCAATAGTCTAGTTTGGGAAATTCACCTTGTCAACTATCTTTGTCGTACAATTAGGTTCCTTGGTCAAACTCAAATCATTGCATGCATTTATCCCATAGGTGATAGGTTATTCCCAGCTTAGAATCATTTACCATCATAGTCTACTTGAGATTTTGCATATTGTCCATCCTAGCATACGTCATCTTAGTATATGACATTTTAGAAATCTTTAGTAGCATCCTTTCTATTCAAAAAATTAAAAAACATAGAAATAGGACATATTAGTTTTAGACATAGTTTGCATTACCCCATTTTGAGAAACTTTTCATGGTCGAAACGAGGTCTCAAAAGAAACATAAAAAAATGTTAGACCCTAACAAATTTGTCAATCCTTTTGGAACTCAACCACCGAGGAAAGAGAAACCACACAAACCTTTGCTTGAAAAACATGTCACTAGAGACGGAAATGGGCGAGTCTTTCATGAAGACATAGAGGTTGCAGTCCAAGATCCTGAGTTTGCATCCTTTATGGATGAGGTTCTTCCAAAGGATCCCCAACTATATCTAGCAAAGCTGCTAGTAGAAGGTTCCACACTACCACCAGGATTTGATGTTCACACTTTGAAAAATGTCTCTATTCAACCAACGCAAACGATCACGTCAAGTGTTTCTATTCCCTAAATCACCGCAATAATACCAATTGGCATACCAACTCAAACATCATCAATTGTAAAGACAACCCCTTTCAACATCACACAAAGTTTACACTTTACTGCAGGAGCAACTTCATCAAACCCCTTTGGCACCAACACTACTGGTAAGAGGTCCAAAGTCTACATGAATATTCCTATACCAAACTAGAACATTCAGATGAGAAATATTCCTACACCGAATTAGAACATTCTAATGGGATATATTCCCTCGCCAAATCACAACCTGTCACAGAACACAACATTTCAGAACACCTACATTGATCCAAACAATGCAAACAACATGTCCTTGACACAAGTAGATGTTCTCCAAAACTAAATGTAAATGCTTCAACAACAGATGGACAACATTTCTATGTCAGGCAAATGAACTATCTCAACACAAGATCTATGTCCATGTCCTTTCGACAAAGTGCTATACATGACACCTTTCTGCCATGGATACATTATACCAAATTTTCCTAAGTATAATGGGAGGAAGAACCCTTTGGAACACATTAGAGAATTCTCAACGACATGCATGGACATATCGTATGACCCCACATACTTGATGAGACTAATTCCGCGAACCCTTGTTGGGATAGCACTTGAATGGTTCTCTAAATTACCATATGGCATCCGATCCTGGGGTGAATTAGCTGAGAAGTTTGTCAAACACTTTTCCTTTAACATAGACAATGAAGTAACAATAGCTACCTTGTGCCACACAACACAAGAAGATGGTGAAACTTTCACCACTTTCTTCCAGAGATGGAGAAGTCTAGCTAGCAAATGTCTAGTTGAAATTTTGGAAAAACAAAAAGTTAAGATATTCCTTGAAAATATCAATCCAAAAATAAGAGGTGAATTAAGGGTACATTGTTGTACATCATTCCTAGACTTGGTACAAAAGGGCATCATCCTTGAAAAAGGCATTATCGACAAAGGAGAAATTAAAGTACTAGGCAGAAATCCAGTTGTTCAACATCAAAATGTTCCAAATGATAGAAACAAATTCTGGTCTAGAAACAAAAATGTTACAAATGACAACATTGTCGATGCTAAGACCATACAAATGGGACTGGTTATCACACTTCGAGGTTACAACCCTAATCAAGACATGGCGAATAGTCCAGATCAAACATATTTTTTTTTCCAAAATTCGCAACAACAATGATCACAAAGGAGATTTCCTACATGTGAATTTACCCCTTTGGCGCAACCAATCGAGACAATTTTCAAAGAGCTGATTAAACATGATCTCATTAAACCTATGGAACCAAGAGAGTATGATCTTGGATAGTTTAAACCTTCATGGTGGGAAGATAATGCCTATTGTGACTATCATTGAACAAAAGGACACAACCTACAACAATGTCGACAACTGAAGAATATTATACAAGACTTTGTTGAAAATGGAACCATAGAGGTCAATGGGCAGACAAATACCAAGAAAAGTGATGATAAGGTCTTCATAGACCCATTACATGACCACACGAAAGGAAAAGCCTCTAGTTCGGGACCCAAGAATACCCCATCAGCCAATTATGCCAATACCAAGTATGACTATGGTAAAGGAATGATCGTAAATCATCTCCAAGTTGCAAATGAAAACATCCATACCATCACTATTAAGAAGCATCCTAAATGTGTTGTAAACACACGTAGAACTAAGATAATGCTTCCAAGTCCTTCTTCGGAACCACCCACATAGTCTTCCAAGTCTAGATACAATCTCATTGATCAACTGAGAAAAACCCCAGCACAAATATCCATTTTGGAATTGTTAAATTTATTACCTAAGCATCAAGCCATTCTCGACAAAGCTTTGCAAAATACGACTATTCCTATAGACTTGGATGTCAATCATTTCAAAGAAATGATGGGATATTTAACCAACTCATGTCATGCCACCTTTTCTCAACAAGACTACTCAACTGAAAAGACTGATCATAATGACCCATTACATCTTGAAGTCCTAGTCCATCAAACCAAAGTCAGACGAGTCTTGGTAGATGGAGGAGCAGGTTTCAACCTGTGTAACCTAAAATTGGTTAAGGCATTAGGATTCTTAGAAGAATGTGTAGATACATCTAAGAGTATATTCATCAAAGCTTATGATGATGAGGAAAGATCATCCAAGGGAGTTGTCACACTCCCTATCAGAATTGGCCAAGAAATTATGAACACCAACTTCCAAGTCTTAGATCTCACCCTTCCATATAACCTCTTGTTAGGTAGACCTTGGATACATGCAATGAAAGTCGTACCTTCCACATATCACCAATGTCTTAAATTCTCGTATAATGGCACCGAGATCACGATTGATGGTGATCTAGATCCTTTTCAATATTGTACAAGCCTAAGGGAAATTCCACAATGACAGGTTCCCGTTAATCAACAAGCTTCATCATCCACTTTATCCCTCTACGTTGACCCATCACAACTCATCAAGTCCATTTCATTAAAACGCCCATCATCCACTCCTAAGGTTGAGATCCAAGACAAGGGCTGTGGAGAATATTATATGAAGACATTCTACTATGTCAGTTAGCTAGTTCCACCTAAGGTATATGGTCTACCCATGCCAGATAGAAGACAATTTGTGGTCACGTTTCATGTTCCCCCTACAGTGAAATTGACAAAATGGGGAGAGTTAAGTGAAGAAATTGTGGATCAAGGTGATGTTAACTCCTGGTTGTACTAGGAAGATAATGGGAACCCCTTACCATCTAGCCAGATAGCTAATGATCACTATGGAAAAGGCTTTAGGATAATGCAAAGTGAAGGCTATGATGGGAATAGTGGGTTAGGCCTAAATCAAAATGGAAGGATGGAACTGATCATTGTCTCGCCACGATCGAAATACTTAGGGCTAGGGTTTCAACCGCTTAGAATTGGTTTTCCTAGTACTTTGTCACTATTTCAAGAGGAAGTGAGTGCTTTTACAAACATTGAGATATATCATGAACCACTTCCCCCAGTTTATGATGAATCTCCCGACTCAAGCGATTGTGAATGGGATTCCCTTTCCTCTTCCAGTATAATGAACATAGATAATCTATTTGGAGAGTTGGACCAAATGATAAAACCCATACCAAAGCCATCTAGTCCTCGTCCTAAGAAGTCCTTGACCAAAGAAGAATGGCTTAAACACTATTATTGGGAAACCCTTGATCATGCATCTTGGGCACCTGACGAACCATCTTCTAATGACCTAGCTGTTACAATAGTCCTATATCAGAGTTTACCTATCCAAAGGAAAAAGAACAAGAAGGAGTTAGTCCAAAAATTCTATGACCATATCAACCATTCCATATTCACCTTGTCAGCTTCCACATTTGAAAACTTTAATGATGACATGCCTCTGATATATCATCAACTTATCAACTGGGATCAATAAGGTACACCCATCCTAGATGTATTCGAGATTGACAAAGCATTAGTTGAGTTCATGGGACTTCGAGAGGGAATTCCTAGAGGGGATCATAAAGCGTGTTTCACCATAGACTTGGATGATAAATCATATTTTGGGGAGTTTGTTTACACCTCTAGTCGCAAAAGTGAAAATACAAAGAAAAATGATAAAAATGAGAAAAATGACAAGTCCCTAGGTGAAAATCGAAAGGCACCTTTGGATGAAGAAATAGTCAAAATAAAGGACGTATCCAAGGGTGAAAACCTCTCTCAGGCACCCAAGGATAGAGGTTTAAACATTCTCCCAGTGGTATAGGAAAATTCATCGATGCTAATAGAAGAGTCTATTGAAGTCAACATAAATACAAAAGAAAACCCTTAGATGGTATATTTTGTAGCATCATTGACAGAGATAGAACAATCTGAGTTTAAGGACTTCTTAAAAAAGAGACAGATAAAATTTGCATGGTCATATGCAAACATGCCTGGACTAGATCTAGACCTAATATTACACCATCTACCATTACAACCAAGTATTAAGCCAGTCAAATAGAAGTTAAGGAAAATGCATCCAAAGATTGCCCTACTGGTCAAAGCAGAACTTAAGAAACTTTTGGATGTTGGATTCATACGAACCATAGACTATGCAGATTGGATTTCAAATATGGTACCAGTAACTAAACCAACTAGGGGCATCCAAATTTGCATAGACTTTAGGGACATGAAAAGGCATGCCCTAAAGACGACTTCCCTTTGCCAAGCATAGACATGATATTAGATCTTACAACATGATATGAGATGCTATCGCTTATGGATGGTTTCTCTAGGTATAACCAAATCAAAATCGCAGCTGAAGACCAACACAAGACAACTTTCACGTGTCCCTGAGGCACATACTATTGGAATGTTAATCCTTTTGGGCTTAAGAATGCAAGAGCTACCTATCAACGAGCAATGACTACTATTTTCCATGACTTTGTACATAATCTCATGGAAGATTATGTCGATGAAATCATAGCTAAATTAGAAACAAGGGCAAAGCATTTGAAGGTTCTAGATAAAATATTCCAGAGGCTAGAGAATTACAACGTTAGACTAAATCCAAAGAAATTTGTCTTTGGAGTGAAATCAGGGAAACTTCTAGGGTATATCATTTCCAGAAGAGGCATTGAATTAGATCCAAAGAAGGTAAAATCTATTGTAGAAATGCCTCCTCCAGTCAACATTGGTCAACTAAGAACACTACAAGGCAGATTACAGTCTATCAGGCATTTCATTGTACAACTGACAGACAAAATACACCCATTTCAACATTTACTCAAGAAAGGAGTACCATTTGTGTGGACACCTAAATGTCAGGAAGCTTTCCAACAAATCAAGGATTATCTACTCACACCGCAACTCAGTCAGCATTAGGAGCTCTTCTCGCACAAAATGATGATCAAGGTCATGAAAGAGAAGTCTACTACATCAGTCGTACCTTGGTGGGATATGAATTAAATTACAGTAACATAGAATGTGCATGTCTTGCAGTAGTCTTTGCTACTCAAAACCTTCAGTACTATATGCTCAATCACCAAACCATGTTGATTGCAAAGATTGATCCCCTCAAATATCTCCTAAGTAAGGCAACATTAACATGACGATTGGCTAAATGGGTTGTGATACTTAGCGAGTATGACATCCAATATGTGGAAAGGAAGGCTATAAAAGGATGAGTGATTGCAGATCAGTTAGTGGATGCACCCATGAAGGTAGACCATCCTTTAGTGGTAGATTTTCCTAATGAATTTATCTTTACAATTGACACTAGAAACGAATGGAAATTATACTTTGACGGGTCACATACAAATCATGGTTCAGGAGCAAGTATCCTATTTGTTACACCTCAAGGCGATACTATTCCTAGATCATTTAGGATTGCTTTCCCTTGTACCAGCAACATAGCAGAGTATGAAGCCTTAGTGATAGGACTAAGAATGGCAGCCCAGTGGAAGATTAAGAGTCTACATGTTTTTGGCTATTCTCAGCTAGTAATCTAGAAATTAAATGATGATTATGAGACTAAGGATGAGAAAATTGATCCCTATAAGCGTATGGCCAATAGCTTCAATTAGTAATTTGATGACATTACTTTTCAACAAATACCATGTATTCAGAACAGTGCAGAAGATGCTATGGCAATCGTAGGTTCCTTATTGGATATTCTGAGTAACGTGCCTAAGTTTGAGTTTTTGGTTGAATAGTTGTTGGTCCCCACCTATGATGTCCCCGATTCTACGATGGTGTGTATGATTGTTGGTCCTTCTTCCCCTTGGTACAAAGATGTATTCAACTATCTAAATGACCAAACCTTACCTATAGACTTATCCAACAACCAGCATAGAACCTTTTTCTGTAAGTCAGCTAAGTACACCATCATCGAAGATACCCTATATAGACGTACCTTAGATAATGCCCTAATGAGATATCTCGATGCTGAAGAAGCACAAACAACTTTGTGAGTGGTGCACGAGGGTATATGCGGATCCCATTCGAGTGGTCCTACTTTAACCCATAAGATTATGAGATTAGGTTATTATTGGCCTGCAATGGAAAAAGACTCATATGTCTTTGTAAAGAAATGTAGATAGTGTCAGATACATGGAGATTTGATAAGAGCACCAACATAGGAGCTTCATCCGATTACATTAGCATGGCCTTTCACCCAATGGGGACTTGACCTCATAGGTAAGATACACCCTCCATCATCTAATGGCCACAAATTCATCATAACCGCCATTGAATACTTCACCAAATGGATTGAAGCTATCCCCATGACCTACATCACCAACAGAAAAATATCCAAGTTTATCCTAAACTATATCATTTATCGGTATGGTGTACCCCAATACATTATCATGGATAATGGCCACCCATTCAAAAAACAAGAAGTACACTATTTATGTGAAGAATTCCATATCAAACACCATTTTTCCACCCTGTATTACCCACAAGGTAATGGCCAAGCTGAGGCATCTAATAAAACCATTTTCAGAATCCTAAAGAAGACTATCAATGATGTTGGTCATGACTGGCACCTACAACTCAATCCTGCCTAATGGGCTTACTGCACAAGCATCCGTACTCCCACTAGCACCACAACATACACCCTAGTGTTCAGCTCCAAAGCTATCTTATCTATTGAGGTTGAAATTCCTTCCCTAAGGGTATCCTTGAAAGTTCACATTAACGCCATTTGCAAGCATATCAGAATCATCTTCATCATAGCTATAATAGGAAAGTTTTAAATAGGCACTTTGACATTGGTGACCTGGTTTTAATGGAGAATCTCAAGAATCAAGCTGAATGAGAAAAGCCAGGTAAGTTTGAGCCTAATTGGTTAGGGCCCTATATAGTCACATAAGCATTTGGATCAAGTGCATATCAACTCTCTACCCCTGAAGGTGAGCCACTTTTGTCACCAATCAACAACCTTCATCTGAAGAGGTTCTATGTGTAGCTTTTCAGAATCTTTGCCTTAATAAAAAAAATACCAAAAAAATGAAAAAACAAAAAACAATGGTTACCTTGATGAAAGCCTGGCAAACAGGCGTCTTTGTAACACCAAAAAAATTGGAAAATCAGAAAAATAGTAAAGAGAAATAATCCATCCTATAGTGAAAACCACTTCGATGGCGCTATGGATAAGTACCATGTTGAAAACCCGGCAAACAGACGCCATGTGTAGTCAAACTTGCTCTTTCATCTACCATCATTCCAATCAGACTTTTCACCATCTCTCATAATAAATGGTTGTCCTATCCATTGCTTGGAATGATTGACATCAAGTCCATTCCGTCACATTTCCCACTCCATCTCACATGTCTTATTCCCGACTGGGGGAAAATCCTTATTCTGTGTCATATGGACCTTGTACATAGCATTGCACCATCGGAAAATGTCTTGGAAAAATCCAAAAACATTAGAAAATGTCAAAAATTCAAAAAATAAATCTAAACATGTTTGAAAAATCCCAAAAACAGAGTCAAGTCAGTCATGTTAAGTCAGTCGTAGACATAGTCGAACTATGTTGCCTCTACAACTAGACGTAGGAAAGGCCATCTTTCGATGTGCCCCTGAGGCATTAGGTATGTCTGTCTAGGTTTCTCACGTCTCACACACATTAAAATCATGACTCTTTGTACATTCAAAGTCATTGGTCATGTTGAACTACGAGGTCTCTACGTATACAATATAGGCAAGGCTAATCAATTGATGAGCTCCTGAGACCGCACTAGGTCAGTCCAATAGGGTTTATCACATTCATTATGACACATGTTGCATATCATCAACTTAAATGCGTGTCTTCAGTCAGTAAGGTCAGTCCTTTAGGGTATATCATCTTAGGTCATATATTGTCAATATACACACACAATCATATCAGTCAAGGAATCAAAACAAGTCATGCATCAACAAGGCAAACATCTCAAAGTCATCAAGTCAATATCAATCACATTGTCAGAACGATCAACTTATGTCTTAAGCAAGATATGTCTTTCATGTCTACATACATCGTCGAATTGTCATAGCCTCATGTGGTTGTCGCATCAATGTCATTAGGCTCCAATGTCTTATACGACCCCTGTCTTTCTGAAACGAGGCTTTGTCATGCCTTATACAAATAGTCATCCGGTCGAAACCAGATTCAACGTCTTATGTGGTATGTGTCATCTCTCACATCTCGCTATGTCAAACATCAAACAATCCCATAAGATCAATTTTTGGTGAATACTTTTATTTGGCTTTATGACTTTATATCTTATTTTTTCTTATCTTTCTATCGATTTGTGAATAAGTCTAGTTACTAGCTTTCTCAAGGATGTCCCTTGAAGGATTTAGATAAGCAAGCATGTCTCAGGTCTCTTTTTCTTTGACTGCTATCTATCAACTATCTTATAAACTTTGAATTTTGAATCATGTTACTAATTTCCTCAAGGATGTCTTATCAAGGATTTAGAGGAGCAATGACATATCATGATCTGTCTTTTATTTTTTTGTTGTCTGTGGTTTGTCTAGACAACAACGACTAGGGCAATATTGTCCTTAGTTTGTGTTATGACACTCCTTGTCTGCGACTATCTATTTTTCACAGATGGATGACTTTGTACACCATGGTCTATCTCATATCATGGTGTGTACTATCCATTTGTATCAATCCCGCCCAATGATAAAAATGCAAGCTTAGCATATATAGAAAAATATCAAAGATTACATGTCCTTCAAACAACCTTTCTTGTTTCTTACTAATATTTTGAATTATCCACGCTAAAATTTCTTCTTTTCTGCATCCTCACCACCATTATCTATCCATTTCGAGAACACACTCATGTTCTTCAAACCCGCCTATCCTCTCAAGGGGGCATACCAATACCTCCTCGTCATCCTTCCTCACCCTACTTTCACTAGGGCATATATTTTTTTCAATTTCTTTGACACAACATGATAAACGACATTGTATCAAAGAGGGGCAAACTATAGACACTAAAAATTGGTCTAGGCCTGCGAGTACCGCTTTTGACATAATTTTCTAATATCCATGGTCATGATTATATAATGTCAATTATTTAATTACCCTTTCTAATACATATTTCCTCTATTAATTAAGTACCCCTTTTAATTAATTCACTAATTCATTATGACCTTATTCAACTTTGATTAATTAAATAAATCATGTTTATTTAATTATGTCGCTAACTAATTCATTCTTCTTTCTAAATTAAATATTTATTATTTAATTACCCAATTTAACCTTTTTAACTATAATTAAATATTTATTATTTAATTATTCAAATTCCACCTTTTCAACAGTCAAATTAAATAAATTATCTTTATTTATTTAATTAAATCTTTCATTTTCGAATGTTGAATTAAATTAATATTTAATTCATAATTAATTATTTATGTCACATTCTTGTGTCGTCCAGTTGACTAATTATTCACTCACCTTCTGACTTGAGATCTATTTTAAATATGCTAGTTATCTCTGGATTCGACATTTGATCGTCTCTATGAGGAAACTCTCTATCACAACCAGTCAGTTAACTAGTTCTAACTCATATGCATGAATGTGTTTATTAATTAAATATCTTTATTTAATTAATTAATTCATGTATGCATTTGAAATCTTTATTCTTCGAGTTCTAACTTTGTATTTTTCATCCAAAGTCTATTTCTTCTATTTTCAAAGACTCTTAACTGAAGATTAAGCTCTTGAACTCTTTTTCTTTCTATTTTCGAACAGTCCTGGCACAAGATTAATTTATCATTCTAATTTAATCTTTATCTTGCAGAATTTCCTAATTCACATCACATGACACTCATCAATCTCGATCGTTGATCTCTCTTTCGAATCTGAGCCGATTGTTTGAAAATCCAAAATCTATAAAAATGCTTGTCATTATCATTATTCCTCCTCCCGAAATCATTATACTTTTAAGAAGAAACAAGAATCTTCAATATTTTTCTTAGACACTCGACGAAGTTATGCTTGCATCAAACACATAAATTTGAGGGCAAGAATGATGATACAACAAAATGGAGAAGGGAAATCAAGATAATTCAAGGAAGTGGACACATATTCGGTGAGAGCTTTCCAATTGATTTTGTTTAGTTTAATATGTTTACTTATTTCATTCTTTGTTGTTTTATTTAGATTATTTGTTCGATTAGAGTTAATCATTCTAATCTGTCCAACTTTAGCATTAATCCTAGAAAATCTATGTTACACTCTCAATCAGAAAATTATCTATATAATGTATGTTCATGTGGACATTAATGTCCAACACTGAACATGAGTAACAAGGTTTTTGAATTTCCCACTATTAGACTAAATAATTATATCGGTGAGACTTATTCAAACTCTAGCTGATTTATGTTTTTGAACCAAGATAAACATTCACTAGACATAGATCATCAATCATTGTCAGGGAGATCAAATAGTTCTCCTACTGATGCTGAATAATTTATTTTTTACTTTGTTTTTTAATCCACATCAGCTTCGGGAAGATATTTATGAAGTCACTTTGATATCATAGTTGTCGCCAAGTGTCATTTCAATGATCTTTTACCTATTCATATTACCATCAGCATGAGAATGGGCATCACTGAGGGATATGAAAGTTACTCCACTGTCATTAGTCTCCCTGGTGTGTTTCTCTCATTACCCTCTTCCCTCGGATGAATCATAAAGACTTGCTGAAATTGCTTTCATTGGTGTAACATATGAAGTCAAGAGGAGAATAAAAACTCACTCTAATAGCACATGTCTCCTCGATGCATTATCTCCTTGTTTTATCAGTGAGACAAAGTGAATCTCTTACTGATGAGGGTCCATCGGCATGACATGTATGCTTGGGATGACTTGAGGATTTCACTCTGATAGTATTGTTCTTGTCGATAACCTTTCGTCGGTGGGACAACAAGCCTTGTCTTCTTGAATATGTATCATCCAAATTTTTTGATCACTATGACACTGTTTCCCTTTTGCCAATATGTACGAAATTATTGAATTGAGAGGATAGATTTTATGGATCAGAGAGACATGTACCTAGTCACACCGATATGAGTTATTTTATTAGAAACTCTTACTCAATGATGACCAGAGGGAATTTGGTGTACCAAAAGGCCAAGCCTAACTAGATCATGGATTAATATGGCATGTGAAATAGAAATTTGTGTTACTCTCTAAACTTAGAATGTGGCTACCTTGTGAGATTCATGAATGCAAGCTATTAAAAATGTGAAATTTTTTACAGTCCCAACGGGGGGTCTGATTGGGGATGTATACCCTCTATGGGTATATCAAGAATTCAAATCACTAGAAGACAAAACCACGTGGCTTGTGGCATGGGACATCAATGGAAATGATGAAAAACCAAGAGTGGTGGAAATGATATGAAGTCCTATACTATTGTGCATGGAGAAAATTTATTTTAGAAGGTTATGCAGGAATTATCCATGCACTGGCAATCCCTGACCTTCACTTATTCTACTGTACATGGAAATGATTTATTTTAAGAGGCTTGTCAAGGTTTTTCCATGCACTAACAATCCTTAATCATCTATTTTCTTCAAGAAATTAAGTGCTTTAGGAACTTCCCACGTACTGGAAATTCTTGTTCTTCTCCTGACATGTTTTGGAGATAGTATGAATCTTCACCTCCCTTACCAACAGTAACAAAGGGTCCTAACCATAAGGCCTCAAATTTCCCATGATTTCCTTTGTCTTGAATCATAGCATTCCACATGATAACTATGTCATCTATTTCAAACTTCTTGTTTTTAGCTTTTTTGTCATACAAGTATTTCATTTGTAATTGTTTCTTCCTATTATGCTGTTGAGCTTGGTTTATGATTTCATCGAGCTCCATTAATTCCTCCATCCTCTCCTCCATGGGTTCATAAACATCCAAATATTCTTCAAAAATGAACTTGGATATTGGTATTAGATTATGCAAAGGGAGTCTGGACTGAGTTCCATACACGAGCTCAAAAGGTGATTTAGCAATAGCCTTTTTCACAATAATTTTGTGCACCCATAAAGAAATCCTCAACTTAGAATCCCATGCCTTCTTGTTGTTATCCAACATTCTTCTTATGATCTTCAAGATAGTTTTGTTGCTAGACTCAACTTGTCCATTTTCCTATGGATGGTATGGTGAAGAATATGAAATTATTATACCATATGATTGGAAAATCCCCTGGAATTCATCTGACCTAAAGCACATTTCATTATCAATTATAATCCTTGCTAGAGATTTGAATCTTGTGATGATGTTTTCCAATAAGAAATTTGTCACAACTTTACTAGTTTCCTACTTGGTGGGTATGGCTTCCACCCATTTTGTGAAGTAATATGTGGCTACTAATATCCATTTGTGTCCTCCACTAGATTTTTTTGTAATTTACCCTATGAAGTCAATTCCCCACTAGTGAAATGGGGCCTCTACCTACATAGGTCTCAAAGGTAATTCTCCTTGATATTTTAGCTTCCCAAAAAACTTTTGACATGCTTCACATTTTCTAATATAGTCATGTGCATCATTAAAAACCCTGGGCCAATAGTACCCTGCCCTTAGTATCTGATGAGCATTGGTTTTTGTTGAGAAATGCTCCCCACAAGCTCCTTCATGCATTTCATTCAAGACATGCCTTGATTGATGCTCATCTAAGCACAACAATAGAACACCATCCCTATTCTTCTAATAGAGATCTCCCTTCATGGACACATATTTTGAGGCCTACAACTTGAGTGTCCTTTTCTTGTTGTCATCAAACCCTTATGGAAATTTCAAATGCTTAAGATAGTACACAATATCAATATACCATGATGCGTGCTCAATACTTGTGACTATATTTTTCTCATCATTTACATTGCATATTTGAGCAGCTTCCATATTTGTTTCAACCATCAATCTGGCTAGTCCTTGTCCCCTTACAAGCTTGGTGATCTTAAACTCAATATCAAACTCCTGGATTATTTTTATTCACCTGCACCTATGCCCTTTTGTTTCACTTTATACAAATACATATTTAACAACAACGCTAGGCACATAAGCTATAACTTTTTCTCCCACTAGATATGGCCTAAATTCCTTGACAACTCTTACCAATGTGTATTCTTGTTTCTCCACAATATCATACTTAAATTCTATATTTTGGAGGGATTTTATATAAAAGGAGACTGGTTGCTCGTACCCTTCATCGTTCTTTTGGAGCATCATTGCAGCAATTGTATGATAAGATGCAAATGAAAAGATTTGGAAAGGTTTGCTAAAATATAGAGATCTCAATACTGGAGCTTCCTTGATTGCTCTCTTTATGGATATGAATGCATATATAGCCTCAATAGTCCAATCCATCTTTGTGCCCTTCTTTAGAATTTTAGATATTGGCTTCACTATCTCATCAAATTTTGATATGAATCTTCTTACAAAATTGATTTGTCCAAAAAAATATTGAATAACCTTAACTGTCTTAGGGATAGGTAATTTTTCAATAGCCTCTACCCTCTCCAGATCAATCCTTACTCCTTCCTTAGAGACTATATTCCCAAGTAACTTTCCTTATGTCATTGCAAAATGACACTTCTTGGGATTCAGAGAAATACCATATTCTAATGCTTTTAGAAATATTTTTTCAAGATGAGCCACATGGTCCTCCACCTTCTTAGAATATGTAGTCAAATCATCCTGATAGACCACCATTATTGCATTAATCAGGTCATAAAAGGAAACATCCATATCCCTTTGAAATGTTTCTCCAACATTTGTGAGTCCAAATGACATCCTAACATAAACATATGTTCCCCATGGTGTAGTGAAAGTTGTCTTGTATTGTTCCAATTCTTTAACTTTCACTTGGTTGTAGCCTGAGAATCCATCCATCATAGATAGTAACTCAGAACCTATGAATATTTGTAACATAACCTCCATGTTTGGAAGCAGGTAATTATCCTTAAGAGAAGATACATTCATATTTCTGAAGTCTACACAAAGCCTTATATCCCCATTCTTCTTCCTAACTGGTACTGGATTAGAGACCCAAGATGAATGTCTAATTGGCTTGATAATGCCTCCTTCCCTAAGATTTATGAGCTCTTCATGCATTTTAGGTTCTGAAGTAGGGTTTATAGGTCTTTGTTTCTACCCGAATAGTTTTGCATCTGGTTTTAATGAGATCTCATGTTGGAATAGATCTTCTCTATATGCTTTAAGATCCTCATAAGACCATGCAAAAACATGCTTGTATTTTCTTAACAATGCAATCAACATTTTTCTAATAGTTGGTCTTATATTCTTTCTAATGTATACTCTTTTTGGTGCCAACTCTATCCCCAAGTTGATCTCTTCAACATCTTCTCTTTTCACAGATGTTTGCTTCATTAGTGATCGATCATTTCCATCAAACACTCTTTCTAGTACCACAAGTCCTTTAGGAAGTTTGTTGGTTTTGAGTTGAACAATATCTTTTCCAAACACAATTTTTTTTCCATCTATCTCCTCCAAAAATGCATTAAAGTCAAATTATTGGGCTTCATACTGATCAATGCAATGTAGAAAATTGATTAGATAAGTGTCATCATTAAAGACTTGCTAACTATATATATTGTCTGGGATGGTAGGTCTTGTTTTGAATTCAACTTGTGAAACTCCAACTAGGGTGATATCATCTCTTTTCAAAGCCACATTAGCTAGGAAGTCCTCCATTAAGTTCTTGGACCTGTCTATCCACTCAATAGAGAAGGCATCTAATAATTCAATAGTTTCCCACACAACATTCGTGTATTGTTTTAACCTCTTGTTTTTTGTAGCATATTTTGACCTTATTTGTGAAATGATCAACTCAAAATCTCCAGATATTGTCAATAGCTTAATTTTGTGTTTGATAGCCATATTCAACCCAATTAGCAGAGCTTCATACTTTGCTATGTTATTTTTACATTCAAACACCAACAATAATGAATACTTGAATGTAGTGCCTTCAGGGGAAATAAACACCACTCCTGTCCCATTACCTTCCTTTTTGCATGCTCCATCAAAGTAAATCCTCCATAAACCATGTTAATTTTTGGAAATATCCTTCATAATTGGATTAGTATTCACTAATTTAGGCTGTGAAGGCTCTACTCCAAAACTTACTAGATCTACATCATATAAGCAATTCAACTGATTTTGAGCAACATAATCTACAATCTGATTCGCCCTTGGCTCTCTATATAGCTTAACCTCTTCACTGTTTACTGGTATTGTGGCATATGATAGATCAAACTACATATTTCCTCCACCTACTGTAGTCCATTGTCTTGACAAAAGCATCCCAAAGTGAGGCGGTGTGTCAATTATAGTTATGTCAATAGTATATATTTCTTGTGGATAAGCAACCAACTTCACTTCTACATCCTTAATGATTCCTACCACTGGGATAGGTCTACTATCCATGGCATAGCATTTACCACCTTCAGTGTCTACCCACATGCCAAGTTATTTCATAACTCCTACTGGCATGATGTTCATAGTAGCCCCTAAGTCAATCATATAGTTTCTCACCATTTTTTTGTTTATGAGTAATGTGGTAAAAAATGGATCCACCTATGGAGGATTCATCAATGGGTCACTAAGAAATACTTTAGGGACTTTCATACCTCCTTGTCTGTTATTGTTTTTATCTTCCAAACTTGTGCTTTTGTTGGTCCCATTTGATATTAATTGGATAACACTATCTCTATATTCTTTTATATTCATCATTTCTAATAGTGGTACTGACATCTTCACCTAAGAAAAATCTTGTGTGAAGTCAAATGGGGAGGAATTTTCAGTTTTAGATATCTTCTTTGGTTCCAGTGGGTCCCCCTTATTTTATTCTTTTTCCATTTTGTTAGTCTCATCATGCTTATGTTTGTTTTTTAATTATTTGTCTTCCTTTTTGGGAACATGTATTTTCTCCTTCTTATTGAATTCTTTATTCTCTAACTTCTTTTCTTTATCCTGAGTTGTCCCCTTTTCTTTCATAAATAGTTCTCTTGGAGTACCTTCATCTTCAATTACTATTCTGTTTCTTAGCCCATAGTTGTTTTTTTCTTGTTCTATTGCAACAATAGTCAATTCTTTGATTTCCTCTTTTGTTGGCCTCCTCCACCTTGGCTTGTCTGACTTAGGTGGTGTATATGGAGGCTAAGATTCATCATTAATTTTACTCTCCTGATTAGAGAATATTTTTTGTTCTACCATATGAATATTGTACCTTTGGTTGTCAACATCATACTCATAGCCTTCTTCTTCTTCTAAAGAATACTCTTGCTCAACTGGATGGAAGGTGTTAGAGGTCAAGTAAACTTTATGATCCTCTTATTCATTTTTAGCTAGTGTTTCTTCTTCCTATAATGACTAGGCTACAACACAATGATCCAGGGAATGGGGCATATTCTAAAATTGACACTAAGGATGACTGTTAACCATGTATGCTCCTTTCTTCTTCAAGGGATCCATAGTATCCTTATTCTTAGGCCTATCAATTATGGTATTTCCATCCCTCCAGTTTGTATTGTATGGAATATCATGCAACCTTGGCCTCTCATTCCTATATGTATTCTCTTTCTTGTTCTAAGGGTTGTTAAAATTTTGGGGAACCCTGAGATAATCTCTCTTACCAATCATCCCAACAGCCTTTCTATTGTTTTCAATAGTCATTGCTATTTTTTGTGCTTCACTTAATTTCTAGGGCACTTATTTCTAAGCTAATATCCTATCTTCGGATCAAAGGATTTTAGGTAAATTCTTAATGCTATAGGGTCAGTCAGTTTGGATCTAGGTGGTATCTTATTGTGTAATTTAGAGAACCTCTAGTTGAAGTCATAAACCAGCTCATTCTAATGTTTTTGGATGCTTATCAATTCATGCAAAGAAAAATCAGGTGCACACTGATTCCCATATTGCTCCAAAAACTGATCTTGGAAGTCTGATATAGAATTAATTGAACCATCGGGTAATCCATTGAACCAATCCCTCGCTTCTTCTGTTAGAGACATCATAAATCTCATATTCACATCCTCATACTCCATACCAATATCTTGAATGAAGGCATTAAAGTTTATGATATGTTATGTTGATATCACATTATTTCTAGTGAAATTGGGAACCATATTTCTCCAGTTACTATGCATTGGATATGGGTACAATTGATACCCTGTTAGATCAAATTGTCTACATGGGTTTGTAGGATTTTGTGGAGGAAAGTTCAAAGGTGGATTAGGGTAGTATTGGTACCCATACTGAGGCTAATGATAATAATTTTGTTGGGTATTTTTATGGGAGTATATATTTTGATGGGGCATATGTTGCTGATATTGTGGGGATATTGCTAACCTAGGGGATTGTGTTGGAGAGTATTGGTAAAATTTGGATGATGGGATCTCTGAGATGGCATATTAGGCTGATAATGCTATCTTTGGTTTACATTTGGTGGTTCTCTTATGTTTTGAGATGCCCCTTGTGGATTGATACTACCACCCTGTTTATGTGGAGGGACATACTTAGGTGGTTTTGATGTATTAGCACTTAGCTAAGACAATTTTTGACTCAAATCTATGTATCTTTTTATCATCCATTGTCTTCTTTCAAGCTCTTGTTCCTGCCACTGCATTTGTATTTCCAATTCTTGATTAGTCATGTGCTCAAAATCTTCAGCAGAGGTTGATTTATCCATGGGCCCACATTGGTTTCCTTCTTCTTGTCTATGAGCCATTTCATGATCATACTCCTCCTGCCTTTGTCTATGTTCATCATCTCTCTGGGCATAGAAATCCTGCATCTTATCTTGGTCCACTTCAAAATGATGAATGGGATGATCATTGTTTCCCTGTTCAAATGGAGTGTGGGGATCTCCACATAGATCATTGTTGTGGCCTTCTGACACATGCAAGGGGTCAAAGATATTGTGTACATCAAATAATTTTTTTGACGAGTTTCCCTCATTTATGACATCTGCTTGGCTAGGTGTCACCTTAGACTTTTTTTTTTTTGCATTTGTTTTTTTGGGAGGAGATCCATGTTTGTTAGTCCATCTCACATTATTCTTCTTGGGACTCTCTTGATGTAAATATCTCCTTCCATTCATTTTGGATGATATTAAATACCTTTGGTGTTTATCGTCTATCCTTTTTGATCTGATGCTTACCTTATTTGTCATAAAAATTCCTCAAAGTCGCCACCTTCCTTCTAAAAGTAGGAAAATGATTGAATTTGTTCCCAATAGAGTCTTTTAATTCTGGAGTGACTCTTTGATGGAAGGCTTGGGCTCATAATTGGTTCCCCAATGGAGTCGCCAATCTATTAGGTCTCAAAAATGCTAGTTAGAAAACCTCAAGAGGTTGGAAAACTCTTGGTACATTTTGGCTAATGAACAAGGCCAATTGGTATATTTGAACCTTCTTCTCTTCAGGATCTTCGAGACCTAGGTGGGCGTGCCTATCCAAAAATATCAGATATAAATTATTTGTTTCCTACTTGAACAATATATCCACAATGGAAATTGAGAGTGGAGAGATGTGATCCTAATTTGGTATAAATTGTATAAGCAATATCAAGGTGAAATTTAACATGTTCAATTAACAGATGTAAAGTTGTGAAAACAAATTTGATAAAATTAAATGATGGAATGGTTAAGACCAGTGCTTTGTTGGGTAAATGGATTCAAATGAAGATCTAGAATGAATGAATTGTATTGGATGTAACTCAAACTGTTAGGAAGACTTATATTGGTTTATATCTTGTATAAACATGCAGGAAAGTGATTGACAAACTCTACTTATGAATCCAATTGACACAACCAAGTTACTTATGAGTTATCAAAATAATTTTTAATCTTTGCTTGAAAGAACCAATTAAATAAACCACACAAGAAATACATATAATATTAAATTGGAGACAAAATGGAAATCTTAATTATATGGCTCTTCTTACTGATCCAAATAACATTCCTAGATTACTGTGATTTGACTAGAAGGATTTTGATTCTTTCTTAAAGAAACCAATTAATCACACCACATAAGAACAAAAAATGTGTTATTATAAATTGAATATATCTTTGATACAACAATTTAAATAACAAGGAAATATTATGCAAGAGACAACCAAATAACTGAATATATTCAACAAATAATTGATACCAATATGAAGCCAAAAAATCAAAGATCTTTCATTGATTTCCTCAGAATTATGCTTGCAACATAGTATTTCGAAATGTAAACAACATGGAAGTCTTCTATTATCTATTTATCCCTATTTTACTATATCATTCTATCACTATGTAACTGATTTATATAACAAAAATTTGAAGAGGACGTAGCTCTTCGTGAATGTCTTTTGAAAACTAACAATAATTAAAAATAATTAAACATAAAAAATTAGGCTCTGGTAAGCCATAGATGGACTCTACTGATATGATCCAAATAATATTGCCTCGTGTGAGTATCAAAATCTTCTATGGTATTCCTCACAGTGATCTCCATGGTTACCATGTTCTCCAAGTGCTTGAATGATTTGTCCAATGTTGATTCTTCACTTTTGGAAACTTGCAAGGCTTTGTGCAATATCACCTTGCAATCTCTCGTCCACTTGTCCCGACTCTTCAGCTCTCCATTATCTACAAATAATGTAGGAAATCCACTTTTTGTAACATTAGTTAGTCCTTTTGCATCTACTTAGAGCTCCTCATAATATATTTTTTGCTTCTTTACTATATCTTAAGTATTTGTGGTAGCCCCACTATTAGAAACACTTGTCTTTTGAATTTCTTGAATTTTCTCCTGTATTCGATCATCTAGCCTTTTGTGTTCCTAAACTCTATGATAATTATTGGAATGGATTGACCTCATATTATTCATCCAAATCATTAGATTTGTATGTTTTTTTTGAAATGTTGTAGAGATTGTATCAAACCCGACTTTATTTACTTGATCCTATACATATGATCCTTCACCTTTATCCTTTAATTGTGAACTCTCCCCCTGAGTTAATAGCTTAGTGGATTCCTTTGATTTATTTTTGACCATATCCTTCAAGAAATCGTTCTCTTTGAGTATCCTCTCACTACTCATTTTGTACATGTCCTTTTCCTTAATCAACATTTGGATTTGAGATTTGTTTAACTTAGCAACATTGATGCCAATTTTTGTTTTGGTCATAGGATCAACCTCTCCAAGTTTTAAAGTCATGACATGAACAAATTCCTTTTTTGTGTCAAATATTACAGACTTATTTTGCGGAGGATACAAGGCCCAGATCATGAGGGAAATTTCATCAGGGTTATACTTTGATCCCGTGTACACCTAGGAAAATCATTACACTTGAATCCTATAATAATATCCTTCCTCACTCTGGAGTCATGTTCTTCATCTCATTTTCTACACTCAACTTCAAAGTATTCAAAAATTGATCCTCATTGTTTGATGTTATGTTTGCAATAAATTCCCTTATTGATTTTTCCTTCTACTTGTACAGGAAGGATCTAAATTTTGGGGACTTTATAAACTCATCATCAACAACAAAGTATCTATAAGCCATTTGCCTTGTGTTTGTATTAGAGCCCTCTTCAATTTCTTGCTCTCTAAGGGAAGACTTATAATCCTCAATCCTCAAATTGGAAATTTTATCAGTTGGGCCCCGATATTCTTTATCATCAGATGACTCTTCACCAGAGCATAATAGATCTGTTTCTTGTATTTATTTCATTTTCTGCTCCACTCTCCTGTTATATTCATCAATAGGTACTTCAACTTCCTTATCTTCCATGTTTCTGATTGTGTCATCATATGGATAAGGTACATGATCATACCCTCCCAAGCTCACCCTTTTTTTGGAAAAGTTGATGTATCTCTCTGAATTGAATCCTTTCCTTGGTGGAGCCCTTTTATAATTGAAATGCAATAATTTATCCAAAATCATATCATAGCCCTCTTTTGATAGTATAGTGAAATCACCGAATCACAAAGTGCTTGGCATGAATGCCTGCTTCCCAAAAGCTTCTAGATTCATGACACTTGAGTAATCCATCTATCTAACAATCTCCAAGTAAGAAATTCTATCAGGTACTATCTTTGGAAAAATAAATGGTGTATCCTCAAATCCATAAACTCTGATCATGGTGGCATCCACAAAATAGTACCAATCACCCCAATTATGACCAATAGTTACAGGTCCATTCAAATCCTTGGGCCTAAGGAACCTTTTAATTTTATCAGATAATGAGTAATCACAAGGATAGTTGAAAAATTTGTACAATGGCTTAAAAAATGCTCTTCGAAATGAACATAATTGGAGTTGACAAATCTTCTATCCCAAATAGCAGTCCATAATTGTATTGGTAATGGTTTACCCTCTGTCAAATCGTGTAATCCTTAATTCCTTTGGCCACATCCCCATTTCTTTCCTAAAATATATTACTATATGCATGAAAATAGAATAATGCATCAAATGCAGTGTAGGGGATCCATTTTTAATTGCCCTCAGTCCTGAATCAATTCCTTTGAAAATATATGAAGAATAGTAAAATTCCCTAGCATTATGTTATTGAATATCGATAGTTATCACCATCGGTACAATTGACATGAAATCAGGAGCCTGAATCCCTAATACCTGACACACAAAGATGTATGTGTAACATACATAGGGCTCAAATAAGTCGACATGAAAAGGAGGCCCATCACTATCATCAAGTGGAACTAAACTTCCATCTTTCTTGGGCCTGTGCAATGGTAATCTCCACCCTTTATAGGTTGTATCCATCCTCCAATATTCTTTCTCTAAAGCCTCATGTACAATAATTTCATCATATGTTCCGTTCAGGTCAAAAACCTCATAGATTGTAGCTTTGACACATGTATAATAGGTTTACCTAGTGAATTGTAGATAACCTTGAGGTTTGGATTGTAGTGGGTAGCTAAGAGTTTTATTAGTTCCACATTTACAAATATGTTAGGGACAACCAATTTTCCTAGGTTAAGGTTCCAAGGATTGTATACTGGCTCAAACCTATTCCTCCGATAATAATGAAACATAAATAGCTCATATCCTTGAACAAGATTCCATACATTCCCAATATGCCTGCACTTGTCTTCAATTTTTTCTATATCAACCCTAAGTTGTGTAAAATGCCTGCCTTTTGGTCCTGAACTAGGTAATTGATTGATAAGATCTTGGTTCAATCTCCTCTCTTTTGTTTTTGGTTCATCCCCTATTTCATTTTTCTATTTTTTACCTCTAGGTTGGGTACCCTCACTCTGCTGTTTTCTACCTTTTCATTTCCCAGAGTTTGAACCCTCCATTTTATCTTCTCAAGGTGAAAAAATTGAAAATATAATCGCAAGGAAGTTGTAAGCTTACTTGGGAAATTCTAGCCACATTGAATTCTCTGACCTCTGCATGCTCTCCCATTACTTTCGATGCCAATCCTGAAAAATTTACCTTAATTATTCTTCTCTCAATTAGAGAATTATCTATATAATGTGCATTAGTGCGACCATTAATGTACAACTCTGAACACCAGTGCAATAGGTTTTTTGAATTTCCCACTGTCAGGCTGAATGATTATATCGGTGAGAATTATTGAAACTCTGGCCGATTTATGTTTTTGAACCAAGATTAATGTTCACTAGACATAGATCATCATTCATTGTCAGGGAGATCAAATATTTCTCTTACCGATGCTGAATAATTAGTGTTTTACTTTGTTTTTTAATCCACATCACCTTCGGGAAGATATTTGTGAAGTCACTTTGATATCATAGTTGTTGCCAAGTGTCATTCTGATGATCTTTTACCTATTCATACTACCATCGACATGAGAATGGGCATCATTGAGGGATCTAAAAGTTACTCTGATGTCATTAGTCTCCTTGACATGTTTCTCTCAATACCCTCTCCCCTCAAATGAATTGGAAAGACTCTCACTGAAATCGCTTTCATAGGTGTAACATATGAAGTCGGGAGGAGAATAAAAAATCACTCCTATAACACATGTCTCCCCATAGCATTATATCCTTGTTTTATTAGTGAGGCAAAGTGAATCTCTTACTGATGAGGGTCCATTAGCGTGACATGTATGCTTAGGATGAATTGAGGATTTCACTTTGATAGTATTTTTCTTGTCATTAACCTTTTGTCGGTGGGACAAAAAGCCTTGTCTTCCCAAATATGTATCCTCCAAATTTGTTGATCGTTGTGACACTGTTGCCCTTTTGCCAATATGCAAGAAATGCTTGAATTTAGAGGCTAGATTTTATGGATCAAAGAGACATGTACCTAGTTATACCAATATGAATTATTTGCTTAGAAACTCTTACTCAATGATGACCAGAGGGAATTTGGTATGCCAAAATGCCAAGCTTGACTGGATCATGGATGAATATGGCATGTGAAATAGCAGTCTGTGTTACTCTCTGCACTTAGAATATGGCTACCTTGTGAGATTCATGAATGCAAGTTATTAAAATGTGATTTTTTTTGTAGTCCCAACAGGTGGCTAAGTGATGGAGGTATGGAGAATGAAAAACACTTCAAATATAGTATGCAAAATCAATGGATAGGGTGTGGGGTGAATTTTGGACAAAGAGGAGATAATCTAGCAAAAAGGATAGAGAGATGATTTACAGAAAAAGAAAGTAGAGGTAGAAGGCATGAAAGGTGGGTAGTTTTTTCCAATTTGTTAAAGGAAAAAAGCATCAAATTGTAGACATAAGAGGTAAAAATTATACCTTCTCATAAAATTTCCTTGAAAATGTTTGAATATATTTTGAGCAAAGCTCAGGCTTAATGAGATTCAAGTGCCTTGTTATTTTCTTTGTGTATACATTATTGTTGTATTCATGGCCTTGGATTTTCATGATATGCTATGTATTTTTTGATAGCCATGTTTGGTGGGTGAAAACCACATTTTACCTTCACTATGTGTATCGACATGCATGTGCATAATTGGATTTGAAGGTATGTGTTCAGGCTCTAACCTGCATGTTTATTTTACCACCATTTCTTGAGGACATTGATATGTCCTCTGAAATGTAAACACCATCTATGGTGTTGTTCACTCAAGATACCTAGTCGAACGATACCATCATTCACAACATTATACATCTACTTTTTTATTTGGGGCCAAACGGTATGGACCATTAAAGCATGATTCACGACTCAAAATGATCATGTATAGGAGCAAATTTTCACCCCTTACACAAAATCCCCTTTCACCCTTCCTCACTTTAGAAATCAAAGTTCGAAGGCTAAATTCCACATAAGCCTGTTGCCTTCATTCCACTTGGCATCTGTTTTGTGTGTTAGAAGAGGAATAAGAGGCACAAATTGATACCTTCTCATAAAATTTCCTTGAAAATGTTTGAATATATTTTGAGAAAAGCTCGAGCTTAATGAGATTCAAGTGCCTTGTTATTTTCTTTGTGTATACATTATTGTTGTATTCATGGCCTTGGATTTTCATGATATGTTATGTATTTTTGATAGGCATGTTTGGTGGGTGAAAACCACATTTTACCTTCACTATGTATATTAACATGCATGTGCATAATTGGATTTGAAGGTATGTTTTCGGGCTCTAACCCACATGTTTATTTTACCACCATTCCTTGAGGACATTGATATGTCCTTTGAAATGTAAACACCATCTATGGTGTTGTTCACTCAAGATACCTAGTCGAACGATACCATCATTCACAACATTATACATCTACTTTTTTATTTGGGGTTGAATGGTATAGACCATTAAAGAATGATTCACGACTCAAAATGATCATGTATAGGAGTGAATTTTCACCCCTTACACAAAATCCCCTTTTACCCTTCCTCACTTTAGAAAACCAAGTTTGAAGGCTAAATTCCACATAAGCCCGCTGCCTTCCTTCCACTTGGCATCTATTTTGTGTGTCAGAAGAGGAATAACTATCGGGGATGCCCATGCAACACACAAACATCCACACGACGTGCTTACATCCTTGACAGATTCCCACATCTAGAGCCCGCACAAGCATTACACTTCCCATTGGAAGTCGAATTGTAACGCCGTCTTCGGTCGACCGACCCAAATATGGCTATTTTCTTCATCTCTACTTCAAATTCACCATTCACTCCTTCCATTTGGATCTCTTCTACAATCCTTCTCCACTCTCTACACCTCTCCACAATCTCTTCTATAACTTATACAACTTCTACAAGAATTCTAAGTATTCAGTCCAGCTCTCAAGCATCGGTTTACACTTCATAGTAGCAACATCAACACTCCATCAACTCAGTAGAGAAAGTGTGGAATGAAACACCATTGTAGTAGAGGCTTGAGTTCATCTCATTTTATACCCCATTAGCCTTGAGTGCTCTTGGTATAGGTGGTAAGCTTTCCACTCCTCTCCTCTATTATTGGGTTGAGTAGCATAACACTGTTTTGTAGTGATTTTGTGTTCTTTACTTCATTTCCTACTTTTCTCTCTATCTATCTGGTTGTCCATGGAGGTGGGAACACCAAAATGGGGTTTGAATAAAGCAAACCCCTATACAACCCCAAAAATTTCTCTCTTGTGTGCAGGTATTGAAGACATTCGTGTGTTGGAGGCTTCATCACTTTTACAGTTGTAAGTATTCCCTTTCCCTTCTTCTCCTTATCTTTATCATTTCTATTTCAATATATTTCAGCTTTATCGCTTTCTAGAAGTTCTTAGCAATCAGAGTATAAGTAGTCACTTAGACTTTCTCTATGATAAAATTTATTTTTGGTCTGTACAAGATGCCAACATGCCTCTAGGATGTCAGTGCACCGCACTGTCATCCATATTCTATGCTAACGTCATTTGGTTGGGAGCTTATCATTTGGTCTAGAGAATCTTTGTGACCTCCTCTTTCTGATTCTAGAACTCTCATTGATATCCCTTGAGGTATTTTAGGGTATTTTTCCCAGTGAGGCTCTTTGAATGAAGAGAACTCATGAGTAGCGAATTCCTCTTCTCTAGATTTTGGTGAACTCGATGTGAACCAAAAAACTAGGAATTTATTTAACCCTACTTGGTGGGGCCATAAATTTTGACTCGGTGCTTAGAATTCAAAACCGTTTACACCATTGGAAATTTCTCCTAGAGAACTAGTTCAGTCTCTAAAATACTAGTGCCTTCAATAGTCAAATTTTAGTGATTGATGCAAGTTCCGACCTCAAATTCCGCTCCGAAGACCTCCAAAAATGCAAATTACTAGAACACAAAAAATACTAAAAAATCTAAAATGAATTTAATATCCCCTTTTATGAGTTCAGTGTCTAGTTTTATTCAAAGTATTAATGGTGTTCCATTTCATGCATGTGATAGTGACTTGTCTTTGCCCATGTCACTTTGTGCCTTTAATCCTTCTCATGCGATTCCTCTTGCTATGGAGGATATATTTTTGCAAGAAGATGAAATCATTGATACCTTTCTTAACATTACTCTACCTTCCCTTTGTTCCAATGCACTCTCCTCTAGAGATGATGAATTTGTGAATGATGAACCTTCTATTCATTCTGATGCACTCTCTTCTAGAGATGATGCATTCTTGAATGATGAATCTCACTTTCATTCCAATGCACTCTCTTCCAAAGACATTGCATTTGTGAATGATGAATCTCTTATCTATTCTAATGCACTCTCCTCTAGAGATGATGCATTAGTGCATGATGAATCTCCTTCCACATTTGATCTTGTTTGGATTGATGTTGAGAATATGTATTCAAATAATTATTCTACTAGTTGTGATGATTATGTAAATGTAATCTGTCTCTGCTACCCCTTAGAGGCCTAAGAGATCAATTATTTATGTGACTCCAATTGGTCCTTCTCCTAAAAGGGTTTGTTCTATTGATGGTGTTCCATTTCATAGTGATTCCCTTGATATTTCCAAGGCTCCCTCTTATAGAGTGGTAGCCCATACCTATGATACTATAATGAATAGACAACTAAGACTTCCTCAAGCACATTAAACTACTACCAAAGCACCTAGTGATTATGATCTTGTCGAGCAACTTCAAGTTACTCTAGCTAAGATCTCACCGTGGGAATTGCTTCGGTCTACTCTATTTTATCAAGGTATGCTTCAAGAAGCTTTGCAAAAGATCCTCTTGCCTTCTTCCGTTAGGCCGAAAAATGTTGATGCGTTGATAGCTCATATTTGTGCAGATTCATCAAATATTACATTCTATTCGCAGGAGCTCCCAGCTCCAAAAGTATAGAAGCAAGTGGACCCTTTAATGATTATAGTTAATATTAATAAAATTTGCATTAGATGTAATCTTGTTGATTCTGGTTTGACACTTAATGTATGCAGTATTGATCTATTTCCTAAGATTAATATTGATCCATCTTCTCTTTAATGCTTCTTCCATTGACATTCGTGGGTTTGATAATGTCGGTCGACAAGCCCTAGGCATGATAGTATTACCTTTGAGGTTGGGACTCGTTACTATACCTACCCTTGTATATGTTATTTCAGAAAAGTTACCTTATAACCTTCTTCTTGGTAGACCGTGGATTCATGCTATGGGTGTAATTCCATCTACCTTACATAAATCTATTAAGTTCATTTGCAATAATAAATTAGTAACAATAAAGGCTGACCCTGATGCTATGTACTTATGTGAAATGGCAACTGCTAGTCAGGTTTCAGTTGTGCCTACTCTTATTCCTTTAGTGTCTTCCAATGTGTCGATATTTACTCCAGTAGTACCTACTACAAAGGATACTCTTGAGATAGATGTCCCTAAAGAATAAAATTTTGAAGCAAGAAATTCTAATTCTACCTCTTCTCAAAGGAATCCGTGTCTTGGTAATGATTGGGGTTCTTTAGACTTTATATATTACTTCATTGAGGAATATAAGGTTGACCCAATTCACTTAGACCTTTCGATAACATCATCCGCGCCTGCTATCAAACATGATTATTCTTTTGTATCGTGGGATAGTGTGAACGTAAATTGTAACATTCTTAATGTTGATCCTTCCCCTTCTAAGGAAGATGATCACATCTCTGTTAAAGATGATAATGTTAGAAATCCTATCAAAGAGGATGATGGTGATCCTACATAAGAGTATGTTCCCCTTGCTGGAATAAAAATCTCTATGTAGATCCCCCCTCTTCTTCTCAAGATTTGAAATTTTTTTATGGCCCCAAATTTAAGCTTATCTATAAATATGGCAATGAGCGTAAGGGTTGTTGGTGTAATGAAAAAGGAATTCAAGTCCCTATAGAATTTTTGCCTCACAAGCATAATTTGGGGCTTGGTTTCTTGAATGAAAAATCTAAGAGGAAACAACGGTTGAATGTTGACATGATGTTTGCTCAACCTCATTCTTGTGGATTGGTCTATCCTCCTTTGTCTTCTATCTTCCTATCTTCTTCTTGTGAGAAGTCAAAATTTTCTCCACAAGAGAAAGGGTTGCTTCCTACTCCTCATCCTTTATCTAAGCAAGAGATTATTTTGTTGAGGCTCCTTAAAGCTCTCTTAATTACTATTCCTCCTCCTACACGTAAGAAATCCCATGGACATGATAAAGGAAAACAACCTTTTTGTGCATACCATCAAGTACTTGGCCATTCCACTAGTGAATGTAAGGCCTTGAAGGATAAACTATAAAAAATTTATGATTCAAGTGTCTTCACTCACTTGTTTGCTGATGTACCCGCCTCTTCTTCAAATGACAAGTGATATTGAGGTTTACCTCTATCCTGTATGTTCTAATTATCTTGCATGGTTCTCCTCCCCTGTATGTTGGGGGCAGTGATAACTTATTCTGGAGATGTGTGTCATTCTTAAAGACCCCCTCTCTTCTCTATATATTTTAATTGAAGTGTCCCTTGAGTGGACCCTCTTCCTTTTAAAGGGTTCCCAAGGGATCACTTTGAATTTTTTTTTATCTCAAATGAATTCCATGGTGTCTAGCTTGGGGGTAGCCTGACTAGACCTATCTCATTTCTTTGCGTCTAGCTTGAGGTAGCTTGAATGGATCTCACTTTTCAAATAGTGCATCCCTTGAGTGGATCCATCCTTCTTCTGAAGGGTTCTTGAGGGACCCCTTTGAAAGTTCTCCAACTTGTTGACGGTCTCCGTGACTATCCACTTACTTTCCTACGTGGCAACTTCTTGGCATGTTCTATCTGTGGGTAAACATGTCACTTCATGGGTGCACCAGTGAAGCCGCTTTTTGAATCTATAGAGTTCACTTTTCTCGGCTTCCCTCATGTGAGAGTTCTCAGGGGTACCTCCCTTGTAGTTCTGCAAGTCTATAAGGTGCTTTTCTCGATTTCCTTCATGTGAGATTTCTTGGAAGATACCTTCCTTGCAAGTCTGCGAACCTATAAGGCGCTTTCAATTTTCACCTTTATAGTTCTTTGGAGCTATGTAGTGCTTTGTTTTCCCTACACTCTCGAGTTGGCCAGATCATGGTCTACTTCCTTGACAGTTCAGGTATACATTTCTAACCCTACTACTTCTTCAATCTACTTTACCAAAGCACTCATTAGTATTCGTGCTCGCTAAAGTGAGGGAAAAATGTATAGGAGCAAATTTTCACCCCTTATGAAAATTCCCCTTTTAACCTTCCTCACTTTAGAAAACTAAGTCCAAAGTCTAAATTCCACATAAGCCCCCTACCTTCGTTCCACTTGGCATCTATTTTGTGTGTCAACAGAGGAATAACTATTAGGGACACCCATGCGGCGCACAAATGTCCATGTGGTGCACTTACATCCCTAATAGATTCCCATGTCTAGAGCTTGCAGAGGTGCTACACTTCCCATTGGAAGTTGTATTGTAACACCCTCTTCGGTCGACTGACACGAATATGGCCATTTTCTTCATCTCTACTTTAAATTCACCATTCACTCCTTCCATTTGGATCTCTTCTAAAATACTTCTCCACTCTCTACACCTCTCCACAATCTATTCTACAACTTCTAAAATAATTCTAAGCATTCAATATAGCTCTCAAGCAACAATTTACACTTTACAATAGCAACATCAACACTCCATCAACTCAATAGAGAAAGTGTGGAATAAAACACCATTGCAAGGAACGCTTGAGTTCCTCTCATTTTCTCCCCCATTAGCCTTGAGTACTCTTGGCGTAGGTGGTAATCTTTCCACTCTTCTCCTCTATTATTGGGTTGAGTAGCATAAAATTTTTTTGTAGTGCTTTTGTGTTTTTTACTTCATTTCCTAATTTTCTCTCTATCTATCTGGCTGTCTGTGGAGGTGGGAACACCAAAACAAGGTTTGACTAAGGAAAACCCATATACAACCCCAAAAATTTCTCTCTTGTGTGCAGGTATTGAAGACATTCATGTGCTGGAGGCTTCATCACTTTCACAGTTGTAAGTATTTCCTTTCCTTTCTTCTCCTTATCTTTATCATTTCTATTTCAGTCTATTTCAACTTTATCACTTTCTAGAAGTTCTTAGAAATTGGAGTATTTGTGGTCACTTAGCCATTCTCTGTGATAAAAATACTTTCTAGTCCATACAAGATGCCAACGCACCTCTAGGATGTTAGCGCACTACGCTATTGTCTGTTTTCTATGTTGACTTCCTTTAGCTGAGAGCTTGTCAGTTTGTCTAGAGAATCTTTGTGACCTACTCTTTTTGATTCTAGAACTCTCACCGCTATCCCTTGAGGTAGTTTAGGGAATTTCACCCCATGAGGCTCTCTGAATGAAGAGAACTCATAAGTAGCAAAAACCCCTTCTCTACAGATCCATATAATTCTACTCCATATATATATGATAATGGGAGGCTCTATCACCAAATTTGTTGCAAGGTTGATGGATGATATACATCATCCTATTCAAAGCATTAGAGTGGATTGAATATTAATAACCTATGTGTAATATATGTATTGGACAAGTATGACTATATACCATATAGATTTGTAAGGAAAATTTTCCTAACTCATGCTATTATTTTCATTAATGTCCAATGATCATGTATCGTTCAGATAAGAAGAATGGAATGATACCATCATTCCAGAATATATGTTTGTTAAAATTTCTTTCAAAAATGATAATGCATGAGATTTATTGGTACACCATGGTCTTAAATAGGCCTTAGTAGGATGTGCGAGTATGGAACCCTCATGAAATTTAACTGAGTCTTCCTTTATCTCTTCAAGATGCATGTGTATATATATATTTACATATATATACACACATATATACATATATACATATACATATACATATATATGCATATATATACATATATATACATATGCATACATATATATACATATATACATATACACATATATACATACATATATACATATATACATATACATACATATATACACATATATACAAATATATACATATATTATACATATATATACATATATATATATATAGAAATATATGCATATATATATACAAATATATACATATAAATACATATATATATATGTATCTATATGCATGCTCGGTCGATCTTGTGTATGAATCATCACAAGTTTGAATGGTAATTTTTACTCTATTTTATTTCACCTAATAAAATATGTTCCTTGGAAATGAGTACGATAGCACCATTGAAATAGTAAAAAGGGGAATAAGTTGATAGCACAAATAGTGCTAATTGACCCCAGTATCTTTGATGTATTTAAACATATATTGTGCGCTTTTAAAAGATGATAAAAATGTAACTTATATATATATATGCATGCTCAGTCGATCTTGTGTATGAATCATCATAGATTCAAATGGTAATTTATACTCTATTTTATTTCACTTGATAAAATACATTCCTTGGACATGAGAATGATAACACCATTGAAACAGTAAAAAGGGGAATAATTCGATAGAATGAATAGTGCTAATCGACCCCAGTATCTTTGATGTATTTAAACATATATTGTGTTATTTTAAAATATGATCAAAATGTAACTTATCAAAATATTATTAATTAAAAATAGAGATTAAATGATTCTTAGTTAAACACTAAATCTGTTTTCTATCGAAAAGAGAATGAAGATAGGATAATATTATACTTTCACCAAGTAACTCAAACTTGATGTTTAACAAGAATTAATTCTGGTTCTTGTAATGTCTTTGGAATTGACTTTTCTTTTATTAAAGGTAAACAAACTTGCATCATTTAGTTGTATCTTTGTTCTTACTATAATCTTCAACCATTGTATTGACATTCATTATGTTATCATTGAATAAAGTGGTTTGGACCAGAACTTTTGCATAAGATTTAATCAATGTATCTTAAATCTAGAAATCAACATGTGGAATGGATTTTATTTTATTCTTAAATAATGTATACACATATATAAATTGTGATTAATCTACATATATGTGCACATGAATAAACTCATCATTTATGCACGTTCACATACATGTAGTATACCTTCTTATTTCATCTTATTTACTCATTTGATTCATGCTAGATTAATTTCATTTTCAAAGGAATGGAAAACTATAGAATGGAACAACAAGGATGAGTAAATGTGAAACTTAAGGAAATATAGTTAATTGATGAATGGTTGTATGGATATTCTTGAAATACATCAACTACTTATATGATGAAATGGGTCATGATGAAATGATATAAAAGTACTAGATAGATTGCATCGCATGGATGTATGATGCTAGTAGATGGTCTAGAAGGGAGGGACACCCCTTTTATTTATACAAAAGTTTCCTTCCAGGAAAGGGTTCCAAAGATTGTATATTTTTCTTTTCGAAAATCTTATTTAAGTTGCATATGTAGCATGAGCTTGGCCAAGCTTTGTAGTCATTATTTAGAAACAACTATTTTATTTATTTATCTATCCTCTCTCTATATATACCTAACTTGGGACTTGCATGTTCTAGTAGTAGATATAAATGAATGTAGTTAGGCACACACCAGATTCCACCTTAAAAATTGTATCTCTTGCTAAGTGTTCCATACAGGGTTGGGTATTCTTCAAAGGACAAAAGAAATTTGGGGAAGAATAGCTTTGTGGTTGGGTGGAAAAGCACCTGAACTATGTTCTCATCCACTAGTATCATTGATGTAATTATTGTATTGACTATGTGGTGATTGAATGCCAAGTCAAACTATGTATATTGGCTATTGACATTTGGAAATGAATATATACAAATTATTTTCTTATTTATGGACATGAAATTTCTATGTTGGATAATAGCTGTGAAATTTATGTCTTAATTTATATTCATAATGTCATTTATTAATTTATTTGGGAAATTTTAGTTGGGAACATTACATTTGGTATTAGAGCTTAGGGTTCAACTCTAGGCCTATGAGCCCAGAAAGGTAAAGATTAGGGAGTTAGTAGATCCTTAACTAAAATTGAGCTATCTTGAGAATAACCAAAATCTAAACTGGATGTAGGAATAGGAAGGTCAAAGTCGGGAAGGAAGAAGGGAAAGACCAATAAGGCTTAAAAAAAAAAGTTTTTATTGAAGAGAATCCAAAACTTGAAGACCAACTTGAGATTCGTGATGATAAAACTCTAGAACATTCCCTCACTCGACTCAAGTTGGAGAGAGGAAAACATATTGAGGAGTCCAAACGAAATCCTAAGACTAAGAAACCGTTTGCATTTATAGATTAGCCATTAGGATGTGGACCTAATGAACCTTTATTGACAAAAGAGGTGTGCTTTCATGCACGTCATACCTCTCCCAAGAAGGATGATGTAAATTCTGATGAGGACCCAGAGGAGTGTCCTCTTTTTGATAATGAGGAAAATTCTTAGTCCAGGATTAATTTTGTAAATAAGGATCAGTGTAAATCCATATTTAATATAAATAAAGAGTATATTTTTGTTGCTCAAGGATGCAAAATTAAAGACTTTTTGTGTTTTGAATGAATGTGTATATCTCTTTTAGATTACATGTTATGTATGTAGCATTGTATAGATACAAATGTTTAAATGTAAAACCTTAAATTAAGTTACACTAAATGTGACTATGACATAGGTCAAGTGTGAGTCATTATGGTGACCACTAGACAAGAAGCAAGTAGTGGCAAGAAAGATAATGGGTCAAATTAGAGGCTAGACCAAATCTTGGAACTCCTGAACTAGCAAGAATCCTGAATGGACCATTTGGAGCAAGAAGTCTGAGGGGTATGGGAAGATAAAATTCACAAAAATGAGGAACCTGACCAATGTGGAGGGGATCAAGGAGATCCCAATTGGGGTCGAATTGAGGAAGAACTAGGGAAAGATCTTAAAAAGGTAGCACCACCAAAATTTGATGGCAAGGCCATTGGGGATGGAGCTGAGGAATGGATTATAGATATGGAAAATAATTTGGGCTCCATAACTTGTCAAACTAAACCAAGGTTGCTTGGGCTATGTATCAACTGTTTGGAGAGGCAACTACTTGGTGGGACAACGAAAAGGTAAAGAGGAGATTCAAGCATAAGAGATCACTTGGGAGATTTTAAATCCAATATTTTAGGAAGAGGTGGCTACCACAACATTTATTTGACAAGAAGATGACCAAATTTCAAAATCTGACCCAAGGCAGTTTGACCATAGTTCAATATTGGGAGAATTTTACCAATTTTCTCAAGTATGCACCGTAGTACCAATCCGATGAGAAATTAAAAATTAAAAATTTTATATATAGATTAAGACCCCACATTGGAGCTAAGGTGGACCTCCACAATCCCTTTATGATGGCATAAGTTTTTGAGAAAGCCACTAAGAAAGAACAAAAATTGCACCAGTTGTCCAATCTTCACAAAAGGTTCAAACTTCAAGCCCTGATTCAGAAACAAAAAGTTTCAGAAGGGTGATGAGAAGAAGGGGAATAAGTCCCATCAGATCATAAATTTGAAAAGGGAAAACAACCCTCCAAATAAGGAAGAAGGCAACCAAGGCGAAAGGAACAAAAGGGATAATAGTGGCAATGCCAACTTTAATAGTAATCAGAGGTACTAAAAAGAGGATAGGTCTCAAGGTCAAAGAGGACCATGTGTTGGGTGTTTCACTTGTGGGGGTGACCACTATCCATCTAGTTTCCCTCAGAAGCCACAATCACAAAAGGAAGGAAACCAATAACATACTTTGCAACACAAGATCCATGTGACAATGGATAATAGGAAAGCAGAGTACCAGGCTTCTCCGATATGATTGACAGGTAAGCTTTATGGTTGAACCATTTCTACTTTGATAGATACAAGAGCTACTAAGTGTTTTATAGATCCTAGAATGATTTTTGAGCTGCCCATTAGACCTAGATATTTGGAAAACTCATGGTCAGTTCAGTATGGGAATCAAGCAGAGTAGGAAGTAAATTCATGTTTATTTTGTAGTGAGTTAGAGAGGGTGAAAAAGGATTTAGAAGAGAATCCTCCATACCATCGATTTGATGGATATGAGTTTGAATAAGATGGTATCTTAAGATATCAGGGGCATATATATTACAGATTCTTGAGAGCTTAGAAAGTTGAATGTAGAATAAGTTCACAATGCACCATATTCAGGACACCCCGAAGCTACTAATATGATCACATAATTGAAATTTACATATTATTGGCCAAAGCTTAGGAAGGATGTAGTGGAATATATGTAGCTAGGTGCTTGGAGTGCCAGTGAGTCAGGGATTAGCACATGCATCTAGAAGGGCTTCTTTATTCTCATGATATACCTAAGTACAAATGGTAAGTGATCAACATGGACTTTGTGTAGGGGTTACCTTTAAGAAAGAACATACATGATGTGATTATGGTAGTAGTCGATAAGTTGACTAAGGTGGCACATTTTATTCCAAGGAATCTTAAGGATGGATTGTTGAGCTTGGCCATGAAACTTGTCCAAGATATCTTTCGCTTGCATGGAGTTCTGAACACCATCATATCTGATAGAGATACTCGAATGACATCAAGGTTTTGGACAACTTTGAATGTAACTTTTGGGACCAAGCTAAGTTTTAGCTCAACCTATCATACTCAGACTAGTGGTTAGGTTGAGAGAATGAATCAGGTAGTAGATCTCCTTCAAATGTATTGTATGGACCAACAATATAAATGTGAAGAGTATCTACCATTGGTAGAATTTTCTTATAAAAAATTCCATCATGCATCCCTAGGTATGACACCTTTCGAGGCTCTGTATGGGTGAAACTGTCATACTCCCATTAGTTGGGACATATTGGAAGAAAGGATCATAGTGGGTCCTCAAATGTTAAAAGATATGGAAGAGAAAATGAGACTTATTAAGGGTAGACTGAAGGAGGTAGAAAATAGGAAAAATAATTATGTCAAAAAGAATAGAAACTTTAGATAGTTTGCAATAGGGGATAACGTCTTTTTGAGAGTCAAGCCACATAAGAGCTCTATTAATTCTGGAAAATCTTCCAAGTTGGCTCTAAGATATGTGGGTTCATTTGATGTATTGGAAGTAATCAACCCGGTTAAATATCAAATTTCTCTATCGCCTACTCTAGCTCGACTCCATAATGTGTTTCATCTTTCTTTTCTTAAGCCATACCATCGAGATACATCTCATATACTTGATTGGAATTCTTTATAGGTGGAGGATCCATGAGTGGTGCTAGTGGAGCCCATTAGAATTCTAGATAGATGCAATGTCAAGTTGCAAAATAGAGACATTGTTCAATATAAGGTCCAATGAGATCAATATTCCGAGAACAGTGCTACATGGGAGGATGTGGAGGAGGTATAATGTTGTTTTCCTCATTTTCTTTCTTAGATAGACTAATGATGATTCACTATATACTGTTGCTTAATATTTTGGATTTATATGCTATGATATTTTGGCTTGATAACAGTATGATTTGATATTGAAATGGACATATGTGGTTTAATTTTTTTTAATTAGACATCGGGACGATGTCTCTTCCTAGTGGGGAAGGATGTCATATTTCAATTTCTTTACTTGCGTTTAATAATGTTTGAAATAATTGAAAAATGAAATTTATCCATTATTGTTTGTAGAATTTGATAAATGCAATAATATTTAGAAAAAACATTATTATCTTACAACTTTATGATTTGAGAGTATTATTTTGTAATAAATATTGATTAAAGGTTACTGATGAACAACTACAAGTGCAAGAGTGTGTGTATGTAGGAACAAGTTGAAGAATAAGAACATGGTTGAGGCAGTAATGCTTAGATAGATGACGAATGGTAAGAAAGACTAGAATCAGGAATCCCACACACCACAATAGACCTTGACATCTACATTTGTCTTGCAATTGATAGATATCATTCTTTCTTGTATGAAAATTGTGAATGGTTAAATAGGAAGTCTTATGAAATAAATGAATTTATTTCATTGCTTGTCTTACCTTTTCTAATCCAAAGACAATTTTGTAATAGTATTGGAAATGTATTTGACTATACATAATTATCATGAGAAGAATGATTGTATTATTTGTTCTTTTGGAAGAACCTGAAAGTAAGCTCTTGATAAAGGAAAATAAAAATGTATGTTTATGAATTTAAATATATATATATATATATATTGTGTGTGTGTGTGCAACTATAAATATATATACATATATATACACACATATATATATACATATATATACATACATATATACATATATATACATACACATATATATACATATATATACACATATATATACATATATATACACATATATATACATATATACATATATATACATGTATAAATATATATATATACATATATATATATATACACACATAGACACACATATATACAAATATGTTGTAAAGGAATATAATGATGAGTGTTTATTTAATTTTAATTATTTTTATGAAACTATATGGAAGGGAATGATGGTAGTTAATAGTCATATAATAACCCCCTTCATAATTGAGTAAGGTTGAATCCTCCCATAATGGAGTAAAGGGAATAATATACAGAAAAAAAGGGGAGTGGGTGGCTAAGTGATGGAGGTATGGAGAATCAAAACCAATCCAAAGATAGTATGCAAAATTGATGGATAGGGTGAGGAGAATTTTAGAAAAAGAGGAAATAATATAGAAAAAAGGATAGAGAGAAAATTTGAGAAAAAAAAATAGAGGTAAAAGGTATGAAAGGTGGGTAGTTGTTTCCAATTTGTTGAAGGAAAAAAGCATCAAACTATAGACATAAGAGGTAAAAATCGATACCTTCTCAGAAAATTTCCTTTAAAATGTTTGAATATATTTTGAGCAAAGCTCAGGCTTAATGAGATTTGAGTTCCTTGTTATTTTCTTTGTGCATACATTATTGTTGTATTTGTGGCCTTGGATTTTCATTATATGATATATATTTTTTGATAGCCACATTTGGTGGGTGAAAACCCTATTTTATCTTCACTATGTGTACTGACATGCATGTTCATGATCAAGTTTGAAGGTATTTGTTCGAATTCTATCTCATATGTTTATTTTACCACCATTCCTTGAGGACATCGATATGTCCTATGAAATGTAAAAACCATCTATGGTGTTGTTCACTCAATTTACCCAACCAAACGATACCATCATTTGCAAATACATCTGCTCTATTATTTGGGGCTGAATGGTATCGACCATTCGAGCATGATTCATGACTCAGAATTATCCATATAATTCTACTCCATATATATAATAATGGGTAGATCTATTGCCAAATTTATTGCAGGTTGATGGACGATATACATCATCTTGTTCAAAGTTGTAGTGTGGATTGAATATTACCGACCCATGTGTAATATATGTATTGGCCAAGAATAGCCATATAACATATGGATTTGTATGGAAAATTTCCTTAATTTATGTTATTTTCATTTATGTAGAACGATCATGCATCGTTCAGATAAGAATAATGGAATGATACCATTATTCCAGAATATATGTCTATTAAAATGTCTTTAAAAAATGATAATGCATGAGATTTATTAGTAGGCCATGTTTTTAAATAGGCCTTAATAGGATGAGGGTGTATGGAACCCTCATGAAATTTAATCGAGTCTTCCTTTATCTCTTTGATGGGAATATGTATATATATATGTACACTTACACACACACACACATGCATATATATATATATATATATATATATATATATATATATATATATATATGCATGCTTAGTCAATATTGTGTATGAATCATCACATATTCTAATGGTAATTTATATTCTATTTTCTTTCACTTGATAAAATATTTTCCTCAGACATGAGGATGATGGCACCATTGAAACAGTAAAAAGGGGAATAAGTTGATAGCACAAATAGTGCTAATTGACCCCAGTATATTTGATGTATTTAAAGACATATTGCATACTTTTAAAAGATGATCAGAATGTAACTTATCATAATGTTATAAATTAAACATAGAGATTAAATGATACTTAGTTAAACACTGAACCTATTTGTCTATCGAAAACATAATGGAGAGGATAATATTATACTTTCACCAAGTAACTCAAAATTGATGTTTAACAAGAATTAATTTTGGTTCTTGTAATGTCTCTGGAATTGAATTTTTTGGAACTTTGTTCTTATTAGAATCTTGAACCACTATATTGACATTCATTGTGTTATCATTGAATAAAGTGGTTTAGACCAAAACTTGTGCATCAAATGTAATCAATGTATCTTAAATATGTAAATATGTATGTAGAATGGATTTTATTTTATTCTTAAAGAATGTATACACATATACAAATTGTGATTAATCTCCATGTATTTTCACATGCATAGACTCATCATTTATGCACGTTCACATACATGCGTTATACCTTCTTATTTAATCTTATTTACTCATTTGATTCATGTTGGATTAATTTCATTTACAAACGAATGGAAAATTGTAGAAAAGAACAACATTGATGAGTAAATGTGAAACTTAAGGAAAGATAGTTAAATGATGAATGGTTGTATGGATATTCTTGATATATGCCAACTACTTATATGATGAAATGGGTCATGATGAAATGATACAAAAGTACTAGATAAAATGTAGCACACAAATGTATGATGCTAGTAGATGGTCTAGAAGGGAGGGCTACCCCTTTTATTTATAGGAAAGTTTCCTTCTGAGAAAGGGTGCCAAAGATTGTAGATTTTTCTTTTCCAAAATCTTATTTAAGTTGCATATGCAACATGAGCTTGACCAAGCTTTGTAGTCATTATTTGGAACAAACTATTTTATTTATTTATCCTCTCTTTCTCTATACCTAGCTTGGTACTTGCATGTTATAACAATAGATATAAATGCATGTAGCTAGGAACTCACCAGTTTCCACCTTGAAAATTGTATCTCTTGCTATATTTTCCATGTAAGGTCGGGTATTCTTCAATGGACATAAGAATTCCAAGGAATCGTAGCTTCGTGGTTGGGTGGAAAATCACCTAAAACATGTTATCTGATGCAGAGCAAGGGTGAGGATCACAAACCAACTCAAAACTAACACAACCAAACAAAATTTTCAATCTTAGAACCCTAAGTTGATGGGTTTCTCTCCCAATCCCTCTTTTTCCCTAGTAGTACTCCACAAATGGTTTCTCTAGCATAATTTCCAAACCCGAATTCATACCAAAAATTTGAATACATATTGGAGTACCCATTATGGCATTTGACAACATACCAAATTTTTTGATGAGGTTGTTTTGAAACATTGAGGGCTAATTTCTACTACTATGCTTTGGATGAGGGCTAATTAGGCCTGTTCAACTAGGTCACTATGAGGTTTTCACAACTTAGACCTCAAAATTTAATGCCACTAGCCCATACATGTCACAAATAGTCTTCCCAAATATCTCCAATCCCTTCAAACCATTTTCCAAAAGATTTTCTACAAACCCTAACACATATGCATCTCCTATGCCTAAAATATGTGGTTTTCAACCTAGGGTATCAACAATTCTTCACCAATCTTCATCCCCTATTCCTACAACCCAAAAAACACAAAAATACACATTTCTACACCCATTCCACCAAGTTTGGAGCCTAGTCAATGGTGGAATGGGAAGGAATCCATTATTTTTTGTCTATGCACGCCCTAGTGAGGGTTTCAACTCAGTAAATCTACTCTAACTTCCTCAAATATTAATGAAATAAAATGAAACCAAATGCAAAAGATAGAATATTCAATTCAAAATCAAATTCAATGAAGCTTAGACCATTTCCAAGCTGTACTAGGTCGTACAAGTCACTGTAGCAGCAATTTATAGCTTAAAAACATAGAAAGTAGATTTTTATTGATGTTCAATATTCAATACAACAACTAGAACCTTATCTCGACCATTTCCAATTGTATTTAAACATTTAAAATCCAAGCTAGCCATTCTCTACTATTCTTCAACTTCCAAACCATTCAAATTCCCTCTTAGACACAAAATACAAAAATTGCATGTGCAACATTTTTGCCACTTTAGCAAAATTTGACAACTTTTCCCACTTGACACACTAAACCACCTAATAACCTAAATTGACTCCAGAAACATAAAAAATGGTCTTAAAATACCTTATTACACCATAAAAACTCAAAACCAAACAAAAAACCTAACACTTAGCACCTTTTTACATTAAAACCTATGGTGTCATGCACCATGCTCCCCAGGCAAAAAGGACTCAAGTCCCATTGAGGACGGTGTTGCAATAGTAGATCCTTGCTCAATCATGCTATTCTTTGACCTCAAAGTGACCTCTACATTTGGGTAACCTTTCCAATGGACTAAATACTGAAAATGAGCACTATCCCTTGTCTTTTTGAATTCTTTGTCACCTAAGATATACTCCAACTTTAGAGGGCTACTTGATGGATGATCCCTGACCCGTTCTTCACTTGAAAATGTTGTTGAACTTGCCTCTTTACCTGCTACCATACCTCCTCCATCCTTGTAATGAACTTCCTTGTTCTTCACCTTTGGTGTATGCTTGGATTTGTCTAGATTCCCAAGTAGTTTACCCTTGACCTCTTCACCTTTGTCTTCCATCTCTTCCATCTATTGGTGTATCCATGTAGTTGCTGCTTGATCAAATATATTAACCCCTAGTATGGAAGAATTAGAATGACCAACATCCTCCTTTTGAATAAACAAATGGAACACCTCTTCTATCCTCATAGAAACATGCTCCTTAAGCCAATATTGAATCTCCAAAATCAATTCATCCTTGACCTTCAACACAACAGATCTTGACACTAACTCAATATCATTTCCCTCCACAATCAAGTCATTATTCATACCTTCTATCATAATATCTCAAAGTTTAGGAATGGTTGCAAGGTTACTATCCTCCTCTTCTTATAATTTTATGAACTCCTTCCTACCTACCATCATCACATTAGCTCCCTTAGTTTGTCCTTTGCCCTCCTCTTTCAATGGTGTCAAAGTATAGGACACCCCATATTTTTCTATTTCATAAGTATTCCTCCTTCCATCATACATAGCATGCCTATCAAATTGAAAATGCCTCCCTAGCATCAAATGACACACATCCATAGGTAATATTTCACATAGAATTTTTTCCTTATACCCTCCTATATTGAACTCCACCCAACTTTGTTCATTTATGAAAACATATTGACCCTCATTCAACCAAGAGACTTTGTAAGGACTATCATGTGGTATTCTAGGCAACTTAAGTTTATCAACCATCTCAACTAAAACCATATTATTTGTACTTCCTGAATCAATTACAACTTTGCGTACCTTACGCAAGAACTTACAAGTTGTCTTGAAGAGAGTCCTTCTCTGTGGTGGTTCCTTCTCTACTGATGCTTTGATGAGAGTCCTTCTTACCATCATAGATTCATCAACCTCTAGAGCAACATGTTGTGATGGAAATTTTACACCCTCATTGTCATATTCTTGCACCAATTGAGCTCTTCTTTCTCCTCCATGTGAAGTAGAAGGTTGACCTTCATTGAATTGCCATGCTTGATGTCCAAATTTGTTTCATTCATAGCATCTTGTTGTGAATCCACTAGATTCTCTTTCTTGGCCTCCAAATCTGCCTCTAAAGCCTAATCTACCTCCTCTAAATCCACCTCTCTAATTTTCAACTTGGTCTTGAACTTTTCTTGCATATTCTTGGCTCTCATATGATTGAATTGGATTAGAAATTGATCCTCTTCCTTTAGAATTTCTGCCTTTGCCCCTAATTGTTTTTCTTGCCTTCTCTTTAGCTTTTCTTCCACCCTAATTTCCAAATTAAAGCATTCCTCTACCGTCCTTTGATTTTCCAAAGTTAACTCATATTGAATGTTAAATCTTAACCCACTAAGGTATCTAGCTACCTTTTCCACATCATCCTTCATGTGACTTGATCTTATACTCAGCTTATAAAATTCCTCAGTATAGGCTTTGACATCCATTTCTCTTTGTTTCAAACCTTGAAGTTTCTTGTATAATTGAATTGCATAATCACTCGGTAGAAACTTTCCCTTGAGTTTCACCACCATTCTATCCCAAGAGACAATTTTTGAATTTCCTTTCTTCCTCCTTTCAGTCTGCTCATAATCCCACCGTAGTAGGGCATAACCCTTCAATTTTGTTTTTTCCAACTTGACCTTTTGTTCATCAAGTACATCTTCACATTCAAAGTAATTATCAAGTGTTGCAATCCAATCCAAAAGCTCTTCCTCATTAAAATTACCTCCATACATAGGTACATCCATTTTTACCTTGTGTTTATCTACCTTGAATACTCTCAGTAGCTTGGCCATCCTCTTCTCACTAGGATCCAATTCCTCTTTTTCTTCATTCTCCTCTTCCCCTTCTTCGGGGTCACTCTCATCACCTAGAACCATACCTCTCCTCTCACTAGTTTCAATAGCCTCAATACTTTCTACCACCATATCTTTCATTTCCTTCAATCTTCTAATCTCCTTTGCAGTCTTCTCTTTCATCTCATTCATTTCCCTAACCATAGGTTTACCCTTTGGAGGCATCTTGTTCTATTTTTCACTTCAAAATTTCCCTTTTACAGACCTACCTATGCTTTGATACCAATTTTATGTAAAGAAGGGCTGATGATAAAAAACCAACTCAAAACTAACACAACGAAAAAAAAATTTCAATCTTAGAACCCTAATTTGATGGGTTTCTCTCCCAATCCCTCTTTTTCCCTAGTAGTACTCCACAAACGGTTTTTATAGCATAATTTATAAACCAAATATCATAAAAAAAATTTGAATACAGATTTGAGTACCCATTATGGAATTTTACAACATATAAAATTTTCTAGTGAGGTTGTTTTGAAACACTAAGGGCTAATTGCTACTGCTATGCTTTGGATGAGGGCTAATTAAGCCTGTTCAACTAGGTCACTATGAGGTTTTCACAACCCATACCTTAAAATTTCATGCCAATAGCCTAAAAATTTCACAAATAGTATTCTAAAACATCTCCAATCCCTTCAAACCATTTTATAAAAGTGTTTCTACAAACCCTAACACATATGCATCTCCTATGCCTAAAATATGTGATTTTCAGCCTAGGACATCAACAATTCTTCACCAATCTTCATCCCCTTCTCCTGAAACCCCAAAAAAACATAAATCCACATGTCTACACCCATTCCACTATATTTGGAGCCTATTCAATGGTGTTATGGGAAGGAATCCATTATTTTTTGTCTATGCACACCCTAGTGAGGGTTTCAACCAATTTTTAGTAAATCTACTCTAACTTCCTCAAATCTTAATGAAATAAAATGAAACCAAATGCAGAAGATAGAATATTAAATTCATAATCTAATGAAATTAATCTTAGAACATTTCTAGTTTGTACTAGGCCATACAAGTCACTGTAGTAGCAATTTATAGCTTAAAACACAAAAAGCAGAGTTTTATTGATGTTTAATCTTCAATACAACAACTAGAACCTTATCTTGACCATTTATAGTTGTATTTAAACATTTAAAAGCCAAAATAACCATTATCTAACTATTATTAAACTTACAAACCATTCAACTTCCCTCGTAGACACAAAATACAAAAATTGCATTTGCAACATTTTTGCCACTTTAGCAAAACTTGACAACTTTTCCCACTTGACACACCAAACCACCTAATAGCCTAAATTGACTCCAAAAAAATAAAAAATGGTCTTAAAATACCTTATTACACCATAAAAACTCAAAACCAAAAAAAAAACCTAACACTTAACACCTTTTTACATTAAAACTTATGGTGTCGTATACCATTCTTGTCCACCAGTGGAGGTGAGTTATCGAAGAGGAACTACAATGGAATTGCATATTATTTTATGTAATTGTATCATTGATGTAATTATTTTATTTACTATGTGGCAATTGAATGCCAAGTCAAACTATGTATATTGGCTATTGACATTTGGAAATGAATAATACAAATTATTTTCTTATTTATAGACATGAAATTTCTATGTTGGATAATAGCTATGGAATTTATGTCTTAATTTATATTCACAATGTCATTTATTAATCTTTTAAGGAAATTTTAGTTGGCAATGTTACAGTGATGATAAGAGTAAGTTTGTTAGACTTGAAAAATATGAAGGAGGACTTAGTAGGTTTGGTGATGATACATCTCCTAAGATTTGTGGAAAAGGTTTAATTAGTTTTGATGACAAGCATAATACTGATGTTGTTTAATTTGTTAAGGGTTTAAAACATAACCTCTTGAGTGTTGGAAAAATGTGTAGAAAGGTATACAATCATATGTTTTAGGATGATGGTTGTGAGATTAAAAAATGCTTCAAACCCATGATTGTTGCTGGAAGAAGGACATAAGAGAATGTCTATCAAGTCAAAGGTGTTGATTGCTATTATTTCATGACTCAGATCAATAAGAGTTAGCTTTGACATAAAATAATATGTTACACAAATTTTGATATCCGAGTGCGAATAAGTTTAGTTCAAGTTCTGAGAGATTTTCCAAAGATTACAAAGCCTATCAATGTTTTCTATAAGGAGTGTCAACTTGGAAAGCAAGCAAGAAGGAGTTTCAAATTCAAAGAACAATCTTCTATCGGACTATTGGAATTGGTGCATATAAATATTTGTGGTTCTACAAGAGTAAGAAGTCTTCAAGGTGACAAGTATTTCATGCTATGTATTGTTGATTATTCTAGAATGCCATGGGTTACTTTTCTCAAAGAAAAATCAGAAGCCCTAGATAAGTTCAAAGCATTCAAATCTATGGTTGAGAATGAAATGGATATGAATTTTTTTTTTTGAGATCTAATAGAGGTGGAGAGTCCACCTCCAATGAGTTTAAAATATTTTGCGAGAATCATGGAATAAAGAGGCATTTATCTGCCCCTAGGAATCCTCAGCAAAATAGAGTGGTTGAAAGAAAGAATAGGAATTTTCAAGAAGCTATAAGGACAATGAAAAAAGAAGAAAATCTACTGAAAGTCTACTAGAGGGAATTAATTCATACTATTGTTTACATACTTAATAGAGTGAAAGCAAGATAAAACAACACAAAGAATCCCTATGAGCTATTGTATGGAAGGATTCATATTGTCAAATACTTTAGAGTGTTTAGAAGAAAATGCTATATTAGAAGAGATAAAGAAAATTTAAGAAAGTTTGAAGCAATATCTGATGAAGTTATCTTCCTTGGATATTCTACTAGAAATAAAGCTTACTGGTGCTACAACAAGAGGCTAAGAAAGATTGTTGAGAGTGAAAGTGTCAAGGTTTATGAAGACCTACAAAATAATTTAGTAGTGATAGATGGATATGAATCAAATGAGTCTTCTTGTAGAGAAGAAGAAAAATATAAGGAAGAAGAGTGTAGATTGAAGAGGAAGAAGCTCTAAAAAAGGTCCCTAAAACTCCTAAGTATGTGAAGAAGAATCATTTTGAAGAAAAAATCAGTGGTGATAAGAGAAAAGGTGTATTAGCAACAATGAAAGCTACTGAAGAGTAGGTAAATCTATGTTTAATTCTTAAAGTTGAACCTAAAACAATGATTGAAGCATGAAAGGATGAGTATTGGATCTGTTGGGTCTCAAAAATGCTGGTTTGAACCACGAGAGGTTGCCAAGCTCTCACAACACTTTTGGACAACTATCAAGGCCAATTGATGCAATTGTACCTTCTGCTCTTCAGGCTCTGCAAAACCTAGGTGGGTGCACCTATCTGTATGTTGCAGATTTAAGATGTATTTCTTGGTGAGACAATCTATCCACAATGGAAAAGGGAAGTGGACAGATAAAATTACTACAACTACTCCTACTCCTACTGCACAAATGAAAGGTTTTTTGAATAAATTGTTTGATATGGGTGTGTATCTCTGGGTTGTGGCAGATTAGTGCCTTCTATCCACATGGACAATGGAGTCAAAATGATATGTGTTTCCTCTTATTGTCTTAACTCTAGTTGTTAGACACTCTGAAAATTCTATGGTTGGCATGAAAATTCACTAAGTCTATGACTTGCATAAACAGTGCTGGAGTGTTTCTCTATTAGGTTCTTCTTTAACTATCCAAAAGAAAACTTAAAATCACTGTGACTTACTTGAAGGAATTTAATTCTGACTTGCAAACACCAACTAGTTAAATCACACAAAATGAGAGTGCACTTTGATAAATCAAAAATATACTTGATATACCGATTTAAATGATAGAAAGATCTCAAGTTGGAGACAACCAAAAATAAAGAAATTAAATTATTTTATCATGACAATTGAACACCAAGAAGAAATTCACCATTTTAAAACATCAGTCTTCATTGTTTCTACTTCAAGAAAATTTTGTACATTATTTCCATCCCAGTCCCTTCTCAGGAAAAAATATAACTCTCACAGTCTAACTACTAACCTCTATTTATCTTTTTTTCTACTTAATTTTTGCAAATATTTATACATTACAGACCAAGGGTCACGACCCTTCATTTTACCCATTACATCTGTTTGATATTCTAATTACAAAGATTAAAATATTTAATTATGTTGCATCTCGGCAAATTAAATATTTCATACAATAGTTATGCCTTTGATTTCTTCCTTTTTTACATTTCTTGCTCTGTACATTTTACTTTATACTTTATCCACTTTTAATACTTTATGTCTCTGTGGCTTTCTTTATTTCTTTTACCACTCTATCACGGGCTTTGACCTTTCCTCCCATGGTAACGCGGTGACCGGACCCACATTGATTGTCACAACTTCCATCTCTATTTACCGTGATACCGCGGTCTTTGTATTTGCCATTAGCGGTACTGCAGTAACCGTTAACCGCTTCCCCTGATAGTTTACTGCAGTCACCACAGTCACCACATGAACTAGTGGCGGTACCACGGTGATCGCTACCTCTGACTGTCATTGACCATTATCGATTACCGCGCTACCGCGATCTCCTGTCTGACCCTTCGCAGTTGCACGGTAACCACTTTCAACTGCTTCCTCCTATTCACCGTGGCAGTTATCTCCATGTCTACCATGCTACCGTAGTCTCTAGGATGACCGCCAGTGGTAGCACGGTATCCACTTTGCCTACCTCCGTTCATCGATCAACCGTCACCCTCCACCACCTTGTCGGTTGCCTTATTAACCATCCACCACAACCACCATGGTCTGTGAGATGATCGCCGATGGTACCGTAGTGGACCTCCTTCGGTGTCTGTCGGCTGCTACTGCGGCCACCGCGGTCTGTGGTTTAACCACGCGTGGTACCGCTGTGAGCAATTTATGCCTGCTTGTTAACCACTACCGCCATACGACATGCCCCTTTGTGGGAGGCCACGGTAAAGCGGTAAATAATATAGAAATGAATATAAAGGCAGTGGTAAAAGTTGTAAGCATATTTTAAAAGGTAGTGAATGATTTTATATGAAAAATGATGGATTAAAATGGAGAAAAACTTAGGATTTTTTATGGATATTTATGGAAATTTGTGGGAAAACCCTAGGGTTTTAGATGGAAATTTTCAGTTCTAACAGTGTCTCCATCTAGGGATGAATGATTGTGAGATCATTACAAGGATCCAAAATTCTATGGTAGAGTAGACCAAGTAAATGATGAAAAATGAAAGCCATGGCAAATGGAGGGAATGAATAGATGAAGGATATGGAAGATGGAGCAAATGGAGGGAATGAATAGATGAAGGATATGGAAGATGGAGAAAATGGAGAATGGAAACCCTATACTAATGTGAATGGAAAAGAATTTTTTAAAGAGACATTGCTAAGAATTGTCCATGCACTGGCAATCCTTAATCCTCTATACCTGCTTTGGTTCAAAAAATCAAACCACAAGGAATGGCCCCGGGCCACCCCAAAAAGAGAAACCTGCACTTTCCTCTATCATAGAGTTTGTTCTGATTAGAGCTCATTAGGTTTCTTTTGAAACTATCCATTCCACCTACCCTGCAACATGTACTACCATTGAAAACCATTGGGAAATCATTTAATTCAATTTGATTCATATTCATCTCATCAGTCTGCATTTCATCATTCTTATTATCATATAAACAATATTTATCACCCTCAGCCTACAAACTGTATCCATATTCAACAAAACATTTATGGGCATGCTCACTGTCATATGTTGCTAAATGCACCTACAACGACACTGGGACCTGAAATTCTAAATGCTTCACATTGGAATCTACAAATTCAATCTCATCAGCATCCTTTGAAATAATTAGATCAAAATTACTTTCCATCTCTTTCCTATCACCAGTTGGTATTAACACACACACTTGATCTAGGCAGTCATCCTTATACATACTTGAATCAACAAATGCTGGACACTCATCATCAATAATATGCAAACCAATATCATTTTCTTGTAGGCATAAATCATTCAATTCACATACCTCTTCCTAGACACAAACAAATTCATGATCAGCTTCAAAATTTTCATCACTATGAGAGATGGACATGGAACCATTTGAATCACTACACACAATATCTTCACTGTCAAAGCATATGTAGGCTGGAACCAAAAATTTGGAATCATCTTCATGTGCGTACTTCTGGTACTCTAGAGTTAGCAAATCTGAAACTTGCTCACTATTAAGTGAACAGGTCTCTGCTTCCATATCTTTTATCATGTCTCCAACCTCTTCTTGATCTTTATAAGAACTGCAAGAATCACCCTGTTGCAGATCAAAATTGACAAGTTCATCTTCACAATTTGACTCACAATCTATTATGCAAGAGAAACTCTCCACATTTTCATTTTCAAACTGCAGAATATCATTTTCTATTTCAGCTTCTGAAGCATTGCTGATGTACTCCCCGGATGATGTGTCCCCACCAATATCATTAATGCTGCAATCATCTTCCAAATTTGTCATTAGAAATCTCAATTTCACATTTATCCTCCATTGGCTGCATTATTTGATCATTCATGATATCACTATTTGGTTCATTGCTTACAGTGTCCATATACCTTGTCTCAAGCATGGAATCAATAAATTTATATGCTACATCAAAGGCTTGTTGTTTTAATGAATCTGACCAATAAATTGATTCATGCTCCGATGCTCTTAGAAATTGTGCAACAAACATGGGCTTTATAGGCCTATGGTGAGGAGGTAATTGCATACCAACATCTGTCATCCTACTATATAAAGATATCACAGATTCCCCCTTATATCTCCTTATATCAAGAAATGAATCGAGGGGGAGAACTTCATATCTTGATTTTGTAATGGAGTCTTGGCTTTGAGCATGTGCATATTCATCCTCTTTCCCCTCAAGCTGCTGATTCTGACATGAATTTTCAAAATATTCTATGTTTTTTTTCACTAATTGATCAATTCTATCACTGATATGATCGCCACCATCCTCATACATCTCCTTATCAGTGATATCAATTAGCATATCTACTTGGTCAAAAGTGACTGGTTTCGTTGACATAGGCCGATGAATTGAATCAGGCCAACATACTTTCATGAATTGCTCAATAAACATGGATGTGTTGGGCCTATGATTAATAGGTATTTGCACATAGATATTTGCCATTTTGTCAAAGAGGGAGCATCCATATTCCCTTTTGTGTCTCTTTATGCCATAAAACTTTTTTAAAAGACTTTTGCTTATCTTTTGAAGACGGATAACAGGTTTCACATTAGGTGCAAATTGATGATAATGAATATAAATTGGACAGAGGTGTACAGGGTATCGAGGTCGGTGGGTTGGGAAAACCAGGCCTTTTATACTTTGAAGACATCCCATTTTTTTTAGAAATTGTACTGTTCCAAGTATTCTTCATCAAATTACTTATCAGAGTCACCGCTCACTTTCTTAAAAGTGAGAGTGAGATTATTTTAATTCACCCAGTGGAGTCATTTTTCATTAAAATTTCTTAATTATGAATCTCTCTTCAATGACAGTTGTCTCCTTTCTTCTTTTGTTGTTTTGACAAAATATTACTATTTCTCAACATCTATGTATTATTTATCAAATGAAATAGAGTCGCCACCTACTTTTTCAAAAGTAGGAAAATGAAATGGATTGCTTTGGTTTTCCCCCAATGGAATCTCCAAACAAAATGTGAAATTTTTGTTGAATCTATAAATGGAAAGGCTGAAAATCTTCCTGCTTAATCCCCAACAGAGTCCCCAATTTGTTGGGTCTCAAAAATGCTGGTTTGAACCACGAGAGGTTTCCAATCTCTCACAATGCTTTTGGCCAACTAATAAGGCCAATTGATGTAATTGTACCTTCTTCTCTTCAGGCTTTACAAAACCTAGGTGGGTGCACCTATCTATATGTTGCAAATTTAAGATGTATTTCTTGGTGAGATAATCTATCCACAATGGCAAAGGGAAGTGGAGAGATAAAATTACTACAACTACTCCTACTCCTACTGCACAAATGAAAGGTTTTTTGAATAAATTGTTTGATATGGGTGTGTATCTCTGGGTTGTGGTAGATCAGTTCCTTCTATCCACATGGGCAATGGAGTCAAAATGATATGTGTTTCCTCTTATTGGATTAACTCTAGTTGTTAGGCACTCTGAAAATTCTATGGTTGGCATGAAAATTCACTAAGTCTATGACTTGCATAAATAGTGCTGGAGTATTTCTCTATCAGGTTCTTCTTTAACTATCCAAAAGAAAACTTAAAATCACTATGACTTACTTGAAGGAATTTAATTCTGACTTGGAGACACCAACTAGTTAAATCACACAAAATGAGAGTGCACTTTGATAAATCAAAAATATACTTGATATACCGATTTAAATGATAGAAAGATCTCAAGTTGGAGACAACCAAAAATAAAGAAATTAAATTATTTTATCACAACAACTGAACACCAACAAGAAATTCACCATTTTAAAACACCAGTCTTCATTGTTTCTGCTTCAAGAAAATTTTGTACATTATTTCCATCCCAGTCCCTTCTTGGGAAAAAATATAACTCTCATAGTCTAACTACTGCCCTCTATCTATCTTTTTTTCTAGTTACTTTTTGCAAATATTTATACATTACAGACCAAGGGTCATGACCCTTCATTCTACCCATTACAGCTGTTTGATATTCTGATTACAAAGATTAAAATATTTAATTATGTTGCCTCTCGGAAAATTAAATATTTCATACAATATTTATGCCTTTGATTTCTTCCTTTTTTACATTTCCCGCTTTGTACATTTTACTTTATACTTTATGTCTCCATGGATTTCTTTATTTATTTTACCGCTCTACCATGGGCTTTGACCTTTCCTCTTGCGGTAATGTGGTGACCGGACCCACATTGACTATCGCAACTTCCATCTCTATTTATCGCGCTATCATGGTCTTTGTATTTTCCATCAGCGGTACCATGGTAACCATTAACCGCTTCCCCTGACAGTTTACCATAGTCACCGTGGTCGCCACGTGAACCAGTGGTGGTACCGCGGTGACCGCTACCTACGACTTTCACTGACTATTACCCGCTACCGCGCTACTGCGGTCTCCTATCTAACCCTTCGCAGTTGCGCGGTAACCACTCTCAACCGCTTCCTCCTATTCACCGCGGTAGCTATCTCCATGTCTACCATGCTACCGCAGTCTCTAGGATGACCACCAGTGGTAGCACGGTATCCGCTTCACCTACCTCCATTCATCGATCAACCGTCACCCTCCACCACCTTGCCAGTTGCCTTATTAACCATCCATCGCAAGCACCGCGGTCTGTGAGATGACCGTTAGCGGTACCACAGTGGACCTCCTTCGGTGTCTGCCGACCGCTACCGCGGCCACCATGGTTTGTGGTTTAACCATGCACGATACCACGATGATAACTTTATGCCTACCTGTTAACCGCTACCTCCATACCACAGGCCCCTTTGTGGGAGGCTGCGGTAAAGCGGTAAATAATATAGAAATGAATATAAAGGCAGTGGTAAAAGTTGTAAGCATATTTTAAAAGGTAGTGAATAATTTTATATGAAAAGATATGAAAAATGATGGATTAAAACGGAGAAAAACTTAGGATTTTTTTATGGATATTTATAGAAATTTGTGGTAAAACCCTAGGGTTTTAGATGGAAATTTTTAGTTCTAACAAGATCAAGGCTATGGAAGAAGAACTATTGCATATTGAGAATAATCAAACTTGGGAACTTGTCCCAAGACTAGCAAACACGAATTTGATTGGGAATAAGTGGGTATTCTGAAACAAACTGAATGAGAGTGGAGAAGTGGTAAGAAACAAGGGAAGGCTTGTGTGTAAAGGCTACTCACAAGTAGAAGGAATAGACTTTGAGGAGACATTTTCTTTGGTGGAAATAATGGAAGCTATCAAGATTTTTTTGGATTTTACAAAATATAATGATTTCAAAGTATATCAAATGGATGTGAAGTTTCCTTTCTTGAATGGTGACTTGGAAGAATAAGTATACATAGAACAATTGGAAGGATTTTAGTTATCAAATAAACTAGATATAGTTTTTAGATTGAAGAAGGAATTATATGGATTGAAGCAAGCTTCTAGAGCTTGGTATACAAGGTTAGATAGGTTCTTGCTACAAAAAAGATTCAATAAAGGTATCACATATAGTAATATTTACTTCAAAGTTGAAAAATATCAAATCTTGATTGTGATTGTGTATGTTGATCAAATAATTTTTGGAGGAAATGAAGTTATGTAAGAAATTTGCAGAAGAAATGCATAAATAATTTGAAATGTTAATGTTTGGGGATATGAATTCCTTCCTTGGGCTACATATCAATCAGATAGATAAATTTATTTTCATTTCACAATCAAAGTATGCCAAGGAAACTTTGAAGAAGTTTGGAATGGAAGACTCTAAACCGATATGTACCCCTATGGTTACTGGTTGCAAGCTGAGAAAGAATTATGAATCTCTTAAGGCTGATCATAGCAAGTATAGATCAATGATTGGAGGACTACTATATCTAACTACTACTAGACTGGATATCATGCATGAAGTTTTCTTGTGGCTATATTTCAAGAAGATCCTAAAGAGTCACAGGTTGTAGTAGTAAGAATGATATTAAGATATTTGAAGGGCACTCTAGATCATGGCTTGTGGTATCCAAAGGATATTGACTTTACTTTGAATGCTTACACAAATGTAGATTGGGATGGTTGTATATATGACATGAAAATTACAAGTGGTGGTGCATTCTTTCTTGGATGCAGATTGGTGTTGTGGCTAAGAAAGAAACAAGATTCAATGTATTTATCTACTACAAAGGCATAATACATTGCAACAACATCTTGTTGCACAGAAGTGTTTTGGATGAGGAAAACATTAAAGGATATTAGAGTGGTGTATCATGATCTGATTTCCATATTTTTTGATAATACAAGTGCTATCAATATACCAAATAATTCAATAATGTACTCAAGGACAAAGCATATCTCAATCTGGTGTCACTTTTCAAGAGAGAAGGTTGTAGAGAATGAAGTGAATCTTGAATATGTGACTAAAAAGGATCAAGTTTCTGATATATTTACTAAGGCTCTTCCTAAGGATAATTTTGAGTATCTCTAGGAGAAGTTGGGGGTTATTTCCACTCCATTTTTTGAGCTAGATGCATCAATCTAGTGGATCTCAAGGTTCATTCTTTGGTCTGGACTGATGTTGGTGGCTACCTCTTAGGGGGAGTAGGTAGTTCCATTATTGGTTGTTGCAATCAAGATGAGTGAGTGTTCTTATTATGCAGTGGTTGTTGATTGATGTAGTATGGCGTGTGCTCTTAAGGGGGAGTATGCAAAGTAGTAAAGGAAAAGAATTCATAGATCAATACAAGGATGTTTGATATTAATGGGAGAGATGCAAATCTATTGCCCTTTACCATTGATGTTAAAGGGGGAGAATGAGTCATGTGAAAAAGGGAGAGAGAGTAATGAGTTAGTTGAGTAAGGGGGAGAAAATAAATAATGAGTTGGTATGGAGAAAAATATTCAGGATCAAAATCTATTGTGTTTGTTATTGATGGTTTTTCACATCATGTGTTGCCATCAATGATAAAGGGGAAGATTATTACAAGTATGTGTAGTTGGTGTTGTCACTGATGTTAAAAAACCTTGGTGTTGTCATTGGTGTCAATTTTATGAGAAAGAGATTGTTGCAAGGGTGTGAGTAGTTGGTATTGAGTTGATGGTGTTTCTAATGATGCTTTGATTAGTTGCATTATGTTGTCAATAGGAAGCTACTGGTGTCAACCTCTAGTGTTTCTTTGATAAGCTTATATCTATGGATGTATGGTTGAGTTTATATATTGTATTTGGATTGGTGGTGATGAGGAAGTCATGAAGATGTTGAGGATGTGTCCCTGATGCTTGTTTTTCAAGTGCTTTTAAGAAAATTTTAATAGAAGAGGAAACTGTGTGTTGTAGTGGTGTTTTGTGTTGCAGAGTGGCATTCTAGTTTCTCTGCATTTCCTCTATGTTGAAGATTTTCTTGTGTGGTTTGGATATGTTGATAAGAGGTTTTCAGAGGTGTTGCATCTATAATTTTGTGTTTTGGATCATTGTGCAAAGGAATTTGTATTCACCAGTGTGTGAATTGAATATTGTAGAGGTGTCTGAGAGAAATGGTTTTGCTTTGTATTTCTCCATAGATTGGTTTTAGGTCTTGCAAATCTAGAAGGGTGCTAATAGTGTTTATGTATTTCTTTAGTTGATTTTTTTTGAGGTTTGGTGCTCTAGAAGTTAGTTTCTTGAGTTACAGTATATGTAAGGAATGTTTGAGTGTACTCGATGTGTACATTCTTGAGGTGAAATTTGTTGTGAAGGAATTTTTTGGATTTTAGAATGTTTGTGGACTATTCCATATTATGTTCAAGTGACATTTGTTTTCCATGAGTTTTTTTTGAATCAAAGGAAGCATGTACTTAATTGTTTAATGGTGTTTACATGGGTTTGGCTGACCTTGGGTGTTTACAATAATTGTGGAGTTTCTTCAATGTTTGTGGAAGCATGGCATGGCATGTATGAGTGGATTTAGGTTTGAGATAAAGTGTGTTGTGGTCCATCTTCATTCCTTTCCATGGTGGAAATTTTTTGGTGTTGACCTAATTTGAATTTGCATGATTGAGGTGCATAGACGACCTTGGAAAATGTTTTCAAGGTTGAAGATGGTATAAATATGTGTTGAGTTGTTGAGGGATAATATGATAGATGTGTGTGATGTGAGTGATCAAAATTATAGAATTGTAAGGTGTGAATTTGTGAAGTGCAGTGCGAGATTTCATGTGTTAGATTACTAGATGTAGTGAGTAGAAGGTGTCTACAATCTTTAGTAAGACTACGAAGATGTTGGTGATGTAGTGGTAGACTTTTCTATTGCATTGAGATGGATTTATCATTGTAACACTCTTCTCTATCTTATTTTATATTATGTAGTGAGCCCTCTAACAATGATCCCTTTGTAATTGGTGTTGATATTACTTTATATTGTGAGCCAATCCTCATGATGGTTATTCCCTTATTAGGTTTTCCATGTAAATTTGGTGTTCCATTGTGCATGGTGTTGTTTTGGTTCTATTTTTGTTATCTTCTTTCATGATAAATAATTCTAACAAATTAAGCGTTAATTGAATTAATGTGGATCTAAAGTTTTGTGAGGGTTTTGAAGTTTTAAGGTACAACTAATTCAACCCCCCTCAGTTGTCTTGTGCATTTAACACTTAGTATCAAAGCAAGGTTCCTTGGAAGAAATCTTAACTACTTGAGGTAGATCTGAGATGGCACACAAGAAAGATGTTACTCTATTTAATGGATCATATTATGCATTATGGAAGACAAGGATGGAAGGCTTTCTAGTTTCTCTTGGATTTAAAATTTGAGGTTGGATATTCTATACTTAAAAATGGTCTGAGCATTGATGATGAGATCAAGGCCTATGAAAAGAATGGTAACTCAAGGCATGCTATCTTAAGTGGCCTTGCTAATTATAAATTAGTGAAAATTATGAATCTAAAAACTACTAGATAAATTTGGGTAAAGATAGAAAGCATTTATGAAGGAGATGAAAAGGTCAAACAAGCTAAGATGCAGAACCTGAAGATCTTATTTGAGAACTTGCAGATGTTTGAAGATGAAAAAATTACAAGGTATGCGCAAAAGGTGGATGAAGTTGTCAGTTTCATTAGAGGTCTTGGTGGAAAACTTAAAGAACAAGAAGTGGTAAATAAGGTACTTATAACTCTTCCTTTAAAATATTGTAGTCAAAAAGTTTTTGTTATTGAAGAATTATAAAATTTGAATCAATATACCAAAGAACAATTGTATGGTTCTTTAACTACTTTTGAAATGAGAGAATTTGTTACAACTAGTGCAAAAGTTGAGACTACTTTTAAGGCTGAAAAATCAAAGAAGACCGCAGAATCAGATCAAGAGGATCTTGATGATGTGGAAGCTAACTTTGTGAGAAGAATGAAAAAGGGTATAGGGAATTATAGTGATAAGTTTCCTTTCAAATGGTTTAGTTGTGGAAAGATAGGTCATTATGCTTCTAGATGTCCAAAGAAAGCATTGAATAACAAAAATAAGGAGAACAAAGGTAAGATGATTAAGAAAATTTATTATGTTAGAGAAGATACAAGTATATCTGATGATGAATCTGATTATGGAGATGATGAGTATGGTGAATGCTTGTTCATGGCTTTAAAATATGAAACCAGTTCTACTAAATTTGAGAGACATGTGAAGGAAAGGGCTCCATAAGTAAGTGCTAAAAGTAAAGGCACTTTGGTGTTTTCCTTTCATACTAGAAAAGAGAAGAACTACTGGATCATTGATAGTAGATGATCTAATCATATGACTGGTGATAGGAATAAGTTTGTTAAACTTGAAAAATATGAAGGAGGACTTGTTAGGTTTGGTGATGATACATCTGCTAAGATTTGTGGAAAGGGTTCAATCAATTTTGATGACAAGAATAATATTGATGACGTTTACTATGTTAAGGGTTTAAAACATAACATCTCGAGTGTTGGAAAAATGTGTAGCAAGGGATACAATCTTATATTTTAGGATGATGGTTGTGAGATTAAAAAAGGCTTCAAAACTGTGATTGTTTCTAGAAGGACATATGAGAATGTCTATCAACTCAAAGGAGTTGATGGTTATTGTTTCATGACTCAAATCAATGAGAGTTGGCTATGGCATAAAAGAATGTGTCACATAAATTTTGATAGCCTAGTGAGAATAAGTTCAGTTCAAGTTGTGAGAGATCTTCCAAACATTAAAAAGCCTATCAAGGTTGAAGATGGTATAAATATGTATTGAGTTGTTGAGGGATAATAAAATAGATGTGGGTGATGAAAATTGCAAAATTGTAAGGTGAAAATTTGTGAAGTGCAGTGTGAGATTTCATGTGTTAGAATACTGGATGTAGTGAGCAAAAGGTATCTACAATCTTCAATAAGACTGTGAAGATATTGGTGATGCAGTGATGGACTTTTTTGTTGCATTGAAATGTATTTCTCATTGTAACACTCTTCTCTATCTTTTTTTCTATTCTGTTAGTGAGCCTTTCCTTCTTCTGGACAGTGAGCCCTCCAATAGAGAGCCCTTTGTAATCATTGTTGATATTACTTTATATTGTGAGCTAATACTAATTGTTGTTTTAACCTTATTGGGTTTTCCATATAAATTTGGTGTTCCATTGTGTATGGTGTTGCTTTGGTTCTGTTTTTGTTACCCTCTTTCATGATAAATCATTCTAATAGATTAAGGGTTAACTGAATTAATATGGATTTGAATTTTTGTGAGGGTTTTTAAGTTTTAAGGTATAAATGATTCACCCCCCTCTTAGTTTTCTTTTGTATTCTACAAAAATAACCCTACAATTCTTTTTGTGCCTCCTAAGATCAAACAAGTTAATAAACCTGCTCCTACACAATCACAACTTGAAAACTATGCAAAATGAAACCAAAATGCTAAAGAGCATAGGCATAGATGTTGTTCTATTGACCATAAGTTAAAAGAATAGAACAAACCAACAATCATGATTAAAATTTAACTCAAATAAAGCATGATGTTTCTCCACCTTTGCCACAAAAAAAACACATGAAACCTCTATGGATATTATCATTAAGCCTCTTGTTGTGATTAAATCAGATGATGATGATGAGAATGCTAAGATTGATGAGGAAGTGCATAATTGGCTAATTTTTTTATTTTCCTCTTCCATGAGCTTAGACAATAATGATTGTGATGATACTCCTAACAAGAGTGCATCACCATGTGTTGAAGCTGGTGATTGTCCTAGTATGAGAATTTTTGTTTCCCCTTTGGCTAGTCATCCAACTTATGCATATGGTGAACAATATTGGGATGTGGAAAACTTTCTATAGGCTGACTTGCATGTGTCATACTATCTTTTTTTCTTCATATTCATGTTCTTTGTGTGATTGCATGTGAATAATATGACCCCTATATTGTGCTGCTTGGTGTGCCTTTATGTTTGTGAGCTTACTTTGGATGACCCTTGACACTCCATTGGTGCAAGGATACAAAGGAATAAAATATTTCATGACATTTTTCTATTTGTATCTTTATTCTTCTATCTTTCATAACCATTTTCTTTTCTCGTCTTGTGTTTTATTTTGGGGATGATGCAAATTGTCGAGACATTCAGGTATCTTCCATGTTTACCCAAAAGGCTTATGTTCCTTTTCTCTCTATGTGTCATTATTCCTTTGTGTTCATTGCTCCATGAGTTATTTGGGGAATGATGACAATTCCAAGCTCGATTATATCACTATAGAAAATAAATATGCTAAACCCAAATCCATGGATCTCTTGTGAATTATCTTAGGATTTCATATGGGGGGAAACCTTCTTTTCATGATGTAGATTTATTTGGAAACATATAATTGGATATGGCTTTCCAAATAAGATCTCATGTCTCTTTCATCTATTGGATTTTATTGTATTCTACTTTAAAGTAATTTCTCACAACATGGTGTTTAGAAATTTATTTAAATTGGGGGGAATTATGCCTCCTACTTAATGTTGTGACCTCTTGTTCAAAGAGTGTTCTTATTTCACATGATGTGTCTTCTTTTTGGTGACATTGGGATTTATTTCCTTCAAGAGCATGACCTTTCTTGGCATATGAGATTCCTCTTAGTGGTAATTCTATGGCTTGCATTCCCTAAGGCACGAATATTTTACCTCTCAACTATTCCTCTCTTGATGGTGATATCGAGCATGATGTTCCTTAAAGTGAGACCTTTCATGAAATAAGCAAATCCCTTTTGACTATCTTAAAGCAAAACTTTTAGCCACTAAGAATAACACAACTTGCTTGGTGGTGCCTTTGTTTCACGAGTGTCTAGCATAACACAACTTGCTAGCATTTTGTTTGTCGTATGCAGTGCCTTATCAAATTTATCAAGGAGTATAACTTTGGTATGGTTGACATAAGGGAGCCTATATACCTAGCATGACTTTCCCATCACCACTTGTTTTGTGGATTCACACCTTGTAGACCTAATGTGTGTCTCTCATTTGTTTGGGCTCATTGAGTGTATATCAGATTTCACTTATGAGTGTGTTTCTTATGTCCACCTTGCATAACAAAACTTTATTGCTTGTGGTTCCATGAGAGCATGTTTGATGGACTTGGCATAACACAACTTGATAGTTCATATTTTTCTTTGCTTTAATTTTGACATTTTATGATGTTGTATCTTGTGGCATTGCTACATTCGTATGTCTCTTTGTGCCTTGTTAGTTTTCCATGGGATCCTTGATCCTAGGTGCTTCATCCTCCTCCTTATTACTTGTCATCTCATCTTTCTAAAAAGTGTACAATTAGACCTCTCTTAATTTATTTTTCTACTTTAGTGTGATGTTGAGCGTAGGGCTCATACTTTCACTAAAGTGTGGGCTAAATGTAGTGTATAAAAATGTATTCCTTTAAATTTTCACACTATGTGTGAGTCCCTTAATTAAATTGGACTTAATTAAGCTTCTAATTGCCTAAATTATGCATTCACAATCCTTATTATTCCCATTTTTTGAAAGGGAAACCAACATTAAACAAATGCTAACATTATTTTAAACACCTTGGAAATTGTGTGTCCCAGATTCAAGTCCCAAGACCCATTCACCCAAGGGAGAATGGGTCCTCCTTAAGACCTAGGTCCTAATTTTTAATATGTTTTGGGTAGCATTATAATGATTCAAATTCAAGTTTCAAATGTTGGCTTATGGAATCTAATTTTTAGGAAATTAGATAAACACATATAAATACAAGGTTATTTTATCAATTCAAATCCCAAGACTTCAAGAGATCAATCACAAGAGAAAATATTATTTTCAAGAGAATTGAAGAGAAAATTTATCAAGCATATACATAAACAATCAATATCATATCATCATGTCAAATTTATGTGTGTTCATGTTATGTTTTGGAGCTAACATTGTGATGTAGTTTTCAAGCATTCAAGCAAGCATTCAAGTGTCAAATCAATCTATCATTCAAGATAATTCAAGAAATATCAAATCCTTAGAGAGATGTGTTAAAATTTAATCCTCTAAGGGCATCCATTGAGGGTTTGGTGAGTTGTGACATATATTTTTTCATACATCAATCCTTGTCATTTATCATTCTTTCATTATCATGGTTTAATTACCAAAACAAGGTTTGACCAAGGCAAACCCCTATTCACCAAAACAAACAATTTTTCCCTCTCTTTATGTGTGTAGATTTGCAGGTGAAGAAGGATTAAAATTGGATCAAAAGTGAACTTTTACAAAGTTGTCATCAAAGTTGTCAAGCCATGGAAAATCACATAATTTGTTTCCAAATTTCTGATAGTGGAATCTGGCAGAATCAGGAGTACAGATCTGGGATCAGAGGACTGTGAAATCATATTTTAGAACCTTTCTCAAAGAGCCATTCACCCTAGGGTTAATCTGTACTAGCAGGACACTCAACAACCACTTTTGGTGACAAGTGCACATCAATTTCCCCTTCTTAGATATACCAGAAGATTGTAGTTTATGTTTGTGTTATCCTTTATTTTTTCATTTCAATTTTTGCATTGCATAATTGAGTTCATTAATAATTTTATTTTTATCTCCCCAAAGTTCATTTTAGTCATATTTTTCATTTTCTTTCATAAGGTTAACAACATATCTCCTAATAGGCTTGACTCACATTTTGGTTGAAAGTCAATCCTACCTTTGGGAGATCTCTTTTCCTAGTGAAATTAGAAGAAAGATAGGAACACCATCCTTATTCATTCCATATTGGCACTTAACCACATTTCATCCTCGTGAACCTATTTTTCTTCATTTCACTTCCAATACTTTTACTAAATATTTATTCCCAAATTCTTTAGTAGTTCAAATCTATGATGACTTTTGTTCATTATTTTTAATATTTATACATGCCATAACCATCTTTGTGGTATATTCCATTAATTCTTTGCTAATATTATTTGTACTTGGAAGCATCTTATTTATGTACCACCCTCTTTTTATTTTTAGCAGGTTTCCTCCTTTGTGGTGCTTTCTGGCACTCTCCTAGGTATCCTCCTCATCTATAGGAATTTCATCATCCTTCTATCCAATTCATCAAAATTCTAATATTCTATCACACCATTAGTTTTAGTGGATGAATTATCACAATCTATAGGCATTTATCCTTCTAATGTGGGTTCACCATTTAATTTACTTCTTGGGATTCCAACAATTATATATATTATTTGTCTCTCTTATTTTCTTCCTCATGTTTATATTTAGTTTTGATTTCTTCCCTTTGTTGAATGACACATGTACTACTCTTCCATGGCCATATAATATCAACTCTTATTTTCTAGCATCAAATATACCTTCATTTTGCATAATACATTTCAAATCTAGAATGATGTTAGATGAGTGGGGGTTCCTTCATGCATTTAAATAATTTCAAAACATATATTTTATAGTGATACCCATTAAATTCACTTCTACATATCTCCATTGTTCCTCAGGTACATTTGGGAGTCCCATCAACTAAAGCAATATCATAGGGTGACTTGTTTAGTCTCAAATCTCCAAATCCTTCCCAAATTTTCTTTGGCATAATATTAATGTAAATATAGTACAATGCATCTCTTACTAGTCTCCCATTAGGTTTAACATCCACACTTCTATTTATTTATGTTTTTAATTCATTTCTAATTTGTGTCTTCTTTTCTCTATACCCTATTTGTTGTAATATTTAGAAAATTGGTTAAGTTTTCCTAGCAAGTCTTCTTCTTCCACCAAATTTATAAATTATTTTAGACTTTTACCTATTTCTTCTTCTTTTATATTATTTGAATAGATTATTTATAATTCCTTAACACTAGATCATGCTCTACTTTATATGGATACTTTCTTTACTATTCCTCTAGTTCTTCTTGGGTTTGTTTAGTTTTGCTAGTGTCAATTCCTTCATGGGTGATTATTTTTTCTATGATTTTATTTTTCTTTCTCTTCAATGGATTTCATTTTATGTTTTTTTTATTCCTCTTCTAATCATCATTCTTTTGTCATCGAGTTTTATTTTATCTCCCCATATACTCTCAATCTCTATTTTCTTATATTCAATCTTTATTTTCTTATATTGCTTCACATTTTATTCTTATTTTGGCATTTTCAAAGTGCTTTAGCATCATGTAGTGTGTTTGGTAGAAAAATAACTTTTCTTCTCATTCCTTGTACTAGTCTATTATTAAAATTTGTGTTAGTTTTGGATAGTTGAATACATCAAGTGAATTGTCATTACAAAATCCACAATTTGATTTTTCTTCTTTATTTTTGCTTCTACACTCATTCACATAATGATATGACTTATCAAAATAATAACAATATTATTTTAGCATATTACTCTACCTTGATCACCCCTATAACTATTTTTATAGCTATGATGAGGCTCCTAATTTTTATATTTAGGGCAATGTATGGTTCATATTGTTGGATTTTCATTAATTTTTCCTCCTTGTCAATTTTTTGGTAGCCATGTGTTAGATAACCATTTAGATCACCTACAACTAATCCACGTGCTCTGGCCATGCATCTATTAATATATTATTCTTCTCTATTAATTTCCCTAACTATTGGCTCCTTATCTTCTTCAACTATTATAGGGTAGTTTCTATTTATATATCTATCTAATGTTTTGCATATACCAAAATAACAACCTTCTATTATTCTAAGGGTTTTATAAAATGATACCCTCATTTTGGTGGCTATGACCATCCTCGTTGAGTAAAATCTATTATCACAAGAGGTAAAGAGGACTGAGAATGCATGTCTCGATTACCGCAATTAGATTGACTATGACCTTAATGATGCCTAAAGGTGAAGATTGACCTTTGATAAAGGTGTGAGTTAGAGGAACCTTGGTAATGGAATAGGGGGAATTACTCTAATGAACAAGAAACACTTAGAGGTGAGAAAAATCAAGTATAACCTTATTAGATTGCAGTTGAATCTACATAATAAAATTAGAGAAAATAATGGCTTGAAAATAAAGTAATAAATTATTATTAATATAACAACTAGAAAAAATAACAACATTTCCATTTTTCCAAATTTTATAAAAAAATTTCACTTTAAAAGCATACCAAATTTGAGTATATCTACAAGGGATTCTAGGTCAATCCTCTAACAATATCATATTCCAAGAAAATGGTTTAGGCCATAAAGGATTGAAAAATTATGAATCCAATTCTATGTAGCTTGACCTTTGGGACAAAACTAGAAAATATACTTAAGAGATTCTTGATTACCACAAAAAGACATAAATACATAATACACAAGTATGCTAACTTGGAAGCAATGAGAAGGCATTGAAAAATGACACATGAGGAAAATGAGTGAGATTTGCTCAAGAATGGATGCCAAATCATTAATAGGGTAAAATCAAGCTAATGGGTCCAATTTTAGTGGAAGTGTTGGGCTAAGAAAATACCAATAGGAATGGGTACCCATTTAGGAATAAGGCCTCAAGCCTAAACACAAGATTAGTCAAAATTGTTACTTGTTATGGTTCAAGGTCTTGTGCCTAAATGGGTACCCATTATGAACACATACATATTTAGCAAAGGTATTTATTTAAAAAAATATCTGAGCTCATTTTCCTACTACAATGATGATGGTAGTGATAGCCTAAAGTATTACCCATTCGAATAGGTACCCACCATAGTGAACTCCACTCACAAACATTTTTCACCTCCTCCCTATAGCTACATATTTTCTTTAGGTGTAGGTGGGTTTTTTAGATTTTTCAATATTTATCCAATTTTAACGTTTAGAGTTTTAATGTATTTTTACAATGTTTAATCAAACACTATTAAAATACTAAGAAGTTCACCAAAATTGAAGCCCAAAACTATGCAACTTCAATTTTAAATATTAAGCCCTAAGTTCTAGGTAGACCCAACTTATCCTCTTGAAAAAAGTATAATATAAGGCTTAAAATAATTTTAAACCCCAATCCCAAACTACAAAATATAAACCAAGTACAAGCCATAAACATCCTAAACCATAAATCCTATATATCCCAAATCTAGTTAATTTCTAAACCCATCACAAACCCCAACCAAAACATCCTATTTCCTATAATGTTCTTCAAACCCTAAATCAAGAAAACCCTAGACAATAAACTCTATATTCCTTATTCAAGTAAATAAAATAAATTTTAGGGTATATGAGAAAAAATTAAAGAATAATATATGTCCCACTAAAGTAATTGATGTTAGGGATTCATTGCTACTTTAGTGAATGAGATCATGTGCAATCATACAAAATATCATTCTTGTTAACTAATCTATTTTCATCCTCATCATTCTTACCTTTTTAGAATATAAAATGCACTATTATCTTCAATTCCTACTACTATTTTCCAAGCATCCTCATTAGTTGCCTCTATGCAATTTTTGTGCTAGCTCTATAGGTATGTTGCTGATATGTGAATTGGAAAGTGGAAACAAAACCTCAAGTGCTTAATTAATAAATCAACAATGCACATTGCTCCCAATTTTTATAATCTAGACTAAAAGTATATAAATATTATTAAATATAAAAAATAACACACACTACTACTAAAATTTTAGGCTTTAACATACTATTAAAATTTTAGACTTTATAAAATTTTATTTTAGTTTTATTTGTAGATATGGAAAATGTACAAATTCGGTTTGACACACTTGATCCTGATCACTAACAACATTTCCTCCGGAATCATACTCTCAGCTTGTCATCATATTTTGTCTCTTAATTTAATAAATCATTGTTTATTTGATTAATTCTTTCTCCTCTATTGATTGAATTAATCAATTTAATTTAATTAACCTTATGTTTCAGTTTAATTGAATAAATCGTGTTATTTGATTAGAGTCTCTAAAGTCCTCTTATTAAATTAAATAAATTAAACCTTATTTGATTTAATCTAACATTTTATCACTTAGTTAAATAAATCAAAATCATTTATTTAATTAATCATTTCCTCTCAATTCTGATTTAAATCAATTCATCAATTTAAGTCAAAATTGTCAAATCATCTAATCCCTCATTAAATTAATCAAAATCTTGATTAAATTAATCCCTATCACTAAAATCTTCTAGAGAATGCAACTTGCACATGAAAATAGATTTAATTGGTTTATTAAACCTCTATTTTCCCTCACATGGCACCAAAAGGGAATATTCCCTCAAATTTTAATTCAAAATCCAAGTGGATGGGTACTTCCAACAAAGCATTCACTCCTCTTACATGTCCTTGCATTGAGCCAAGTGACATTAACTCCATTTCTTTCTCCCTCCAACATGTCACATTCAAATTTCAAATTTGAATCTCATGGCATTTATCATGCACATTGACCAAAATGTGCTCATTCCTCAACCATTCACATCTTGACAAGTGACACTTGGTCATTGTATGTTGATTGATCCCACATTGCTCAATTCCACTCTCTCTTCCATTTTGGAAATCTATAAATGAGAGACTCTTCCTCTCATTCTAACATCCACAATTTGAGTAAACTTACTATACTCAAATCCATCTTCAAGCATATCCATTCTCATATGTTATTATCAACCTCTTAGCTAGGTTATGTAGAAATTCAACCAACAAAGTGGATCAAATCATCAAAGCTTACAAAGGAGTTGGGAAAGGGCTAATTTCGACACATGAATTGGCACCAACTCCCCCATGGGATCAAGAGTTTGCATTGTTTAAATTAGGATTTCATTTATCTTCCATGTTTTGTTCTTCATTTTCCTATTTTCAACATTGTAAATGGATTTCATGGGGAATCCTTTTTTCTTGCTTGCATATGATCTAATATTGTGATTGTTTGCCTTATTTGTGCACATATGAAATTGGGGTTCACATTATTTAGATCATAAAATAATTTATTATATTAAACATTTGAACTCAAAAAAATTCTATAATATTTGATACATGATTAGATTAGATTCCCTAAAATTTTCTTGAAAAAAGTCTAATATAAGGCTTAAAATATTTTTAAACCCCTATCCCAAACTATAAAATATAAACTTAGTACAAGCCATAAACATCCTAAACCATAAATCATATATATCCCAAATCTAGTTAATTTCTAAACCCATTGCAAACCCCAACCAACACATCCTATTTCCTATAATGTTCTTCAAACCCTAAATCAAGAAAACCCTAAACAATAAAATCTATATTCCTTATTCAAGTAAATAAAATAAACTTTAGGGTATATGAGAAAAAATTAAAGAATAATATAAGTCCTACTAAAGTTAATGGATGTTAGGGATTCATTGCTACTTTAGTGAATGAGATCATGTGCAATCATACACAATATCATTCTTGTTAACTAATCTATTTTCATCCTTATCATTTTTACCCTTTTAGAATATACAATGCACTATTATCTTCAATTCCTACTACTACTTTCCAAGCATCCTCATTAGTTGCCTCTATGCAATTTTTGTGCTAGATCTATAGGTATTTTGCTGATATGTGAATTGGAAAGTGGAAACAAAACCTCAAGTGCTTAATTAATAAATCAACAATGCACATTGCTCCCAATTTTTATAATGTAGACTAAAATTATATAAATATTATTAAATATAAAAAATAAAACACACTACTACTAAAATTTTAGGCTTTAACATACTATTAAAATTTTAGACTTTATAAAATTTTATTTGTCTTATTTAAATCACAAAATAATTTATTTTATTAAAAATTTGAACTCAATTTTTTTTACAATATTTGATACATGATTAGATTAGATTGACCTAAAATTTATAAGTTATAGTAGACATCTCAATTAATTTGCCAATAGTATATCATAATTATTAGCTGCTTTAGGGCCATATTTCCAAAGTCTAGTTGCCACCATTGATTTAAAATATAATCTAATGAACCTCATTGTATTGTGTGAGGTAAAATGTACCCATGATCTATAACACTTATGGGGCCTAAAATTGCTTGTGGATCATTGATCTCTATTAAGATCAGCAATCCAAAGCTAATTTCGGATCTCATGAGAATTATAGATTGTAGGTAAATTATACCTCATGGAATATGATAAGGGCCATTAGATTTTATTTTAAATCAATGGTGGTTGTAGACACCGAAAATTGGTCTAGGCCTGTGAGGACCACTTTCGACATAATTTTCTAATGTCCATGGTCATGATTAAATAATGTTTATTATTTAATTACCTTTCTAATACATCTTTTCTCTATTATTTAAAATAACCTTTTTAATTATTTAATTAATTTATTATGACCCTTATTCAACTTTTCTTAATTAAATAAATCATATTTATTTAATTATGTCGCTAACTAATTAATTTTCATTTCTTAATTAAATTATTTATTATTTAATTAACCCCTTTATAATTTTTTGTCTATAATTAAATATTTATTATTTAATTATTCAATTAAACCTTTTCAACAGTCAATTAAATAAATTATATTATTTATTTAATTTAATCTTTCAATTTTTGAATGTTGAATTAAATTAACATTTAATTCATAATTAACTATTTCTATCACATTCTTTTGTCATCTAGTTGACTAATTATTCACTCACCCTCTGACTTGAGATCTATTTTAATCCGCCAGTTATCTCCGGATTCGATATCTGATCATCTTTGCGAGGAGACTCTTTGTCACAACTAGTTAGTTAACTAGTTCTGACTCATGTGCATGGATGTGTTTATTAATTAAATATCTTTATTTAATTAATTAATTCATGTGTGCATTCGAACAGATTATTCTTCGAGTTCCAACTTTGTCTTTGCCATTCAAAGTCTATTTCTTCTATTTTCAAAGACTCTCAACTGAAGATTAAATTTTTTATTTAATCTTGAACTCTTGTTCTTTCTATTTTCGAACAGTCTTGACACAAGATTAAGTTGTTATTCTAATTTAATCTTTATCTTGCAGAATTTCCTAACTCACATTCTATCTGACACAGAACTCACATCGCATGACATTCATCAATCTCGATCATTGATCTGTCTTTCGAATTTGAGCTGATCATTTGAAAACCCAAAATCTATAAATTGACCTATCATTATCATTATTCCTCCTCCCGAAATCAATACTTTTGAGAAGAAAATTTATCTTCGATATTTTGCTTAGATATAACAACTAGGTTATGCTTGTGTCAATACTAAAAATTTGAGGGCAAGCATATAAATACAACAAAATGGAGAAGGACAATCAAGATAATTCAAAGAATTGGACGCATATTCAGTGAGATTGTTTTAGTTTATTGTTTTTATTGTTCTTTGTTCATTTACTGGTTCTTTATTGTTTGATTTAGATTAATATTTGTTAGATTAGATTTAACCATCTTATTTGTGCATCAATTCCTTTTATCTATGTTACATTTGGTGAACATGACGTGAAGCATGCTTCAAATTTGCGACATCTTTCTGCCTTCCATTTTTTGTTTTCTAGGTTATTGTACGAAAAATCACATCCGATTGAAGAAACGATGCATCTGGCAACACGATCGACATCCACTACATTTTGCACCGCATCTGACTGCCAACATTGCACTGGATCTGACTGTCAACACTGAACCGCATCCGCATGTGAACATCATGACGCATCTATGGGTTGAAAAGCCGCATCTGCCTGGTAATAATTTTTTTTGTTTTTTTAACTTCCGTACATTCGTGTTTTTATTTTTCTTTTTTTGTGTTATTTTGTTTTTCGCTAATGTTTTGTTTGCAGCTATGTTTAGGAGGATTTTTTTTTTTTGCAGGACGAAGCGTAGAAGACCAAAAACCAAAAAAATATTTTCTATAGGATGAAAGCCGAAGACACAAAACTACTAATCAGTTTGCATGCAAGACCTAATGAAGACATTTTTTTTAGTTTATTTTATTTGGAAAGCTTTGTGTTTGGTAGTTTAGAAAATTTTCGTTTGGGTTTAAAAAGAACATGTGTTTTTCTTGCCTGAAGTTGTTTAGATAAAACCCCGATTCGGTATATCGAAGTATCCTCTCCCCTTGCACATTTAAGCAATCCTGGGTGTAAGAGAAACGATTATTGACTCTAGAAAATTTGGGCTTGCGTTTGTGGTTAAGAGTAACCAACGCGACTCCCAACTGGTATAGAAATTTTAATACTTGAGGAAAGCTCGGTATTACTGGAGCTCTTGTAGACAAGCTATTGATTTCCCAGTACCCTTGTGGTGTGTCAAAACTTGTAGAGCCTAACCTCTACAGATTGGGAAGATATTGTCTCTCACGTGGCCTTCATGAACGAGTGCCCGAATTAAAAGCCAACTTGTTGTAGTTTTTCCAAAATCCTTTCTATTTGCTGGTGTAGTAGATTCGGACCTGTGAAGCCATCTTACATATTTATAGTTCATGTGTTGAGATGAAATGTATGCCATGGGAGTTTCGTGGGTATTGCAGCTTGGCTACCCCATATAAATGAGTTTCGTGGATGGAAGCTAGTGGGGTAAGGCTACTAGTCATCCGCCTTGAATATGTGTAGATAGATTTATCCAAGTAAGAAATCAAGAAATATTGTCCAACACAGCCTAGGGTGTAATTTTTCTCTGGTTTTAAAAAGATCCAACACATCAAACTGAAAAAATATTGTATTTTGTGTTTTTTTTTCTGTATTCATCAAACATTTGATCAACAAACTAATTTAGTCAAAACATCATCATCAGAAAACCACAACTAACAAATTGAGCCACAACTATTAAAGTATGAACCAAATCTATCTTAGAGAGTCGTAATTGTTATTTTAAACACCGCATGTGTCTGTCAACAAAGTCTAGTTTCATAGGGTTTGGATATGGCACCACAATTGTCAATTGCAGAGCCGCATATGTTTTTGCGAGCTGCATCTGTCAAACGAAAAACTGCAACTTTCTATCAACAGGTTTAGTTTCATAGATTTCATATCATGACTCACATTTGTCTTAGAGAGTCACATCTGTGTGAAGTCAAAATTTCTTGTCAACATTCGAAACTAATTTTAGTCAAATCACCACATTTGCAACCCGAAACACATCTGCCAAAAATAGAACCGCATCTGATAGGTGAACTGCATTTGACTGTCAATAGAAAACCTCAAAAACTGCAAACTGAGTCTGAAAGCATAACTACCATTTTCACTTCTGTTTCTTACGATCAACCTTGGATAGAAACTAGATTTTTTTTCTCAAAAACCATGCATTATTAGGTGTCATATAAGTCTTAGCACTAATCATCATAAGTTGTATACATTTAGACACTTCCTAGGAAATTGCATAGTTCTAAGGAAATTGCATATAGTAGAATAGAACAACTTTCCATGTCATTGGACATGTTCACGTTTCGATTTGTCCTCATCATTGAAAACAGTCACTTTGGTCCTATTAGTGAATCTTTCCAACTCAATAGTCTAGTTTGGGAATTTCACCTTGTCAACTGACTTTGTCCTACAATCAAGTTCCTTGGTCAAGTCAAATCATTGCTTGGATTTATTCCATAGGTGGTAGGTTATACCCATATTAGAATCATTTACCATCATATTCTACTCGAGATTTTTCATATTGTCCATCCTAGCATACGTCATCTTAGTATACGTCATTCTAGAAATCTTTAGCAACATCCTTTATATTCAGAAAATCCAAAAAAAAATGTAGAAATAGGACATATCAGGGTTTAGACATAGTTTGCATTACCCCATTTTTGAGAAAATTTTTATGGTTGAAACAAGGTCTTAGAAGAAATATAGAACAATTTCAGATCCTAACGATTTTTTCAATCCTTTCGAAAATCAACCATCAAGGAAAGAAATACCACACAAACCTTTGCTTGAAAAACACGACACTAGAGATGCCAATGGGCGAGTTTTTGTTGAAGACATAGAAGTTGCAGTCCAAGATCCTGAGTTTGCATCATTTATGGATGAGTTTTTGGAAAATGACCCCCAATGATATCTAGAAAATTTTCTAGTAGAAGGTGTCACACTACCACTAGGATTTGATGTTCACACTTTGAAAACTGCATCTACTCAAACAACACAAACCATTACATCAAATGTTTCTATTCCCCAAATTACCACTGCAATACCAACTAGCATACCAACTCAAACATTGTCAATTGTAAACACAACCCCTTTCAACATAACACAAGGTTTACAATTCACTGTGGGGGCATCCTCGTGAAACCCCTTTGGCACAAAAACTATTGGTAAGAGGTCCAAAGTTGGCACAAACACAACCATAGGGATTACGCAGAACATTCCAACAGGAAATATTCCTACACCAAACCAGAACATTCTGATAGGAAATATTCCTACATCAAGCTAGAACATTCCAACATGGAATATTCCTATACCAAACAAGAGCATTCTGACAGGAAATATTCCTACATCAAGCCAAAACATTTTGACAGGATATACTCCCCCACCAATTCAGAACATTCAAACAAGATATATTCCTTCTCCAAATCACAACTCGTCACAAAACACAACATTTCAAAACACCTACATTGACCCAAACAACACAAAAAACATGTCCTTGACACAAGTAGATGTTCTACAAAACCAAATGCAAATTATTCAACAACAGATGGACAACATTTCTATGTCAGGAAAATGAACTATCTCAGTGCAAGATCTATGTCCATGTCCTTTTGACAAGGCACTCTACATGACACCCTACCCATACAAATATATTATACCAAATTTTCCTAAGTATAATGGGAGGAGGAATCCTTTAGAACACATTAGAGAATTCTCTACGAAATGTATGGACATATCATATGACCCCACATACTTGATGCAACTATTTCCACAAACCCTTGTCAGGATAGCACTTGAATGGTTCTCTAAATTACCATATGGTATACGATCCTGGGGAGAATTAGCTGAGAAGTTTGTTGAACACTTTTCCTTTAACATAGAAAATGAAGTAACAATAGCTACCTTATGTCACACAAGACAAGAAGAAGGTGAAACTTTCACCACTTTCTTCCAGAGATGGAGAATTTTAGCTAGCAGATGTCCACTTGAAATACCAGAAAAACAAAAAGTCATGATATTCCTTGAAAATATCAATCCAAGAATGAGAGGTGACTTAAGGGTACATTGTTGTACTTCATTCCTAGAATTGGTAAAAAAGGGGATCATCCTTGAAAAAGGCCTTATTGACAATGGAGAAATAAAAGTACCAAGCAGAAACCCAGTTGTTCAACATCAAAATGTTCCCAACGATAGAAACAAGTTCTGGTCTAGAAACAAAAATGTTACCAATGACAGTATTGTCAATGCTAAGACCATACATGTGGGACCAGTCATTAAACTTAGAGGTTACAAACCCAATCAAGACATGACAAACAATCCAGATCAAACAACTAATTTTGTCCAAAATTCACAACAACAATGCCCACAAAGGTGATTTCCTAAATGTGAATTTACCCCTTTGGGGCAACCAATCAAGACAATCTTCAAAGAGCTGATTAAACACGATCTCATAAAACCATTGGAACCAAGATAATATGGTTCTGGATAGTTTAAACCTTCATGGTGGGATGATAATGCCTATTGTGAATATCATCAAACAAAAGGACACAACCTACAAAAATGTCGACAACTGAAGAATATCATACAAGACTTTGTTGAAGATAAAACAATAGAGGTCAATGGATAAAAAAATACCAAGAACACTGATCATAAGGTCTTCATGGATCTATTACATGATCACATGAAAGGAAAGGCCTCCAGTTTAGGAAAAAAGAATATTCCATCAGCCAATTATACCAATACCAAGTACGACTATGGTAAAGGTACGATTAGTAACCACCTCTGAGCTGCAAACGAAAATGTCCATACCATTACCATCAAGAAGTGTATTTAACACACTGTAAATACATGTTGAACCAAAATAACTCTTCCAGGTCCTTCTTCCAAACCACCTACATAGTCCTCCAAGTCTAAGTACAATCTACTTGAACAACTAAGTAAGACCCCAACCCAGATATCCATCTTGGAATTGTTGAATTTGTCACCTGATCATCGAGCTATTCTTGAAAAAGCCTTACATAACACGACTGTCCCTACCAACTTAGATTTCAATCATTTCAAAGAAATGGTAGGATATTTAACCAACTCCCATCACGCCACATTTTCCCAACAAGATTACTCAACATAAAAGATCGAGCATAATGACCCATTACATCTTGAAGTCTTAGTCCATCAAACAAAAGTTAGATGAGTCTTGGTAGACAGAGGAGCAGGTTTGAACCTGTGTACAAAAAATTGGTTAAGGCATTAGGATTCTCAGAAGCATGCGTGGACACCTCTAAAAGTATAGTCATCAAGGCTTATGATGATGAGGAAAGATCATCCAAAGGAGTTGTCACACTCCCAATCAGAATTGGCCCAACAGTTATGAACACTAGCTTCCAAGTCTTGGATCTCACCCTTCCATATAACCTCTTGTTTGGTAGACCATGGATACATGCAATGAAAGTCGTACCTTCCACATATCACCAATGTATCAAATTCCCGTATAATGGCACCACGATCACAATTGATGGTGATCCATATCCTTTTCAATATTGTACAAGCCTAAAGGAAATTCCATAATGATAGGTTCCCATTAATCAACAAGCTTCATCATCCACTTTGTCCCTATATGTTGACCCATCACATCTCATCAAGTCCATTTCATTAAAACCACCATCATCCACTCCCAAAGTTGAGATCCAAGACAAAGGTTGTGGAGAGTATCACATGAAGGCATCTTACTGTGTCAGTCAGCTGGTTCCACCCAAGGCATATGGTTTACCCCTGGCAGATAGAAGATAATCTATTGTCACATTTAATGTTCCCCCTACAATGACATTAACCAAATGGGGAGAGTTAAGTGAAGAAATTGTGGATCAAGGTGATATTATCTCCTGGTTGTACCAGGATGACAATGAATACCCCTCATTGTCTATTAAAATAGCTAAAGATCAATATGGAAAAGGCTTTAAGATAATTCAAAAAAAAGGCTATGATGGACATAGTGGGTTAGGGTTACATCAAACTGGAAGGAAAAAACCTATCATTGTCTCACCATGATCGAAAGGTCTAGGGCTAGGGTGTCAACCACTTAGAATTGGGTTTCCTAGTACTGCACCACCATTTGAAGAGGAAGTAAGTTCTTATGAATACATCAAGATATCTCACAAACCACTTTCCCCAGTTTACAATGAATCCCCTAACTCAAGTGATTATGAATGGGATTCCCTTTCCTCAACCAACACCATGAACCTAGATAATTTGTTTGGAGAACTAGAAAAAGTGATAAACCCCATACCAAATCCATCTAGTCCTTGTAATAAAAAGTCCTTATCCAAAGAAGAATGGATTAAACACTATTATTGGGAAAACCCTGATCACGCATCTTGGGCACCTGACGAACCATCTTCTAATGACCTAGCTGTTACAATAGTCCCACATCAGAATTTACCTACCCATAAGAAAAAGGACAAGAAGGAGTTAGTCCAAAACTTCTGTGACCATGTCAACCACTCTGTATTCACCTTGTCAACTTCCACATTTGATAACTTTGATGATGACATGCCTCTCATATATCCCCAACTTATCGACTGGGATCAACAAGGTACACCCATCTTAGACATATTTGAGAACGACGAAGCAATAGATGAGTTCATGGGACTTCGAGAAGGCATACCTAGAGGGGATCATAAGGTTGGTTTTACCATAGACTTGGATGGAAAAGAATATTTTGGGGAGCATGTTTACACCTCTCGTCACAAAAGTGAGAATAAAAAGAAAAATGATGAAAATGAGAAAAATGACAAGTCCCTAGGTGAAAACTGAAAGGCGCCTTTGGACAAAGAAAAATAAAAAATAAAGGACGTATCCGAGGGCGAAAACCTCTCTGAGGCACCCAAGGATAGATGTTTAAACATTCTCCTAGTTGCGTAGGAATAGTCACCGATGCTAGTGGAAGATTCTATTGCAGTCAACATAAATACAAAAGAAAACCCTAAGATGGTATATTTTGCAACATCATTGATAGAGACAGAACAACCCAAGTCTAAGGACTTCTTCACAAAGAGACAAATAAAATTTGCATGGTCATATACAAACATGCCTAGGCTGGATCTAGACCTAATATTGCACCACCTACCATTATAGACATGTATTAAGCAAGTCAAACTAAAGTTAAGGAAAATGCATCCGCAAATTACTCTAATGGCTAAGGCAGAACTCAAGAAACTTTTGGATGTCAGATTCATAAGATCCATAGACTATGCTGACTAGATTTCAAATATTGTGCTAGTGACTAAACCAACTAGGGGCATTCACATTTTTAGAGACTTTAGAGACATCAACAAGGCATGTCCTAAGGATGATTTCCCTTTTTCGAACATTAACATGATAGTAGATCTTACAATAGGATACAAGATGCTATCCCTCATTGATGGTTTCTCTGGATATAACTAAATCAAAATTGCAGTTGAAGACCAACACAAAACAACTTTCACATGTCCATGGGGAACATACTATTGGAATGTTATGCCTTTTGGGCTTAAGAATGCAGGAGCTACGTATCGACGTGCAATGACTACTATTTTTCAGGACTTTGTATATACTTTCATAGAAGATTATGTCGATGAAATTATAGCTAAATTAGTAACAAGGGCAGATCATTTGAATGTTCTAGACAAGATATTCCAAAGGCTAGAGAATTACAACATCAGACTAAACCTAAAGAAATGTGTCTTTGGAGTGAAATCAGGGAAACTTCTAGGTTACATCATTTCTAGAAGAGGAACCAAAGTAGATCTAGAGAAGGTAAAAAATATTGTAGAAATGCCTCCCCCAGTCTGCATTGGTCAACTAAGAACACTATAGGGAAGATTACAATCTATCTGACACTTCATTATACAACTAGCAGACAAAATACACCCATTTCAAAATTTACTCAAGAAAGGAGTACAATTTGTATGGACACCTAAATTTTAGGAATCTTTCCAACAAATCAAGGATTATCTGCTCACTCCACCAGTATTGATGCCACCTAAAGATGGAAAAACTTTGATACTATACATTTCAACAACTCAGTCAGCATTAGGATCCCTTCTCACACAAAATGATGATCAAGGTCATGAAAGGGTAGTGTATTACATCGACCATACCTTAGTAGGATATGAATTAAATTACAACAACATAGAACGTGCCTGTCTTGTGGTAGTCTTTGCTACTCAAAAAATTTGGCACTATATGTCGAGCCACCAATCCATGTTGGTTGCAAAGATTGATCCCCTCAAATATATCCTAAGTAAAGCAACATTAATAGGTTGATTGGCTAAATGGGTGATTATACTTAGTGAATATGACATCCAATATGTGGAGAGGAAAGCTATAAAAGGACAAGTAATTATAGATCAGTTAGCAGATGTACCGATGAAGGCAGGCCATCCTTTAGTCACAGATTTTCCAGATGAATTTATCTTCAACATTGACACTAGAACCAAATGGAAATTATAATTTGAAGGGTCACATACAAATCGTGGTTCAGGAGCATGTATACTATTTGTTACACCTCAGGGCGATACTATTCCAAAATCATTCAGGAAGCCTTAGTGATAGGACTAAGAATGGCATCCCAATGGAAAATTAAGAGTCTACATGTTTATGGTGATTCTCAGCTAGTAGTCTGACAAGTAAATGATGATTGTGAGACTAAGGACGAAAAACTTGCCCCCTACAAGTGCATGGCTGATAGTTTCAAGCAGTACTTTGATGAAATCACCTTTCAAAAAATACCACGTATTCAAAATAGGGCAGTAGATGCTATGACAACTATGAGTTCCTTACTGGATATTCCTAGCAACATGCCTAACTTTGAGTTTTTGGTCAAACAGTTGTTGGTCCCCACCTATGATGTCCCAGATTCTACGATGGTGTGTACAATTGTTGGTCTTGCTTCCCCTTGGTACAAGGATGTATATGACAATCTAAATTCCCAAATCTTACTTGTAGACCTACCAAACAACCATCATATAACCTTTGTCCATAAGTTAGCTAAATACACCATCATCGTAGATACCCTGTATAGACGTACCTTAGAAATACCCTAATGAGATGTCTCAATGCTGAAGAAGCACAAAAAACCTTGCAAGCGGTGCACGAGGGTATATGTGGTTCCCATTCTAGTGGTCCTACTTTAGCCCATAAGATTATGAGATTAGGTTATTATTGGCCTACAATGGAAAATGACTCATGTATATCTTTGTTAAGAAATGTAGACAGTTTCATATACATGGAGATTTGATAAGAGAACCAGCACAGGAGCTTCATCTGATTACTTCACCATGGCCCTTTTCCCAATGGGGACTTGACCTCATAGGTAAGATACACCCTCCATCATCCAATGGCCATAAATTCATAATAACCGCAACCGAATACTTCACCAAATGGATTGAAGCTATTCCCATGACCTACATCATCGACACACAAATATCCAAGTTTATTCTAAACTATATCATTTTTTGGTATGGTGTACCCCAATCCATTATCACAGACAATGGCCGTCCATTCAAAAACCAAGAATTCCGCCACCTATGTGAAGAATTCCACATCCAACATCATTTTTCCACTCCATATTATCCACAAGGTAATGGCCAAGCCGAGGCATCTAATAAAACCATTGTTAGAATCCTCAAAAAGACTGTCAATGACGCTGGCCATGACTGGCATCTACAACTTAATCCTGCCTTATGGGCTTACCACACTAGCATCTGTACTCCCACCGATGCCACTCCATACTCCCTAGTATTAAGCTCTGAAGCTATCTTACCTATTGAGGTTGAAATTCCTTCCCTAAGGGTATCCTTGAAAGGTCATATTGATGATGAAGAATACCGTGTATCTAGATAAAAAGAGCTAGAATTACTAGATGAATGAAGACAAAAGGCACTAGATCATTTGCAAGCATATCAGAATCGTCTTCGTCATAGCTATAATAGGAAAGTTCTAAATAAACACTTTGACATTGATGACCTAGTTTTGATGGAGAATCCCAAGAATCAAGCTAAACGAGAAAAGCCAGGAAAGTTTAAACCTAATTGGTTAGGGCCCTATATAGTCACAAAAGCATTTGGATTAGGAGCGTATCAACTCTCTACCCCTGAAGGAGAACCACTTTTGTCACCAATCAATAGCCTTCATCTAAAGAGGTTCTATGCATAGCTTCTAAGAATCTATCTTAATTGAGAAAATACAAAAAATTGGAAAAAAAAAAAATCATTACCTTGATGAAAACCTGGCAAATAGGCATCTTTGTAACACCAAAAAAATTGAAAAAATTGAAAAAAAATAATATAGTAAAGAGAAATAATCCATCCACTAGTGAAAACCACTTCGGTGGCGCTATGGATAAGTACCATGGTGAAAACCTGGAAAATAGGAGCCATGTGTAGTCAACTTCGCTCCTTCGTCTACCATCATTCCAATCAAACTTTTCACTCTCATTCATAATAAATGGTCATCTTATCCATTACTTGGAACGATTGACATCAAGTCCATTCCATCAAATTCCCCACTCCATCATGTATGTCTTATTCCCAACTGGGGGAAAATCCTTATCCTATGTCATGTGGACCCTGTACATAGCATTACACCATCAGAAAATGTCCTAGGAAAAACCAAAAACATTAGAAAACTTGAAAAAAATCCAAAAAAATCAAAACATGTTAGAAAATCCCAAAAATAGAGTCAGGTCAATCATGTTAAGTCAGTCGTAGACATAGTCGAACTACGTTGCCTCTATGACTGGACGTAGGCAAGGCCATCTGTCGATGTGCCCCCAAGGCGTTAGGTATGTTTGTCTAGGTTTCTCATGTCTCACACACATTAAATCATGACTCTTTGTACATTCAAAGTCATTGGTTGTGTCGAACTATGAGATCTCTATGTGTACAACGTAGGAAAGGCTAATCAATTGATGAGCTCGTGAGACCACACTAGGTTAGTCCAATAGGGTTGATCACATTCACTATCACACATGTTGCATGTCATTGGCTTAAGTAAATATGTTCAGTTAGATATGCCAGTTAATGTTTGGTCGAACTACAAGGTCTCTACGTGTACAACATAGGCAAGGCTAATCAATCGATGAGCCCCCAAGGCTGAATTAGGTTAGTCCTTTAGGGTGAATCATCTCAAGTCATACACTGTGGATACACACACACACACTTATAATAGTCAAGAAATCAAAACAAGTCATGCATTAACAAGGAAAGTATCTCAATACTATCATCAAGTCAAACCAACCACATTGTTAGAGTGATCAACTTATGTCTTAAGAAAGATATGTCTTTCTTGTCAACAAACACAGTCCAATTGCCATAGCCTCATATAGCTTGTCACATCAACGTCATCAGGCTCCAACATCTTATATGACAAGTGTCTTTCTGAAACCAGGCTTTGTCATTCCTTACACAGATAGTCACCAAGTCGAAACCAAGCTCAACGTCTTATGCGATATGTCTCATCCCTCAGATCAAGCTATGTCAAACATCAAACAGTCCCATAAGATCAAGTTTTGGAAAATAATTTTATTTGGATTTATGACTTTATATCTTATTTTGTCTTATCTCTTTATTGATTTATGCATGAGTCCGATTACTAGCTTTCTGAAGGATGTCCCTTGAAGAATTTAGAGAAGCAAGGATGTCTCAGGACTGTTTTTCTTTGACTGTTGTCTATCAACTGTCTTTTAAAACTTTGAATTTTGAATCATGTTACTAGTTTCCTCAAGGATGTCCTATCAAGTATTTATAAAAGCAATGATGTCTCATGACCCATCTTTTATTTATTTGTTGTCTTTGGTTTGTCTAGACAAAACGACTGGGGCAATCTTGTCCTAAGTTTGAGTTATGACATCCCTTGTCTGTGACTATCTATTTTTCGCAGATGGATGAATTTGTACACCATGGTCTATATCATATCATGGTGTGTACTATCCATTTGTGTCAGTCTCACCCAATGATGATAAAAATGCAAGCTTAGCATATATGGAAAAATATCGAAGATCATATATTTTTCAATCAATCTCCTTCATTGTTTCTTACTAACATTCTAAATGCACCATACTAACATTTCTCTTGTTCGACATAATGATAGAGTCTCGTGACACAATGAAATAATTATCTCATCTGCATATGAATATATTCTATAAACATTTCATACAGTTACATTGCATTTGAAACATGTAGTAACATTGATATCTTCATTGCATATATAGGAAAATCATGACATAAAAAAGCATTCCAGTCATGATTTTATGGATGTAAACATTGTAGGTGCATATAAAACCATCACATGTAAATAAGAATCATATAGTACATTAGATCCATCATCAATAAATACATCATAACATAATAGACTGCATAAACTCATCATAATGTAGAAACATTCATTCATAACACATATACATACATCATCTAGGAAACTAAATCATATAGAAGCACTGCATCATCATATAAGAGAACTGCATATCATATAGAAGCTGCCAAAAATTATATATATATCGCTCCAAATAATGTGTCACAGTACAATATCAGAGTGTATCCATAAATAAAAATGAGCTCGCAGGCTCTCTGATCAAAGTACAATGTCTACATATACAACAATGTCAATGTATCCCACTGCCACTACTACCATGTGGTGAAGGTGGAGGAAACTGCCTCAAAGGTGCCCTCTATGAGGTGGAAGGCTTGTCATATGGACCTAATCTTGGTGGAATTTCCACACCCTCTGTACTCTAAGTCCTAGTCTAACTCCTGCTCTGTGACCTGTGGCTCCAAACTTCTAAAGAGCTAGGAGCTCATCTCTCTCCTGGCACCACTGACTCATATAGATCTCTGTAATATGTAGCCCTCTCTACTGATCTGAATAGCTCATGAACCATACCATTAGATGAAGTGCCACTACAAATCTCTGCCAATATCTACCTCGACATGCTCCTCTACAACTGCCTCCTCGACAACATGCTCATCTCCAACCTATGCCTCTGCTCCACCCCCGATGTCCAACATCGATACATCCTATCTCCGCCTCTTGAATAGGTGATAGTCCACCTACTTGATGACCTCTCTGACCTCTCCATCCTCATCTACCACCACCTCCACCTCTCCCATCATCACCACCACCCCTACCACCACCTCTTCCACCACCTCTACCCCTACGCGCCCTCTCGGCCCTGTACCTTGTCTCTCAACTGGTGTTGGCTGGTCCAGATCTATATAAGGAATTGGATGATGCTCTGCCCACCATGTGTCATAAGCATCTATAGTCCCTGGATCTATTACTCCGCCTCTCCATCCTCATTGTAAAGGTTGTAATGCTTGAATCTCTACCTCTTTAGTAGCTAATGGTATCATAGGCCCCCAATGTGGAACCTCTCTAGAAGGTCAAGCAAACTCTACTCTATCTCTAGGCTCATCTTGAACCTCCCAAAACTGTCTCAAAACCTGATCCGATAGATGTCTCTATGATGTGTAAACTTGAAATAGTCCTACCAATCAAATATTGTGTCTGCCTACAAAATGATAAATGCATATCCTCATCTAACCATCTCTTGCAGTCCATGTATGGCCTCCAAGTGAACTGATCCAATGTATCTAATGGATGTCTCCAAAAACCTGTGTCTCCCACATGACTTTGAGTAATTTTTCCCGTATACTGGAAAACATACAAAAATCTAGCCTCTCACTCTATAGTAACCAGAGGATGAAATACTACTATACGCTCCCATGCCCAAACCATGAGAAGAGTGGTACCACAACTCATAGACTGTGCATCTCTATAAACTATATCGTGTAGATGAAAATACAAATGCCTAATAAACAAGGACCCCAAGCATACATGGCCTCTCTCTCTAACATCCCCACAAGCATCTCTCCCCATCCGATAGGAAAACCATGACCCTGTCAGTCAGGAAGAACTATCCCCCCAATCAAAGTATATAGGATGCAATCAATCCTCTCATACCTATTAGCCAAAACTTGCCATCTAATCTCATATTGTTTTATCCATAGACTCCTGATATCATCATACACATAAAATCTAGAGAGCTCACTGAATCTGTGCTAGGTATCATACATAACCTGATCTCATCTAATAGGAAGTCTCAAAATCCTATAGACATCCTCTAATGTAACCGTCGCCTCCCCAGTCGGCAAATGAAATGATGAAGTCTTAGAATGCCATCGCTCACACAAAGCGGTAAGCATACATCTGTTTGTCTAAATCGTGGGCATAATCAGCACATGATGTAGTCCAAGTATCCAAAGTAATCATGTCTCTGCACTGACCAACCGATCTCTCAGCTCGAAAGTATTAGGACATGACTCTCGGGTATAAATGGGATCTAAAACAACTTACAAAGTGCATTTCAACCATGATGTCAAATATCAAAAATTTTAGGTTTTTTTCTCATAATTTTTTTTTTTTTTCCAAAAATTTAACAACCAAATTCGGCTCACTATAGCTCATGCAGTGCATTCCTACAAATGTGTTTTGCAAAAAAAGGCATTTGCGTCGCACATTTCATATGCATTGCACAAATTCCTACATTTCAAAAACCATGCAAATGCGTTTCACAAATACAAATGTGGTGCATAATTCATTCTGCCTATCTATATGCATATGTGTTTCACAAATTCAAATGCGGTGCAAATTCTATCTATCTACCTAAATGCATATGTGTTTCATCATATCACATGCATTGCATTATCCTACGTGCACCTATCCTAAATGCAAATGCAATGCATTTATACAAATGCGGTGCATTATATATCAAATGTGTTGACTGCCTAAATGACCTAACTTAGCCTAGACGTTTTTTAACATATGCATCATTCCAAAAGCACATGCATTGTAAATGAATGCATATGCGTTGATCGTGAAAGACCGCATGTGCAAATAAATTTTTGAGTGCCTAAAACTATGTGCAAAATTAAATTTCAAAAGCTTATTTTAGGGTACATACTGGTGGTCCTGCATCGACTAGCCATCTGATGTCCGGATCCAATAACCGCGATGTGAGGTATAGGGAACTAGAGTCATCTTTGTCCAATACTCAAAGAAAAAATCTCAATTCTTCAACTCTTTCGGGTGCTAATGAATTTGTTTTCAACCTAATTTATATTTATACCTAGGGTAGGGGTGGCATTTCTTCTGACCTTGTCTATTGGCCACATAAAATTTCAACTTCTACTGACTTGTACATGTTCCTAACACTTCCAAATTCAATTCCGTCAACTTCATAGCATTTCTAACTATCAAATTGACTTATCGGGAATATCTCCTGATTTTTTTGAAATTTTTCAAAAATTTGTCAATTTTCCCGAGGGGGCATACCCTAACCTATTTCATGCTCGGGCATAATCAGAGCATATTTTCTTTGACACAATGCTGAAACGACATTGTATCAAAGAGGGGCAAACTGTAGACACCAAAAATTGGTCTAGGCCTGCGAGTACCACTTTCTACATAATTTTCTAATGTCCATGGTCATGATTAAATAATGTTTATTATTTAATTACCTTTCTAATACATCTTTCCTCTATTATTTAAAATAACCCTTTTAATTATTTAATTAATTCATTATGACCCCTATTCAACTTTGATTAATTAAATAAATCATATTTATTTAATTATGTCGCTAACTAATTAATTTTCCTTTCTTAATTAAATGATTTATTATTTAATTAACCTCGTTATCATATTTCATCTATAATTAAATATTTATTATTTAATTAATAAATTAAACCTTTTCAACAATCAATTAAATACATTACATTATTTATTTAATTTAATCTTTCAATTTTCGAATGTTGAATTAAATTAGTATTTAATTCATAATTAACTGTTTCTATCACATTCTTCTGTCATCTAGTTGACTAATTATTCACTCGCCCTCTGACTTGAGATCTATTTTAATCCACTAGTTATCTCCGGATTCGATATTTGATCGTCTCTGCGAGGAGACTCTGTCACAACTAGTCAGTTAACTAGTTCTAACTCATGTGCACATGAATGTGTTTATTAATTAAATATCTTTATTTAATTAATTAATTCATGTGTGCATTTGAACAGATTATTCTTCGAGCTCCAACTTTGTCTTTGCCATTCAAAGTCTATTTCTTCTATTTTTGAAGACTCTCAACTGAAGATTAAATTGTTTATTTAATATTGAACTCTTGTTCTTTCTATTTTTGAACAGTCCTGACACAAGATTAAGTTGTTCTAATTTAATCTTTATCCTGTAGAATTTCCTAACTCACATTCTATCTGACACAGAACTCACATCGCATGACATTCATCAATTTGGATCGTTGATCTCTCTTTCGAATATGAGCTGATCATTCGAAAACTAAAAATCTATAAATTGTCATTATCATTATTCCTCCTCCCGAAATCAATACTTTTGAGAAGAAACTTTATCTTCGATATTTTTTCTTAGACATTATAACTAGGTTATGCTTGCATCAATACTAAAAATCTGAGGGCAAGAATACAGATACAACAAAATGGAGAAGGACAATCAAAATAATTTGAAGAAGTGGATGCATATTCAGTGAGATTGTTTCAGTTTATTGTTTTCATTGTTCTTCATTCATTTAATCGTTCTTTATTGTTTGATTTAGATTAATATTTGTTAGATTAGATTTAACCATCTCATCTGTGCAGCAATTCTATTTTTTGAATGTTGAATTAAATTATTTAATTCATAATTAACTATTTTTGTCACATTCTTTTGTCATCCAATTGACTAATTATTCACCCACCCTCTGACTTGAGATCTATTTTAATCTGCCAGTTATCTTCAGTTTCGATATCTGATCATCTCTGCGAGGAGACTCTTTTTCACAACTAGTTAGTTAACTAGTTCTAACTCATGTGCATGAATGTGTTTATTAATTAAATATCTTTATTTAATTAATTAATTCATGTGTGCATTTGAACAGATTATTCTTCGAGTTCCAACTTTGTCTTTTCCATTCAAACTCTATTTCTTCTATTTTTGAAGACTCTCAACTGAAGATTAAATTGTTTATTTAATCTTGAACTCTTGTTCTTTCTATTTTCGAATAGTCCTGACACAAGATTAAGTTGTTCTAATTTAATCTTTATCCTGCAAAATTTCCTAACTCACATCGCATGGCATTCATCAATCTCAATCATTGATCTCTCTTTCGAATCTAAGCCAACCATTTGAAAACCCAAAATCTATAAATTGACCTATCATTATCATTATTCCTCCTCCTGAAGTCAATACTTTTGAGAAGAAACTTTATCTTTGATATTTTTCTTAGACATTACAGCCGGGTTATGCTTGCATCAATACTGAAAGTCTAACAAAATATTATTGCAACCAAATATTATAAAGTCTACTGCTTAAACCATAATATTTTTTTTAAATGGAAGGATTCACCATCATAAATAGTGTATTTTCCTATTATTTAAAGATTCACCAATATTTTCTACAAAATTTCAGTGGTGCACAAATTTGTCAATAAAATTAATAATTTTTTTTTTAAAAGGAAATATTTGCCAATAGAAATTAATATATTTTTCTAAAATATAAAAGATTCACTAAGATTTTATATAGTTTTTTGAGGGGGGTTTCTTAAAGTTACCACTAGAAATTATATCAAAAAAATATAATATGGGACCAAATATGATATTTTCCTTGAACATCAAAAGGAGAATACACATTAGTAAGAACAAGGGAGCTACATGAATAAAAACAAAAACCCACCAATGATAAGGAGTGTTTTCTCATAATAAAACAAGAAGGGTTAAATGGAAAGGATGCTATAATAAATCCATCCCTTAAACATAACCATAAGATCTAACATACTAATAATAGATTCCTCCTCAAATATTTAAAGATAATGTAGCCATATCCTCCATTGGTAACTTAGTTTCTTGAAGAAAGATGATAGCAAGGTTATGTTCTTGGATAATATCTTGAACAACCTTTAATCAAGGGTTTCTACTAAAAAACTTTGAGTTCTATAAAGTCATAACTTTTTAGCAAAAGGGAAGTGAGATTATAATTTTTTAATGACACCAAATGTAACTATTGGTACCTCTATCATTTTCACCTTCTCCTAATATCCTTTTCACCCCACTTTGGAGATTTTATGTAAACCAAACTTGATGATATGTTAATTTTTGTTAAGCTAAAAAAGACATATATTTCTTCTTAAGACCATCTTCCACACCTAGTACTTTAGGAGCTTCTAGCATATCATAAATTATATAACCTCCATCTTGAGACTCTTGAAAAATAAGAAAAGATAAAATATAATTGGAGTTGATTGTATCAACATCCTAAGATAAAAATATTTATCCATAAGGCTATGAAAGGTGGAAGGTTCAAATCCTATTTCCCTTTAAAATATTAAATAAAAATATATATATGATAAACTCAAAAAATTACATAAGAAAAACAAATCCTCAACCCTATTTCCCCTCATATTGCTACTAGGCCACAAGACATACCCCATCCTACCATCATAGACAACCCTTTGAGAAACTTGGATGGTGAGGAGAAAGATAGATGTCCTACATCAGACATAGATAATGTTGGATTTATTGTTGCATATCATAGATGGTGGGAGACCACACGTCCAAATCGTGTATTCCCTGCTAACCATCCTACTAGAAATCATAGGCTATGGCCATGATACTCAGAGGATCATGAGGATGATGATGGAGATATGTGAGCAGATGATGATGATGATGATGGGCATCAACCATTCGTAGTGACTGCGAGAGGTATAAAATAGAACAAGGAGGCAAGATATGACCCCACATATCTTGAACACATCCTATGATACCTAAGAGACTACCCACCTATGAGCATGGAGAGAGAAATAATGCATCCAAAAAATTTCACCCAACCTCCCAAGTGAGTCCAAGCCTAGGAATAGTAGTGCAATGTTAAGATCTTGATTGGTGAGATGGTGATCCTAGTTGTATGCTATTTTATGATGCTTATCTTATGTATTTATATGTTATGCTATAATTTTATACTTATATGATGCTTGTATCTGATATCATTCTATGTTTTTATTATTTTATAGTTGGTACCCAAGAGTGGATTGAATTTATGAGTCTAGTGCTATTAGATATGGCTCCCAATATTCCTCCCCATCTACTAGTATGTGCAAAGCATCGACCACCAAAAATTGTCAGGTGCCATGCAGATATTTTCAAACCCTTATCATGATAGAGGATGATATATGGTGATCTAATATCCGAGAGAGATTGAGCCCCTGTCATGAGCGAGGCACATGATATTTTGTGAGAGGAGCTTGATAGGGTACATATGAAGAGAGATCATCTCTAGGAGTAGCACACAATAACATTATGGATAAAGTTTAGATTAGAGGTGAGTTGTGGGCTATATTGGCATGGAGTAGCACTAGAAGCCACTCACAATTTATGGTCTCACACTAACCACCACCACTAGGTCTTAAGGATTATGGTAGTCATAAGACTACTAGATGACGATCTATTTTTGTATGACAACACATTTTGTCAAAGTAGTTTATGATGATGTATATAAAAGAAATGATATATGAGCATGCATTAATTAATTTTTCTTATTTTCTAATAACATGCATTATATTTCCATATATGTCAAATTTAATATAATTTTGGTCTATTAAACAATCTAGTTAATACTATTCAATAAATACTACAATGACCTAATTGATATATGCAAATGAATGATGTGATATCACTAAAAAACAATCTAATTGTCTAATTAGATGCTAGATTTTTGACTAGGTGTACACATGTTAAACTAGATATAACTATGATCTAATTTGGATAAAATTAAATAATTTTAATGATATAATTTAACATTCCATAAAAATATTGAATAGTATTCATACTAAGTAATAATCATTTGTAAAAATTACTTAAATAATTCAAGACATATAAATTTTTGTCAAGAATATAGAAATGAAAGATAAAAAAGAGAAGAACATCTATCCAATCTAATAAGCATGCTTTAAAATACAATATAATACTCAAAATTGATGAGGTGTACCATCTATTCTAGAAAGTTTGTATGATCTTTATTCAAAATCTACATCTATTAGATAAGGTCCTATTAATTCAGATTGAATTTTCCATTTTCCCCTAATGCCAAATTTACATTACATTAGTTTTTCATATAGCACCAAGTCAGCTTTCTTAAAATAACAATGAATGAATCCATCATATTATTTCCCATTGAACACCTTTGTGATAGGCTTGAATATGAGAGCATGTATATGTTGTTCATCGAGTATCTCAAGTTGTTAAAGTCATTGTTCTTTATAAGAATTATCATCAATAAATCTATTAGGATAGATTCTTAGTGTAGGAATCTCCAATTCCAATGGAAAAATAATATCAACACCATAGACAAGGTTGTGTTGGTTTTTTTTCCAGCTAAGCTTTGAAACTCTCTAAGAGGTAGCCAACCTCTATGATCAAGAATCAAAAAATCTAGTAGCCAACTGATAGACAAAGCTTCTCAAGGCTATGTGAGGCCAAGGAGGGTGTTCCTATTTGTGTTCATTTGATACCCCTTGTCACAAGAACACTTCACACACATATAAATTCCTACTAACTTGTAGATATAAAAGATTTATCAAAGGCTTGGCTAACCTTTACATAAATGACCGTATATTTGCTAGGAATACAAGAATTATATGAGATTTGCATCTCAGAATAAATAGAATTTGAATTAGGTAATATTCTGACCTTGAATCCACATGTAGGTGATTTCTGACTTTAACTATTTAAAAGAATTCCAAATGAACTAGCCAATGCCTCATCAAATTGGGCAGGAGTCACATATAAAATATTCAAGCAAACATAATATTCAATCGTGACATTAATGAAAATTTATCACAATGCATTACATCATAAGACCTCACAATATTCAAAACAATACTCCTTATCAGATCCTTAGCACATTATCATAGATTTACAATCCTTTCTCAAGCATTTGATTAACTCATTAAGTTAAGGAAAGAAATAGAATCAAACATTCAAATGAACTATTGAAGAAAAAAAAAACTACCCTTGATAATTTCATTCATAACCTGTCACAACACACATAGGGGAATCAAAATAGTTACAACCTTCCTAACCAGTCAATGTCACCATCACTTCACAACAAAATTTTCCATTAAGTCCTTGTCATTAATCACCACATTGAAAATAAAAGGAGACACCACCATCATCACAACAAAACTGAAGAACCCAAAAAACCATATCAACCAGAACCCTGAGCAGAATCACGACCATGATACAGACAATCGCTTCATGTTTTTTCCTTAGTGGGAGGTGGAAACACCACCTTATCTTCATCAACACCCCTCCCAGCACCAGAACCAAAAAAAAACACATGGTGCCACCATGGTAATTGGATATACTATGAGGACCTCCTCATCTTCATCAACCAATTCAATCAAAGCCGCAAGGTAACTATGATAATCAAAATCAGCCTTGGAACCATCATCACCAGAGCTACTAGAGACATCAATGGGTGAATTCTACTATCCCAAAGAGCCTCAAATGAACCTTGGCTTGTCCTTCGATCCTTCACCAAGCTTAACAAACCTCTTTTCCTTTCCACAGATTATCACCTCCGCTCTTGCAACTTGACCCTCAAGTTGAGAACTGCATCGAGTAACACCCAGGAGGGACCCCATGTCTTCTTCCTTGGATCCAAGAGCACCTAGAATGGTACTTTGTTCATTTTGTTGCGCCTCCTCCTGAGATCTTCGCATATCCATTCTTGTAGACCTGCACACTGACAAAATATAAATAGTTGGCTTGCTCATCTTGCATTCAAACCCAAAGCCTTTCCAAAAACAACAACCACTCAATGTATAAGCACATAATAATTTAGAATCTTAATCGCTATTATGCAAATGAATAGCCAACAAGCATTTATCAAACAAATTGATGAGGTAATTATCAATTTTCCAACTGTAGCATAAGTGAGCGAGTGATTATTTGCTAATGTCAATTTCACCATTGCTAATTTACAGGTTCATGGAAATCAACATACTATTCATGATGATTTCCAAGAGATAACCACTCACACGCATGGAGATCAGGTTGATATTCATCGAAAAGCTTGCATAATTAATTTTTGCCATTAGTAGAGCTCAAACAGTCATCACATGGCTGGTTCAATGTTTTAAATTTTGGTTGTTGATGCATTGATGAGTTGGCATGTTGAAAGACTCAGATTGAGTCAAACACCTTTGAAAATTCCATGTTGTCACATGGCAGGCACATTGGCCAATGATACTCCCTAGTCAAAATACACACAAGTCATTCGAAGGCCCCAACCAACCTCCTCGTGCAGCCAAGTGACTCCACGTGTCACTCATTCGCACACTTCACAACATCTTTAAGACCATTATTTTAATCGTGCGAGGTCTATGAAGGATGACCATGATTAATCTTCATCATCACATGAGGGTCATAGATTAGAAAACCTTTTATTAAATTTTAAGGGAACAAGGAATGGGCCCCACGATCATAGGTGACATGTGGCAACATCTCGCATGCCTTTCCATTCATTTTTATGTCATAAAAAATCCTTGTGAGGCCAGCGCGGAATGGTTAGGATCAAATCCATTGATCTAATGATCAGAAAATCTGCACATGCAACAATTGTTATTCATAAAAAGGGGACCGACTGGGTAGATGGGGCACAAACCTTAAAGCATGAAACTTAGATGCAAGTCTAAGGTTCTAAAAATTTATCAGCTCGACATTAAGCATGGATTAAAATTAATTCCCAACATGAAAAAAGACCAATGGGCTAGGTAAAGGGGGCTAGTAAAACAATGGGCATGATGCCATAAGTCATGACTAGGATGATCGGTGACCTGGTACAATAGGTCTATGTGGAAATATAATGTAAGGGTTCAACATATGTGAAAATTTCAATAAGGTTGACAAACCCCTAAACCCTAACATATGATCACTAAGCATAAGGGTGATAATTCTATCAAAATTTCTCATGGAACCAACCAAAATTTGTAAGCTCTATCGGTGGCTCCAACTTGGGGATGCATACCCCTAGTGGGTATGGTGAGTCTAGATCTTTGGGGAGTAGATTAAGTGCCAAATCCATTGGGCACTCTAGAACCATTTCATTATGCTGCATTGGAACTCATCCTTCAAACCTCAATTGGTGGCCCCAAGCCCCCAAAAATGAATTACCATATTTACCTCTGTCGAAAATTCTATTCTCTACTGTTTGTAGTAGGCCAAGTCTTAAAACACTATCATGAACTGCCCACAAATTAGGTTGGCCACTAATATGTCCCACTATATCACTGTGCTTTTCAATGTCACCACCAATTCTATCAATCTATAATATGCAATTAGACACTAGTTGAAATCGATAACCATTGTGACATTTTACTTTGGCCAACTCACTTTCATGTTCCACTAGATGCTCAGTCACATGAGCTGAGAAATAGAAGCCTTCATAGTCCATTTGATCTTTGAAATCATAGACTTTGAAATTGAGAACATAATCAATTTTCACATCAAATCAAAAACTCTCATAAACAACTTGTTGTGTATCATGCAAATCATCTTCGAGCATGCCAAAGATAAAAGATGCATATTCTGGAACATCCTTATATTGATCACTACAACATGGGCACATTTTTTGACATTTAAATTCAAGTACATCAAAACACAGCTTGATATCATAGAGATGGGGATCATATGTGTTGGCACTCTCAAATTTATTGGGCGAAATTTTCCTCTGCACTTTTGAAGTGCACTTAAGGGGTCAGTTTGAGTGACCCACTTTGGAGAATCAGAATTTGAGGCATGTTGATTTCCAAGAAAAACCTATTTTTAGACGTATTTGATTGACATATGTGAGCATGTGTGTCAATTTTCAGATTCCCACGATAGGTTTTGTCAGGGTTTTGAAAAAGTGAAGCTGGAGGGTTTTTGCACTGTTCTGCTGTTTGCAGATTTGTCAGTTTGCGAAACAGCCTCCTGTTTGAGCTTGGATTTTGCAACTAGATGACTGTTATGTCCAAATAAATGTTGTTATGTGTTCTCCATACATAAATGATCTTAGATGTTATTTTTCAGAACTTTGTGATTTGATTTTCTATTTTTAGTAGATCAAAACCAAATGCTACTTCTTCAGTTTCACATCTGCATTCCTGACAGCCCTTCTGACTGGTCAACTTTGATCGTTAATATCTTTTGATCAATATGTTTCATGTAAATTCATTTTGCACACATGATCAAGGTACCTTAATGAACTCATGTGTCTGATGACAACTCGTTAGGAGTTGTTTCACTATTTTTACAAATTGGCAGTCGGGTGTGTTTCAATTGTTTCAGAATAGCTATTTTTTCAGAAAAGTCTGACTGGGCAACTTTGCAGATTAATATCCGGTTCCTCATGATCTGTTTCTCTAAGCCATCTTTTACACTATACTTTTGGATCAAATTACTATATGTTTGCAAGTTTTTATGGTTTCACAAGGTCGTTTGATTGGTTTCCCAGATTGATTCCTGAGGCAACCTGGCTTGTTTTGACCCTTTTCCAAAATTGTCAGAAAATAGTTTTTGAGGGCAATCCAGTTTACCATTTCACTTCAAATGCATCCAGATGTTTTCCTGGGATGATTTGAGTTCGAAACTTGTTTGAAAATGAATATTTTTTTAGCTGAGCCCACGAGGGGCTCGACATGTTTTGCACTGTCTTGACTTGTATTTGTTATGGTGCTACAACCATGTTAGATAAATGATTCAGAGATGGTAAATAAAGGGAAAGGTAAACATAGCATTGTCTTCATGAATTCAAATACATAGACCAATAACTAAGCATGGTTCAAGATCTTAAATGGCAATCAAACATTAATTCAGGAGGACTTTCGGGATAGCTTGAGGGTGTTGTTGCACTTGGTGTCACCATGGGATAGGGTTATTGCATTTTTTAATCTTGCTGGCATGTTTGAACATCCACATATACTAAAAGATAATTGTATCCATGAGGGTCTCTCAATTGTCTCTATTTAGAGTAAGCCGCCATACAAGGAGAAAGCCCATGAAATTACTATTGCAATGAATTATGTTGAGTATGAAGCAATCAAGTGACATATTGCACATGAAGACTGCCCTAGACATGCAGACTTTAAAAAAATGTGATTATGGGAGCAACTCAAATGGCTGGGGTTTATGTTCGAATGAAGAATACTGAGGAGGGGAAATAAGATTGATGCAAATAGGGTACCGACAAAGATGAGGCCCATGGATTTGTTGATGGCCTCAAAAACTTAATGGCAATGTATATTGTAAAGGTTTAAGTGATGGCGCATTGGAGTATAACACCAAAACAGATGGAGAACCAAGCATGCATTCTGGAGGAGAAGGTATGTTGGGATGCCTGGTAGTAGGTAGTTTATGCACACTGGGAGAAGCCCATGACCAAAATTTGGAGGGAGAAACTCACGCCAGGCAGTGGGTGGTCGCAATGAAAATGTATCAACATTGTTGTGGAAATTATTATTTTGCACCATCACTATGAAAGGGGTTCAATCCATTATGAAGAGGATGCAACAGCATGAAACAGGGCGTGTAAGTTGTTTAGGGAAAATTCCCAAATAAAAATGAAATCTCATGGAGCACCATGTTGCAGGATACACATAAAATGATTTGTTGAAAATGCTTTAGCAACTTTTATGCAAACGCTACTGGCAGATGAGGGCGCGCGCCATGCTTGACAGGATACCTCTGAGCAAGGATAAGCTCATGGAATTCCATGTTGGTTGGGTACATACAAAATGGAGGAATGATTGCAAGAAACATAGTGCAGCATGTGGAGATGGAGGTCTCGTGTCAGTTAAGGAACAAAAAATAAAGAGAAATGAAGACAACAGGCATGACCAGTTCAATGAGAGGCTCACACACAAGAGCAGGAGAAGACTAGGGAGCAAGGGGCCCATGCTTGGAGCAAGAAATTACCATGGTGGAAGGTGCGACCAGTTGTGGTTGGCGCACCTGACAGTTGAACAACCCACGCATAGTATGGATGTGTTGAAAGTGCCTTAAAAACTTTCAAGCTGCTACACATGAAAGGAATGAGGAGGGTGCCATTGTTTTGGAGAAGTTACCAGTGTCCCTGGGGCACATGAGATGTCAATGGATATTTCACATTATAGGTGGTCTCATGGATACCCTGATTGCTAGTTACACATATATGGAAAATGGATTTGTTGAAAAGGTCCTTTGTAACTTTCAAGCAAATGCTTCTAGCATAGATGCCATGGCTAAAGCAGCTGCGCATGAAATGGGTCTATTAAAAATGCCTCAAAAATTACAAGCAAATGTAGGGCACGAACACCTATCACAACATAAAGACTGGATGAATTCAATTAGAGTTTATGCCACAGTAAGAATGAACAGAGCATGGCTGCCATAATCAGGTAAACTCAAGAGTTGCAGAGAACACTGAATGAAAAAAGAAGATTAGGGCAACGTAAAGAATATTGGAGATCAATGGTGGGAGAGCCTGATGAGGTCCAGCCAAATCTCCACCATTTCCCACCAAATCGCAATCGGGAGATGCTCACAAAATATGGATTGCGGGATGGCGGGGAGAGGGGGAGAAGAATAAAACAAAAATTAAATTTTTTTCCCCAAGGTTTGGTCAAATAATTTTAAATGAAGGAGTCCGATGAAATGCAGCAGCATCTAGACTGTTGCTCGCCATTTCACAATCCCAAATTGCTCATGGGATGTTGATTGCGGGATGGCGGGGAATGAGTGGTGGGTCCAGGTGATCTCGGAGTAAAGATATTATATGCCAGATAAATATTTTTAAATACATTAAGGGTCTCATTTGATTTATTTTCTCTTATAACAAACCATTTTAAATGGAATGTGGTGTGCAGATGTTGAGTGAGGAATGGGCCCGACGAGGTAAAAAGATAAAATTATTTACTCGACAGGTATTTTGAAGTAAGGTTTTTCACTTTTGTAAAAGTGAAAATAACACATTATGGGCCCATTTTAATATTTTCCGACGTAGTTTAAAATGGTAAAGTTTTAAATATGGATGCTCCCAAGGTTCGTGGAAATATTTTAATATTTTAATGTATTGAGGGGGTTAAATGTGCACAGGTAAATATATTATTTGCCCAGGTGAAATTTTGCTGGGAGGATCAATTAAGTGAATTTTATATTCACTTATTTTATAATGAGGTATGTGGGGGGAAATAAAGTGAAGAAGAATGGAACGGGTAGAATATTTTACTTAGGTGAATGTTAAATAATTTTAATGTTGGCATTCACGGGTGAAGTGTTTTATTTCACTTTGAAAGTTAATTTGTTGAGAGGTAAAAATACAGCCACGACAAACAAAGTAAAATGCAGCAAAGGGGAAGAAACAAAAAAGAGCAGAAAATGATTTTTCATGGGAATGGAGGTATATTTTTCAGCTGCAAATAATGAGTAAAGAGTGGACACATGTCATTTTTCTATTGAGGAACAAATTGAGCACATGCTATTTTGGAAAACAGATTGAAGTTTGTTATAGGGAAATGAAGAAGTATTTTATAGATCACTGTTCAATGGTGGAGATGCTTCCAGATGGTTGTTTTTGTTCGGATTTAGGGTTTCTTTTGGAATCTTTTCTCCTCTTCTTATTATTTTCTTCTCTCATTTTAAAAAGGTTGGCAAGCTAGCAAGTTAGGTTAGCAAGTAAGCTAGTTGAAATTCTGGTGTGGAGTTGCATAAAAATTGTAAAATCTGTAGTTACAGAGGCAATGCAAGTGGGTTTTGTGTCATTTTATTGTAAATTTTGAGTTTATTGGGATTTAGTGTTTCATAACAGTACTGGCATTTGAGTTTAATTGAAAAATCCAGGCTCATGTCTCTCCTATGTGCAAATGTATTCGAATTTTGAATGAATTAATCAAGGGTTATTCTGTTCTTCTCATTGTTGTGGTGTGTGCAATTCTGGTTTTAGCATTAATTCAAAGAATTAATTAAACTTCTTAAATGAGATTGCAGATTGATATGTTTTGTACAAGGATTGGGTAAGAAGTATTGAGTTGAGGTACAAATTGGTGATACTGTAAGGCAGTATAATAAGAGATATTATATGATATGTGTTAAAATCTTCTATGAATCATTAGGTGTTGATGAATTTGACTCCTCCAATGGATATGGCACTGGTCTGATTTGCACTTGTTCTTTGTGATTCAATGTTTTTTTTGTGTTCACCTAGGGCTTGCTACCACAAATTTTAAACATAATGATTATCTTTTACCATGAAACTGTGTTATAACCATCTCATGCTCCAAGTGGTTGATATTACTAATGAACAACCAATTCATTTCAGTTCTATCCCATTATGTTGAGCTATTAAGTGAGACTATCTATTTTTGAAGTTAATGATTGTTTATGATTTTGTTGCAGAAGTTGTAAACTCATTACTAGGATCACCCTCCCGGGTCTTGCAGAGCCCAAAATATAGGATGTTATTGTTAAAAAATCCTCGTCAGTTGGTCCAGGTCCTTCGAGCTGCCCTTGATTGGAAATTGGCAATTCCATAGATAGATTAGGAGAGAAACCTAGTTTACAACAAAAAACACCAACAATATGCATCATTAACATTGAATAAATGAGTAAATGCATTCATCTCAGGTTCACTAACATGTTCTGATTCATTCTTCACATCATCATTCAACTCAATGGAAAATACCTCAAGGCTAGGTTCAAGAAATTCAACATCAACAAGGGTAGAAGAAATACACTCCGGTGCATTGGTAACTTCATATGAAATACAATTTAATATGTGTGCTGACCTAAAAGTGAAAGACTCATTGCTAGCTGAAAAATCCTCATTAGCAATAGAACTAGAAGCTTTATTTTCTTTCACATAAATGTTTTCCTTAAGGGATGAAAACATGTCCATGTTCACACAAGGAGCATAAAAAAAGAAGCAATTGTACTCAAATTCTTACTCAACAACATGGGATTCATCATTATTTTCATTTCTTGTCTGCTCTACACATGGACCAATAACTTCTTCAATATCAAAACAATCTGAAACTTTATTGTCATATGAATCAACCAGCTCTTCAATGTTATCAATGGGTAATAATGTTGACTTGAGATCCATGCATTTTCCACATTGCACTGCTTGATCATTCCAAAATGAACCCCCTATTTCATGACCATATACAATATCATCCTCTTCATGTACCACACACATTTCCATCGCTACCTCACATAGTCAATCATGAGCAACACGAGCATCAACACATTCATCAACATGTTTATCATACTTAAATTTTTTCTCAAGATCAGCATATTGAACATACATATTCTTATCTTCAAATTCCTCATTACTGACACAATCATCATGCTCCATTGATGGAAAACCTGAACTACATTCCCGATATTCATCACATGAAATTTGTTCCTTCACTTGTGGATAAGTGACATCATGAGCATCTATACCATTTCATTCTTCAAGTGAGGAATATGCCTCTATATCATCCTTAGAAAAGAAATCACAATCATGTTTGAAATCTTTAGAATGAATGCTTATGGTTGCACTTTCGGGATCATAATCACTGGTTTTTAATGAAATATCAGCAATACATACATTATAATCATTGATCACAACATACCATGGAATATAATTTTGTATCTCATTCACTTCTCTATCATCTGAGATATCACAAGAGAAGAATTCTTGCATAGTTACCTTATTATCATCCCATGTATCCTTTTCTTCATCATTGTTGTGTTGCTCAATATGTGTGTTGTTTGTGAGTTGACTACAATGCTCATCTTCTGACATATTATTTTCACTTGTTTGCATCGTTATTTGATTATTTTCAAGAGGAAAACATATGTATCTCTTTTGAGAATCCACATCTTGTGCATAACCACATTTGGCTGATTCTACAATCTTTATCCAATTAGGTATTTGGTAAAAACTATGGGGCTTCAATTCTTTTGGCAAGGTACCTAGCCCAGATTCATAAATCTCACAAAAAAAATCAATGTACACATAATCCTCTGGTCTGAAATCTTTGGGGATTTCTATCAAAGCATCCAAAAATATCAAAAATAGTTTATGTGGTGATTCCCCCTTGTGTCTCTTCATTTCATACAGTTCTTGCACAAAAGATCTGTGATCAACATTGCTCAAATTTTGTTATTGTTCAACTTGGAGCTCACAATGATCCTCATACTATGACTATGGAGAAATAATAATAGAAGCATTGTCATCTTGACAATCATCTCCATTATCTGATCCTTGAATTCTATTTGTATAAGGTATGCTAGGATAATCAACACTTGCATCCAAATACCCTTTCATCATTGAGTACTTCAAATTATTCTCAATATTCGTGACAAATTGATATGCCTGATGTAATGTTGTAGGCTCTTTATACCTTAACATGTAACTCATCATTTTACGAAATCACCTAATTAAATGACCAAAAATTCAACATCATTTGGTCTCATACTTTCTAGAATTTCCCTTATTTCCTTTTCAAATCAAATATTGAAGATAGGGATGAACTCATCTTCATTTCTATAGATTTCCATAAAGTATTTTCTTACCACACTTGGATTTACCCTTTCACCAAATTGTTCAACAAATGTTATCACAAACTGATTCCATGAAGCTATAGAACATGTCGGTAAATATGAGAACCAATCCCTAGCATCATCCTTCAAAGATTGAATAAAAATTTTCATGACAACATCCTCATGATTTACCTCATAATCCCCCATCACATCCATGAATGTTTGCAGATGTTTAGTGGCTGATTCAGAACTTTTCCCTGTGAATTTGGCAAACCTTTCCTAACATTTTTAGGGATCAGGTTTGGGGAACCTTTAATACCACTAAAGGCCAATGGCATATACTTTTCAATCGTAAAACCCCTTTAAGGGCTTGGTGATTATTTTTTTCCCTACACACTTTTACTTAATATTTTACAAGGAAATCCTCTTACATCCATATTCAATCATTATCAACTTCATACATGGTTGTCATTTACTAATTCAACCATGATTCTAAAACATAGATTGAAAAATTATGCCTTCAAGCTTCATCAGAGGCATAATCCAAACAAAAGAATACTTCTCAGATCATTACATACATTATACATCAAAAGTATGTAAAAAACTACTATTATTCCCTATCTTAACGCAATTTCATCTAATCAGGAACCATTTATCATCTCAAATCTTGGGTATTTCCCATAAACTTCTTGCAAATAGAATAATTCTTTATTTAGATTTATGAGATTACCTGGAAACTTTGTAGAAGTTTTTAATCTTTCTTCCTAATTGCAAATTCTACAAATCTGGAAATCTTCTTCACAACTCAACTAGTTCTTTAGACAAATTCACCACCTCTTTGCATAGAGGAATAAAATTCAAACACCATGAAGTTCCTTCAAGAATAAATCTCATTCTTGGTCTCCTTCAACAACAGAGTCACACTCAAATTATTTGAGATTTTGCTGCAACAAAACCTTTTCAAAGCCCAAAACTTTTAAACATCTAAACTAAATGTTCAGATTCGCCACATGCTTGACTCTATGATACTACCATCTACGCGTGGGATTCCTTATTCTTTAAATTTATCAAAAGTTCTTCTTAGCGGAGTCGCCATTTTGTTGGTGATTCAGATGGTAAAATATGATTCAATAATTTTCAAGGTCTCTAGTTACAAATAATAGCTCAAGATTTGAATGACTCTTTGATAAGACAATATAAAACCAAACTTCTGAGTGCATTCCCCAATAGAGTCACCATTTTTTTGGTGTTTTTTCCTAGCTAAGCTTTGAAACTCTCTAAGAGGTAGCCAACCTTTATGTTCAAGAATCACAAAATCTAGTGGCCAACTGATAGGTAAAGCTTATCAAGGCTTTACCCCTACTCTTTAGGCTGTGTGAGGCCAAGGAGGGCATTCCTATTTGTGTTCATTTGATACCCTTTGTCACAAGAACACTTCAAACAAATATAAATTCCTACTAACTTGCAAACATACATGATTTATCAAAGGCTTGGCTGACCTTTACATAAATGACCACATATTTGCTAGGAATACAAGCATTATATGAGATTTGCATCTCAGAATAGATAGAATTTGAATTAGGTAATGTTCTGACCTTGAATCCACATGTAGGTGATTTCTAACTTTAACTATTTAAAAGAATTCCAAATGAACTAGCCAGTGCCTCATCAAATTGGGCAAGTCACATATAAAATATTCAGCCAAACATAATATTCAATCCTAACATTAATGAACATTTCTCACAATGCATTACATCATAAGACCTCACAATATTCAAAACAACACTCCTTATCAGATTATTAGCACATTATCACAGATCTAAAATTGTTTCTCAAGAATTTTATTAACTCAAGTTAAGGAAACAAATAGAATCATACATTCAAATGAACTATTGAAGACAAACAAAACTACCCTTTATAATTTCATTTATAACCTATCACAACACAAACAAGAGAGAAATTACCTTGAATTTTTAGATTTCTTTTGATATCAGTCATTACATAAAGCCTATTAAGACTATCTCATATACATACCCTATCCACAACAATTTACTAGCTAATTCATCCAAAATTCTACATTATATGCACTCATATACCACCTAGACCTTCAGGGTTCAAAAATATGACCATTGTAATGGGCCTTGAGATCTATTTTACAGAACAAGAGAGCAACAAGATTTGGGCCCAATTTCAATTACATTTCATTCAAATTTCATTTGTATTTCAAAATTCCCACAAAATTGGATATAATCATTCGGTGAACAAGGGAATCAAAATAGTTACAACCTTCATAACTAGTCGATGTCACCATCACTTCACAATTTTTTTTTTCCATTAAGGCCTTATCATTAATTTCCATGTCGAAACCAAAAGGAAACAACTCCATCATCACAACAAAACTAAAGAACCCAAAAAACCATATCAACCAGAACCCTGAGCAGCACCACGACCATGATACAACGGTTGCTTAATGTTTTCACCTCAATGGGAGGTAGAAACACCACCTTATCTTCATCAACACCCCTCCTAGTAATAGAACCAAAAAAACACATGGTGCCAACACAGTAATTGGAGATACATCGAGGACCTGCTCATCTTCATCAACCAATTTAGTCAAAGCCATGAGGTAACTATGATAATCATAATCAATCTCAAAACCATCATCAATAGAGCTACTAGAGAAATCAATGGGTGAATTATGTTATCCTAGAGAGCCTCAACTAAACCTTGGCTTGTCCTTCAATCCTTCACCAAGCTCCACATACCTCTTTTCCTTACCACGACTTGTTAACTTTGCTCTTGCAACTTGACCCTTAAGCCGAGAACTACACCGAGTAACACCTAGGAGGGACCCCATGTATTCTTCCTTGGATCCAAGAGTTCCTAGAATGGTACTATGTTTGTGTTGTTGGGCCTCCTCTTGATATCTTTGTTGGCATATGGCTTGAAAGTGTTGTCATTGATGGAAACAGAAGTCATGCAACCTAAGTCTTGCATCCGGTTGTGCAGAATAGAGTAAAGAACAAGGCATCTGGTTACAGGAATAAAAGTAAATTTGAACACCTTACCAGATAGATATTTTGAGTTGAGGATCCTTGAGGAAGGTCTGTTGATTTTCTTAATACCTTGGTGAAGGATTTTTTTGGTGTGCACTCACTGGTACGTGATCTAGAAGATCGAGTGCACTAATTTGTTGATTATCTCCGCTAGAAGGCTGACTCGACAAATATAGTAATCATGGATGTATAAGATGAAATTAATTAAAAGTCTTCATTCTCAATTAAGCTTTATTTGGGTCCTCTCTTTGTCCTAAACAACTTTGGAGGATGCACATAAAGATTTAGTGGTGGATTTGGCCGACAAGATGAAAGTAACTTAATACTCTATGAAGCCGACTGATGAATGAATAAATCCTTGTTAGTGGATATACATATGATATCAGTTCTATCATTTTGATATGTATGGGATGTGGAGAAGTGTGTAAAGGTAGCGAATATATGAAACATGAAGATGGTGCTAAATTCAGCAAAGTAGTAGTGTGAATTTGTCTCTAACTGATGCAAAGAGTAGAATAGAGCAGAGCAAAGTAGAGCAAAGTGCAAAGTCAGAAAGAAAATCCATAATCGAATCTATGAGCTTCACCGAAACTATAATTTGGCATAAGAATATTCTACTATCTTAGTTCACCCTTCAGATGGTATTAATCTAAATTTTGTAAGGTAGTGAGCTCTAGGCAGTGTGCCTGAATGCAAGTGCATTCTCTTTTGTAAACAATTATATATGAGTACTCAAATTGTGGATTAACCTCCACTATGGTTTTTCCCCTAATAGGGTTTCCACCCTAAAATCTATGTGTTATGGTGTTATGAATGTTTCCTTTGAATTCTTGCATCTTTCTTTTAATGTAATGACATAATGGTTTAAGTTTCAAGTAAGGAAAGTTAATATTTTTTGAACACTGATTCACCCCCCCATCTCAGTGTTCCCTTGAGTCCAACAATTGGTATTAGACAACAATTACTCTAAAGAAGTTTTGCAGTTTGAGGTGGATCTTGGAATATGATGGACTTTGGTAGTCTTTAGCAACAACTTCTAGTGGCACTTGATGGCCTTGATCAGTCTAAATAAGAAGTTCAAGAATTGAAAGAAAATATTAGAGATGCTAAGAAATTCATCCAGTCATTGAAAGATAAGATCATTAAATCCAGGGAGAAAAGAAAGGATCTCTATGATCAGATACAAAAAAAGGAAAATGAAAATATGGATGATACTCACTTGAATCAAACCTTGAAGGAAATAATCGAAGAATTTGAAAATATTGCTAAAGATAATAGAAACCTAAACAATGAGATGGAATCTATGATGATGAAGATAACTAAAGAGATTGAAGAAAGGAAGAAAAGTGAGGAAAATCTTGCTCAGACCTTGAAAGAGAAATCTGATGAATGTTGTAGAATAAAAGGGGAATTCACTCAGTTGGAAAGTGAATGACAAAGAACCATAAACAATGAAGAAGAACTTGATAAGAAGATTGTTACTCTTAGGAATGATCTTTTCATTGCAAATTAATACAAAGAAAAGTTTAAGATCAGTTCAGTAAAACTTGATGAGCTGAATCAAGGATAGAAGAGTGGAAATGATAAGAGAGGTCTTGGATATGAAAAGGGAGAAAACTCTAGATCAGGACAAAATAATTTTAGATAGAACAAAAATGAAAGGTATCTGGTAAGACAACCTAATGCACAAAATTTTAATGGGTATTGATTTTCTTGTAATAATTTTGGTCATATGATCGCTAAGTGTAGAAGTAATATGAATTCAAAAGTTTCATCATTCTCTGGTCAGTGTTTCAATTGCAAAAAGTTTGGTCATAAATCAATTGAATGCAGAAATGTGTCAAGTTATTCTATTGATAGAAGAAATGTTGAATGCTATACATGTGGGAAACTTGGGAATGTTGCTAATCAATGTAGATCAAGAAGAAATCAATGGAATGATCAGTCTAGACAAGGAAGTAAAATGTGTTACAATTGCAATAAACATGGTCACATTGCAAGATTCTACAGAAACAAAAATGTAGAGAGAAGAGGTCCCGTATACAGAGGTAGAAATATATAGATAAATGATAAAGGAAAAGAAAAAGTGACTACGGATGAAATCAAAGATCAAATGAAGAAGACATGGGTAAGGAAGAATGATTTTGATGCTAATAGTGACTCTACACTAGAACGCACTTTCAATAACTCTTCCGATAATTGATTTTAGGTCATTGGGCTAAGGGGAGTCTTTCAATAAAATATTTCCTCCCCTATCTATGGATGGTACCGAAATGAAGAGAACATTCAAGAAAATGTATTTATGATGTACATAAGTTTTGGATAACTTTCGCAAAGAAATGTCAGATAATTCATAGGTTCATAGAATATTTTTCTGTCGATGTTCGAGAAAATAGAGTCTCCAAAAATTTAGGGCAAATACATTTATTGCACATGTGTGAGCTATAAAAGTCAAGTCCAAACCATCATTTGTCACTTTGCATCGAAGAAGGGAAGAAGGAGAGAACTTGGGAGCAGAATTACGTAGTAGTAAAATCAATTCATCGGGAAATCTTGAAATTTATCAGGTATTTGAATTTTTTCTCAAAATATTCATACAATTTGGTGTGCAGTTGCAAGTACTAAATATAAAAATAAACTAGAACAAATCAAAGGGTTGATCACTCTACATGAATATAACAGTGCAAGATTAGATTTATGAGGAATTTGTTACTGCCTAATGAATTAAAGCAATTGAGTGAAGCTAAACATGGGAATTTGGATATATGGAGTGAGTTTCTGTACTTTGAGAATGTGGAATTCATGAAATTCATATTGAGTAGATTTCATGATGATGTTTTAACTTTGGACAAGCTTTACATCATTTCAAAAGAATTAATTGAGAATTTAATCGGATTATGCAAAGTTTGAGATGTTCCTAGGAAGAAATCTATTCATAACAGAGAAGTTGAAACCCTAACCAGAATAATCAAAGATCAGAGGGCCTTGATGATTGCAACAATCAATAATCCTATTAAAAAGTACATTGCACACAAAATAACATATAAAATATTCTACATAAATCAAGAAGGAGCCACATCGGCTGGCACAGTCTACATTTCTCACAAGATGATAATTGAAGGTTAGGACTTTGACCTATGTGAGTTGTTAAAGGATCAACTCATGGAGAATGTACAATTGAAAAAGGAGATAGGTTACCCTTTTAGGTTTGGTACTTTGATTACATGTTTGGTAATGTATTTCTTGAATTTCTTGCCAAAAATTGACAATGTGGTATGAAAATAAAACAAATTGGTATGCAAATAAATATACTCTTATTCTAAAAGCTTGGCTAATTGGGATTTAGAATTCAAAAATTTCCTTAAGAATGTGCTTGAAAAGTGTGGTTCAGTCAATGTTTCCCTTCCGATAAGATCAATTGAAGTTGGTTCCTTTTTCGATGGCATGGAGAGAAAGAAGAAAAGAAAATAATTGCTGAACTTAGCCCTTTGAAAAACAAGATTCCCAGAATTGAGGGAAAAGAAAAAGAGAAAGAAATTGTAAATATTACAAATGAAGAATCTGATGAAGCTAATGAACAAGAACCAGAAAAGAAGGTGTCAGAAGCTAGTGAGGAAGATGATGATTTAACGAAGGAAAAGCTACAACAACTCGTTCAAGAAGAAGGTGGCATGCAAAAAATTGCAAGGTTATCGTTGGTCAAACCATAATACGATCAGGACTTGATTCTGGAATTTCTAAATGCTCATGTTGAGAACTGCAAGATAAGATTGGAAATTCTAAAGGATATTCTACTTGAAGAGATGATCAAGTGCAAAAAAGAATCAATGGGCTCTGAGGACAAAGGAACAAAAGAAGGTGAAGTTGTCTCCCACCTGTTGATGGTGAAAATGACACAAACAACATTAAAACAAAATATTTCTACTCTATTTCTCCTGAAAAAGAAAGACAACATATAGTAGCCTAACTCCCAAGGTCCTAGTAGTTGGTTCTCAACTGTCTAGTGTCACTCAATCGGTTCATGCAACTGTAATATTCAATGGGCTTGTGTTGGTAACAAAAGATTCAAGCGATGACTCATTTTACCAAACTATTTTAGTATATCAATGGGGTTTCAAATAAAAGAAAAAGATAGGTCAAAAGGTAATCCAATAAAAAAATGAACAAAATTTATCTAGCATCCGGACATATATCCTCAATAATGAATGTTTTCCAATCAGATCAAGAAAACCGTAAGATGACACAATCTATAGAATAATCTATACCATTGCATACATTTTAGGTGCTTAATTAACTTCACAATTACACATCACAAATACTTCAAGGATTTCAAACAACACACATTCATTCATCATCAAGATTATAGATCAACAGACTTCAATAAATTTAGTTCAATGATAATCTAACAAGATAATCCTTAAATCTGGTTTCTTCTAATGACTTTCATCACATAAGAAACTTGAATGCTTCAGCACAATCACTAGCATTCAGATAGATTATAACTTATCGGCCTTATCAAATAAAACAACTCAATTCTAACTCCATATTGCGTAAACCTGTAATTGCATTAACTGTAAAAGATCAAGTACAATGTATCTCTGTAAATCACTACCAAAATTCTATCTCCTAATCTCAGGTAAGCCAATTCTATTCTCAATTAGCCGACCCTTACAATATGATACCCCCAAGGTATTTATAGATGTACAATAACTCGAACTCCACTTCTATTTTAGGTTATCCACCCTTTTAGGAACCAAAATTCTCTTGGAAACTCAGATCAATTTGATCCTGAGTCTTTACATTAGACTTTTAGTTTAACTAGAGAATAGAAGATAGAAGAGAAAAAGAAGTCATGCACCCCCAAGACTGTTAGTACCGTATGCATGCAACATGCAAGGAAGAGAAAAATAATGCATGCAAGGATTCATGCACGTGAAGCTGGATCTGCCATGAACTCATCGTAGCTAGTGAAGACTTGTCGTAATGTATCTATTTCTGGCTCATCAATCCAGCTATCTTCAAACTTGATTCGATCCAATTCTGCTGCAGCAAACTCCCTCATACCTTTCACCTTTGTCAACTCTCTTCCAGTAGCTTTTATAACATCCATTAACTGATCTAGCATCAAATCTTCTCCATCATCCTTTTTCTACATGAGTCCTTTGAACCTTTCATCCCACTTCTCTTTTATTTGACTCAAAGGCATGCCATCTTTTGTTAACACATTCACATCTACAATGATGGCAATGACTGCTTCTAACTCTTCCAATTGCTCAGTCAAGTTACTAACAGCCTTTTAAATTTCATCCTTATGTTTACATAAAAAGTCAGTTCTAAACCGGAGTATACGAGAAGTTTTCTCCACAAAATCCTTATTGTCCTCCTCAAGTATTGATTGTTCTAGAAGAGTTGTCAAAGCCAATGCATTAACCTTTTCTAATTTCTTGTTGTATTCTTTATACTCTTCTTCTTGTTTCTCTGATGCCTCCATGTATTGATGCATCTCTTTTATTAACCCTTCTGTGTCCTTGTAGGCTTCAAAACCTTCAACCAAAATCTCATCTACCTCCTTATTCAACTTGTCTACCCATCTGTCTACCATCTCCGCTTTACCTCTTATTTGCACCAAATCATCTACCTCCTTTTTACTTAATAAAATAGGAGTCTCAATGGCCGTCACCTGTTGTGATCTTGGAGAGGAGACAATTTTTAAGAATGAATGTAGTTGATCCAATTGAGCCTTAAGCTCATCCTTATTTTGTTTATCTTTAATCATTCTTGACTTGGTTGTTGAAGCCACCACATCAATCAAGTTCACTTGTTGATTCCTAGTGGGCCTTCCCAAGTTGACAGTACTCAACTGATAATCTATTAGCTGCATGTCCCCTACCTCCTTTTCTATCATTGGCATGGCACATTCAGCAACAATCTCTCCTTTATCTCTGAGTCGGGTAGAATGTAGAATCTTAGCCTTCTTTTTAGGCCTCTCCTGCTCAATTCCTTTCATCATATCCTCCCAACTGAGAGGTTGCGAAGGTGCTACTACCCTCTTCTGCAAATCTAGTTTTAGCCAATTGGGAGCACTTGGAGAAGTAGTCATCATAGAGGAAGAGGAAGCAATAACTGTAGAAGGTGGCTGCATATTTACCTCGGGTTGAGAGTCAACCCTTGATTTCTCTTGTTGTTCTTGCACTGTATGCATCTGCACAAGCCTTTCAGCCTCTTCCCTATCTTTTTGTCCTTGTATTCTCTTATCTTCCTCTTCTTTCCTCAACCTCTCTTCTTCCAACTAATCTCTCTCCACTCTTTCTTTTCCAGTCTTTCTCTTTCTAGAGATTCCCTTTCCAGTTTCTCTTTTTCCAAAGCCTCTAGCCTTTCTTTTTCTAGTTTTTCCTTTTCAATTCTTTCCCTCTCTAGTTTTTCTTTCTCCAGTCTTTCTTTTTCTAGCTTTTCTTCTTCTATTTCCTGTTTCTTTTGAGCCTCTTATCTTTCCTTTTCTAATCTCTCCACCTCTAAAGCTTTAAGTTTTACTACCTTTACTTCTTCTTCTTGTTGCTTCCTAACTAGCTCTACAGTATCTTTCTCCTTTGGCAATTGTGCTGCTTCTTCTTCCTTTTGGTGAGCTTCTTCTGCAAGTTTCAACTTAGCAATCAAGATTTCTTTCTCCCTTCAGTTTCTTGCTTTCTCCTCCTCAAGATCGTGGATCTTTTGTATCAACTCTAACTTATCATTCACTTCCTTTATCTTGAGTTCTCGTTCCTTTTGTGCCTACTATTTTTCTATCCCATTTGCTGCTACCTTGGTATCAATTTCCTTTTGTTTCTCTGCTGCAGCCCTTGCATCAGAATCTCTCTTCGCATCTTTAAACAGTTTCCATTGATCTTCTTGTGTCAAAGTCTTCTCCATATCCTCCTCTAGAGGCATTTTTTCTTGCATATCTTTGTCTAACTCAGTTTCATCTGAATCTATCCCAACCTCTAGAATTTCTTTCTCCATTTATTTTCCCTTGGCAGTTTCAGCCATGCTATGAAGAGCTCCTTCTTGAATTTCTTTAATCTTCTTCCTTGTAATTGGGACTTGTGCAGATGATTCACCTAATGTAGGTGCCAACATAGTAGATCCTACTAGAACATCCTCTTCTTGCATTTCCTCTTCATCCCCTACTGCTTCAAGTTTTATCTCATCCATATCTAGGGGAAAGAACTCCAATGGCTCTTTGGGAGGTGTCTTCCTTTTAATCCTTTTATATCCCTTACCCTTCTTAAGGACTGGTCCTTGAGGAGCTTGTGTTCTTAACATTAACCACTGCCCACTCCTATCCAATACTGTCCTTCCAATTTTCTTAATATCAATGGTTTCCTCAGTATCCCAATCAACTAGATACAGACTCTTGGTGCCAATTTTCAAAGCTTCATAGGATGAATCCAACACAATTCCATCATCCACTAATGTGCTAGGAATGTTTTCTTTAACACCAAGCTCTGACATGAGTGAGAACGATAATATTTTATAATTCTTCTTTCTTAAGTCATACTCATCTTGTCGGTCACTCCAGAAATCTTCTAACAAATTGAAATGTTTAGCAGACACCGAAGCCAACAAGGCATGCATCTTACCCTTTGGATCAAAATACTTATGAGCTATGTATAATCCTAACTTCAATTGTATCAGCTCATTACAAACCACCTTTGCTCCTACCAAGTGTTGACAACTATATTCACCCAACTTCATGAGGAACTTATGACATCCAGTTTTATGTTTGATCCCAAACCGAGCATTAACTCCAAGAGCTTGACATACAAACTCCATTAGCACTATCCTATTACTGTAGCACCTTGGAAGCAAATGTGGGTGGCCTTAAAAACCAAATAACCTGAAGTATGTAAATTTGGGGTAATGGATGTACCAACATCCCCATTTAGCAATGAATGCCATGGCTTCTTGACTTAACCGGTATCCTGCATCTCCATTCAATTTATTGATAACCACATATAAAAATGCATCATTGAATCTTCTAAAATGAGTCTCAACAACCTTAAGAAGAGATAATTGGTCATACTGCTCCCATACCTTCTTTTGTCCATCCAAGGCTCCCATTATGCCCACTCTGTTCAAACCTAGGAAAACACCCAACCTTGCTGCGGCATATACAATGTAAGAAGTCATAAAGAAGCACTTGGTTTCTTTGATCCTTGTTAACTGATCATGTATGGCATCAGAGACAATCATTGACCAATCAAATTGTTGTTGACCTTTCAAGATGGTCTGAATAAAAGGAAACATCCACTCCTTCAAGTAAAATGCATCCCTCTTCCCAAACACCCTAGACAACATCATGATCAACCTGGATACCTCTTCATAGAAATCTACCCTCTTTGGTTGGTCTGCAAGCTTGGTTAGAGATTTCTTTTCTGTCTTCAACCACTTCTTGTTCAAGTGAGATTTATTCAATCCCTTATACTTACTATATTTCTCCAAGGCCTCTGCCTCATTCAATTGCACTAAGTTCTTTGGATCTGGAATATTAAATATACTTTGAAATGCTTGAGGAGTGAGATTAATAATCACATTGTGTTGTGAATCCATGCATAGTCTAGTAGCAGGATTGTAAGCACTGGATACTATCATGATTAACTCTGGGCATTGGACAAATATAGAACATAAAGTGATATAAGCTAACCCAGAGCTAACAATTCTTTCCGTAGTCAATGTAATATCCTTGTGAAACGCTTTTGAATACCACTCCTCAAAATTTTATTGACCTGAATTGGTATCAGTGATATCTGACCAATCTGATTCTACTTTTCTTACTTTTACCACAGGATTCCTATGATTATACCTCAAGGTATAAGGCAATTGTTCTGGCTTCAACCTCTTTGGTTTTGGTACTGCCTTTGATGTTTCTATAGGCTGGTTTCTCTAAGCGGCTTCCCCTGATGTTCCTGACATCTTTCAATTTTCCTGCAAGCAAAAACCTCTTATTAGATCTTTAGATATCATTATAAAACATGCTTTAAAAAAAAAACCATACCTTTCACATATGCACCTCCTATACTTTCAACAGGCAAAACATAATCTAAATATACCTTTTGCAAAACATAACACTGATTCCGGTCTCCACTGAAGCCAAAAACTGATATAGATGATTTAAAACGACATGGGGCTTTAACCTGGAACTCCATAGAATCTTCCTCATATGACCAGGGGCGATTGAATTTCTAGGGCATCATTTTCTAATCTTTTAAAGTGATCACATACATACACGAAACCCTAAACTAACAAAACACGGTAAAACTAGGGCACGGATTTAACCTAACGAATGCGTAAAAATGAAAACCCTAAGTAAAAAAATGAGATTCAATTAACTCTAACTCACTGTAAAAACATTAATGTACCTCACTGTAAATCCCTAATCCAACCAATGCTATTTAAAACCTCAATTTAATCTAACTTACTACAAATCAAAATAGCATGACGCGATCATGATTAAAACGTGAAAGAAATCGTGCCCTAAAATGGAAAGAACCAAAAACAAAAGTAAAAGAACTAATGAAATGACCAGACAAACAACATAAAGTAAGAACCTACCAAAAAAAACATACCAAAAATCATGAATTCATTTAAAATGAAATGATTCAAAGCATGAGCAATACACAAAAACAAATGCAACAGTAAATAAAAAAAGAACAACAATGATAAGAAACCCTACCTTGAACGCAATAGAACCCTGCCAACTTTCTGAATTGATCCGCAAGCAATAAACTTCCCCTTGTTTAGATTCGCTCAAATGAACTCCGTCGCTGCTCTTCCTTTCTCTTTTAATCTCTTTGCAATGATAATAATGATAGTTTTAATCCTTAATGAAGGTAAAAATGAGGATTTCTACCTACATGAGCAGTTGTCATTAATGCATTAAATACAAATCGGGTGGAGTCGACATGGAAAGAGAACCACCACTTCATTGTAGTGTGACTTCAGTCAAAAAAGTCAATGACCAAGAAAAACGGTGGGGGCAGAACTGAAATAGAAACTGATTCGAAACTTTATAGAAATTTCCAAACTTCATTCCTATTCCGATTTCGGGTCCCCCGACCAAACACAAAACAAAACCCAACACATAAAAAGAAAAAGAAAAGACCAGCATAATAAAACCAAACATAAAGACATAGACTAAAACCAAAAGTCGAAATAGCGGAGGTGGGGGCGGAATCGATCATGATTTTGTAATTTTTGATAAGGACCAACTTAACATCCACTCTGGTTCCGGGTCCACTGAGGACAAAAGAAAAGATAAAAATGAAAGACTATCAGGATGGGAACCAAAACAAGTTTGAAAAGAACTTTCAAAACCTGATTCAGATCCAGTTCCGGTTCTGACAGACTAAATCAAAGAGAAACAAAGTATTGGAAAAACAAGACTCCAAAACTTTGTTTCAAAAATAACTAAGTATAAAATAACAAATGGGGACCCATTTTGACCAAGGAAAAGGATAGGTGGTTATGCAAGGCATAACAAATGGTGACTCGACTGGGAAAATGGTTTACCCATTTTCAAGATACCCAAAGAAAAATTTTAGTCACCCAAAAACTATTTGACTTATAAACACTCTAACTTGAGTAAGATCAGATATTTTTAGGATAAGTTTGAGCTGGAATCTCAGATGTATGTGCTCATGAGTTATTTATAAATCTGAGTGTGTGCTTATATTGTGCATCATTCTTCATAGATACTTTCTCTACTCTTTGAACCACCATACCTAAAATTCAAGCTACATAGGTTGAGTCCTTTAACTATCGTGTAGTAAAATCCTGAGTATTGCTCTTCTACCAGACAGGTGTCCATAGCCCCGACGGAGATACCTCTAGTTCTCTCAAAGTGTTGCTCTACTACCAACCAGGCATCCATTGCCTCGATAGAGATACTTGATTACCCACTTAATATTGAGCTTTCCTTTTCTTTCTCTTTTTTTTTTACTTCACTTTTGGAAATTATTTTATGCATCTTTCTCAATACTCCAGACCTAAAGAATCTGAAACATGGTTTGAGAACTACTATGGAATTCATGATAGTCTTGGAATCAGATTTTTTACTTGAATCAAAGGTAGAGTTATTCTAAAAAAGATAGGTATTTACTCATGCAGATGTTTTATCTAATTTGGTGATAGATTTTTTATCACAATTCATGAGGTATTCACAATATATCTTCTATCCTTGATAACTTTTCCAACCCAAACTAGAATGATTATAAAACATAAGTTTTAGAACGAAATCCCTTTCAATGATTATAATGAGAACAACTAAACCAATTTCTCTCCCAGTACCAATAGTATACTTCGAATAACAACCCAAAGTCTTGAGATGAGCCAAAATGAGGATCCCCAATGAAACAAGACAAAACCAAACAAAGAAAACAAAACAAAGCAAACAAAGAAAACAAAAACAAACAACAACAAAAACAAACAACAACAAAAACTAAAAAAAAAACTAAAAATGAAAACCTAAACAAAAACCTAGTTACATATGATACAGTATAGTACATTTTTCCTTTTAAAACATCAGACCTTCTATGCACCAAAATAGTGCTTGAGAAACTGACCATTAATTGGTAATGGAACAAGCTCTCCCGTTAACGTACTCAAACAAAAAGCATTCTCACCTAGTATTTCAGCTATTTGATAAGGACCTAACCTAAGTCTATCAAATTTCTTGTGGTATCCCTTCTTTTCTCTAGCCTTATCCCATAATAACACAAGATCTGATATTCTAAAGGCTTTTATCTTGGCTCTTTTGTCAAACCAATGTTTTACAATAGCCTAATGTTTAGAGAATTGTTGCAAAGCAGCATCTCTTTGCTCTTCCATATTTAAAAAATTAAGTAGTCTAACCTCAATCCTATCATCCTTATTATAAAACTCCTGCATAAAATTCATAATAGGTATTTGCAAATGAATGGGGAAGATTGGATCTTGGCCATAAACTAACTTAAAAGGTGAATTCCCTATGGCTTCTTTGATTCTAGGTCGATCTGCCCATAAGGAAAATCTCAACTGTGTATGCCAGTCCCTAGGATTATTTTCTAACAACTTCTTTATAACTTCCAACAAGTTTTTATTTGTGGACTTAGCCACTCCATTCCCCTGAGGGTAATAATTGGAAGAATATTTCAACACAATCTTATGCTCATATGCCCATGAAATAAACTCAACAGAAGAAAAAGCAGGCCCATTATCACACACCAGAGCAAATGGAACTCCAAACCTGGTTGTGATGTTCTCTGTCAGAAACTTGATGACCACTTTTGTGGTGCTATTCTTGCAAGGTTGTGCCTCCATCCATTGTGTGCAGTAATCAGTCACAGTCAAGATGAATTTATGACCTGCAAAAGAATTTGGATTAATTACACCTACAAAATCTAGTGCCCATTGAGCAAATGGCCTTACCTCATATACCGATTGTAGGGGCATTGCAGGATTTCTTTCTCTAGATGCAGAAGTTTGGCATACATGACAAGTCCTATAGTGTTGATGTGCATCTCTAAACACATAAGGCCAATAGTAGCCTGATCTTAAAATCTAATGAGCCAAAGCATCAGCAGATCCATGTCCCAATCCGTGCCTTCCATGAAATTCAGAAATAGCATGCTTTGCTTGTTATTGATCCAAATAGCATAGATAGATTCCTTGAAAATTATTCCTATAGATTGATCCCTCTTTGAGCATGTAATGAGCACTCTTCATCATAAATTCTCTCCTTTGAGTAGCATTCATCCCTTATTGACACTTGTTATTGAGGAGGAAGAAAACTAAATCTGTATACCAGGGATCCTTAGTGAATGATTGAACCGTGTATTGTTGACAAGTAATAATTTTGTCCACTTCTGCCATTTCCTTTGATAAACCTTGTCCTCAAACAAGTTTCATTGGGTGAATCTCTAGGTCAAATTATTGTAAAATGGCCATCCATTTTCCTCTTTGTTCCCCTAATTCACTTTGCATCAGAAGAGATTTCACAGCTGGATCTGGAACTATAGCCATAACCTGACTTCAGATTATATAATGCCTGAACTTCTTCACTCCTTGCACTAATGCACAGGCTTCTTTTTCTATTGGTGAATACCTTACTTCTACATTCTTAAATGGAGAGCTCATAAAAGCAATAGGTCTCTCCTCGTTCTCTTCTCTTCTCTGCATCAAAACTGCTGCACATGAATGTTCAGAAGAAAAAGAGTAAATGTAGAAGGGCTTTAGATAATCTGGGCTTGTGAAAATAGGTTCCTCAGATATAGATTGTTTGATCTACATAAAAGAAGACTTAGCCTCTTCACTCCATTCAATCTTTGCATCCTTCTTCATTATTTCATTGAGGGGTTTGACAATCTCTGCAAACCCTATTATAAACTTCCTAACAAAATTGATCCTTCCAAAGAAAGATCACATTTCCTTCTTACTACCTAGTTTAGTCAATTTCAAGATGGCCTCTACTTGATCAGGATCTATGGATATTCCTTCCTCAGAAATAATGTGTCCCAAGAGCTTCCCTTCAGAGACTCCAAATACACATTTCTTTGGGTTAAGAGAGACACCATAACTTATACATTTCTTTAGAACTTTTTCCAGGTCAGCAGCATGGTCTTCCCTATTTCTAGAGAAGATGGTCAAATCATCTACATAAATAATTATACATTTTCCTATCAGATCCTTGAAAGCTACATGCATTGCTCTTTGAAAAGTAGCACTAGCATTGATGAGACCAAAAGGCATTCTCCTATAGGCAAATGTGCCCCATTTAGTAGTAAAAGCGGTCTTCATCCTATCTTCATGACTAACAAGTACCTGATTGTATCCTGAATACCCATCCAAGAAAGACATCATTTGAGACCCATTAACCTTTTTCAATACTTCATGAAGAGAAGTTAATGGATAGTTGTCCTTCTCAGAGGCTTTGTTTAGATTCCTAAAATCCACACATAACCTAATCTCAACATTCTTCTTGCATATAGGAACCAAATTAGCCACCCAAGTAGAATGTCTAACTGGAAATATTATTCTTGCAGCCAAAAGCTTATGTACCTCCTTCTGGATCAAAGGCTCAATTAATGCATTGATCGGGCGTTGATTTTGGCAAAATGGCTTGGCATCTAGCTTGAGAGGTATGGTGTGAGTAATCACTGTAGTGTCAAAATTTTTCAAGTCATCATAACTCCAAGCGATCGCTTCAATATTCTGTTTCAAAACTTTGATTATCTCATCCTTAATTTCCTGAGGACAAGTCTTCCCTACAAGAACATTTCTCTCTGGGCCTGAGTGAGTCAAATTAATAGATTCATACTTATCTCCCTCACTCTTTGTAGGCACTCTTTGATAAGCCTGTGGATCTGAATCAAATATTCTTTCTAGTGCTATCATCCCTTTTGGGATGTTATTGCTCTTTAAATCCAATATCCCTTATGGACTATTATTTTTTGGATCCCAATCTCCCCGATCTCTGTCAATTTCATCAATAATCTATCCTTGAAATACATCAGAACTCTCCAAAAAGGCTAAAATGTGTTGATCATCATTAAATACCTGAAAGTGTCTAACGTTGTCAGGAATTGTTGGGACTGAAATCAACTCCACTAAAAACCTCTTCAGATTTGAGTCTTGCATAGGCTCTAATGTACTAGCTGCAACAACAAGAGCATCTGCAATTTGATTGGCTTCCCTTGGAATGAGAGTAATCCCAAAGGCATCAAAATATTCAATTAAATTCCAAACCTTGTTCCTATATGCAGCCAATATTTTGTTATGGCATGTGTATTGGCTACGTACCTATTTCACAATTACCTCAAAATCTCCCATGATTGTCAGAGCAGTTACCTTCTTCTTATGAGCAGAAATAAGACCATGAGCTAGTGCTTCATATTCTACTACATTGTTAGTGCACCCAAACTGCAATCTATAAGAAGCAAATTAAGTCTTCCCTTTCGTGTTAGTTAGCTCAATACCTGCTCCACTTCCTGCTTTAGATTTAGAACCATCAAATTTAAGAGTCCATAATTGATCTTTAGCTAGAAGTTCCTTCTTCTTAGGTATAACAAGGGATGACTGACTTGTAACATGTAGTGGCTCGGACTTTAGCTATTTATCAGAATGTAACTCAAGACAGAGTTGATTTGAGGATTTTTCTATGTTTTCAGCCTGTCTAGGAGTTACTTCCTGAACTCCCTCTTGAATCAAATTACAATCCAACTCACTTCTTATCAATTCCATGGGTATACGCAAAGTATGTGGGTCAAGTGTATCAAATAGGAACTAGGACATCTGAACTTCCTTTTGAACTCCGGAACAAACAACTTGAATTTGTTCTTCTGGTGAAAAACCTTTGTGTTGAGAAAGACTAGCCCGTGTAAGAATAGTTGCATCCTTAACTTGAAAGGAAAACTCATTGATGGGGGTCTGGGCTTGTTCTCCTTGACATATCTTTTGATGTTGATCTACTTGACTTAGAATATCTAGGCATGACTGACATGTTAACTCTAAATGGTTATGATAGTGAATTCTACACCAATTAGGAAGTAATAAACTAAATAAGTCTATTTCTCCCCTTTAAACCAACCTATCTTGTTGTAGTTTTCTTATTAAAACTTGCTGGTTGATGCCGATCATTAGTTCATCATGATCTAAAGGTAATGTGTCATTAGGAATAACTACAGAAAAAGTGAGTACTTCCTCTTGTTTGTAGACACCTATCTCAGTCTCAAAGAATGCCACTTCATTTGAAGCATCATATTCGGTGATCATGTGTTTGAGCCTAGGTTCACTTTCAATTCTTATCTGTGTGGCAACTCTTTTCCATGGTAAGCACATGTGCCAGAAATCCAAAGACAGATACCCCCCTATGCTTTTCATTAGCTCTCGACTTAGGAGCATACCGTAAGTTTCTGGGATATCAACTACTTGGATATCTATATAGGTCTGGATCCTTGGGTCTGATCCAACCTGCACATGCATGTTCTTTAATTCACCCACAACATTGACTTCGGTTTTATCCAATTGAATCACCTTTTTATTGGTTGGAATAGGACACAATCCTAAATTTTTAACAAATTGAAAAGGGCATGACATTCCCTGATGCTCCAGAATCTAATAAAAAATTATGCAGATTCTTTCCAAAGATTCTCAAACTTAACAGAAAAGGTGGGGTACTAGTCTTACCTTTATACATAGCTGCATTTGTCTCTTTTGCTGAAGTCACCTTACCTTTCCCTTTTAGGCGATCTGCCTCTTCCAAAGCTTTTAATACCACCTCCCGTTGAACTGGGCACCACTTCATGATGTCAAAGAAAGACAGTGATGTCTTCTGCCTTTGTAATTCTGCAACAAAATCAAACTCTGAATCATTCCTAACTTGATACTTAGGAAAAGGAGGTGGATTAACTCTATTCTAAGAATCAGAAGGTTTATTTGGTGGGGGTGGATTGTTATTTGCATTTTGATTTGGTGGAACCATATTGTTCGGGGGTGCAGATGTAGTGAATGGCCCCTTATTTTGATTTCTTAGAAAGTGACCACCCTTAGATTGGAAAGCTTGAGCATTATAGACATCATCCTCTGGCTCATTATCCCCTTACATGGGAAATTGATAATTCTCTTCAATAGTCTCATAATTCATTACAATACTGACCGGCCCATTATCCTGATTGGAATTTCTTGATGGAGGATGGGAATCAGCCTGTGCAATTTTAACAATTTTCTCCATTTCTGGGCAATTAACCTCAGAATGTGTTGTAGTATCATGTAACCTACACCAATTGGTCATAAAATTCAAATCAGCAACATTAGCAGTATGGGGTCTTTCCTCACCTGTTTGATAATTATGGGGAACTCCCCCATTGTTAGGTCTAGTATTCCACTACCTACTATTGTTGGTGTTGTTGTTGAACTTCTGGTTATATCCTCTGTTTTGATTTTGGTAATTTTGATTCTGGAAGTTCCTATTGGTGTTCTGATTTTGGTTCTGATTAGAGTAATTGCCTTGATAGTTATAACCTCCCTGATTGTTGTAATTCTGGTTTTGATTATGGGAAGGATTTTGCTTGAGTTGTGCCATGTCATTTGACATTTGAGAGAGAATCTTCTTGAGAGTCTCTACCTCACTTGTGAGTTGAACAATTTCTTCATTCTACACATTTTGAACTATGGCTAGGGAATGGACATGGGTTGATCCTCCCCCTTGTTGTGGTTGATTTTGAGGTTGCTGTTGTTGAGTTTGATGAGAGGAATTTTGCATGTTATTTCCAAAGAAGGGTGCAGTCGGTGGAGCTTGCAACTCAGATGCAAGTCCATATTGGGAATAAGACATCCCTAGGACAGTATTGTATAACAGTGGATTAGGCATCTGATAATTCATGGGAGGAAGAGTTGCTCCTAAACCTCCAAATTGTAGACTTATCTACTGTTGTAATTCAATAGCCAGATCATAAATCTTAGATAGAGAATCAATCTCAGGAGGTTGATAATTTCTTTGCAAGAATAGGCCAATCAAAGGATCAACAGCTCTCAAATATGCCTATATGGCCATAGCCTCTGGCACTAAGTAATGCTCTTGTAGCCTACGATACATCCTTTGGAACCTAGTGTTGAACAAGGGAAATGGTTCATGATGTTCCTTTCTTATGGTGGAAAATTGGTGATATAATATTGCAGGGTCCACATAAACCATGAATTGATTAATAAAAGCATTTTCTAAATCTGTCCAACCCAGAATAGATCCCTGAGGCAAATTTAGATACCAATTATATGCCATATCTCCCAAACAGTAGGGAAACAATCTACATACCACATCTTGATGAGCGACTTGAGCTCGTGTGCAAGCATCTTTGAATGCTTGTATGTGTTCCTCAACACTTCTTGATTCATCATGCATTTATTTAGGACAGAACTTCTCTGGGTTCTTTGGTAAATCATGGAATCCTCCAGGAATAGTCCCTAATGGGGAGAGATTATTCACAAAGTAAGCCATCGGTGGGATTGGTTGGGTAGGTGGTGGTGATGCAGGCTGAATTGGTGGTGACAAAGGCCTATTTGGTGGTGGTGACATAGGTTGAACTGGTGGTGGTGTGGGTGGATTTGGTGGAAATCCAGGTGGAGTAAGCGGTGGCGGTAACGTAGGCATCTCTACCCTACGATTATGGGGTCGAGATCTAACCAGGGTTTGAAGTTATTCAAATGGCTTAGGATTAGCAGAGGATCTATGAATCCTCTTGTATCTCTCTGGTGAAAAAGATCTTCTGCGAGCCAGCTTGTCCTTTCAGGCCCTCCTTTTAGTGCCAATTTCTGTTGATGGTGAAAATGACAAAAACAACATTAAAATAGAATATTTCTACTCTATTTCTCCTGAAAAAGAAAGACAACATGTAGTAGCCTAACTCCCAAGGTCCTGGTAGTTGGTTCTCAACTATTTGGTGTCACTCAATTGGTTCATGCAACTGTAATATTCAAGGGGCCTGTGCTAGTAACAAAAGATTCAAGCGATGACTCATTTTACCAAACTATTTTAGTATATCTATGGGGTTTCAAATAAAAGAAAAAGATAGCTCAAATGGTAATCCAATAAAAAAATGAACAAAATTTATCTAGCATCTAGACATATATCCTCAATAATGAATGTTTTCTAATCAGATCAAGAAAACCGTAAGATGACACAATCTATAGAATAATCTATACCATTGCATACATTTTAGGTGCTTAATTAACTTCACAATTACACATCACAAATACTTCAAGGATTTCAAACAACAAACATTCATTCATCATCAAGATTATAGATCAACATACTTCAATAAATTTAGTTCAATGATAACCTAACAAGATAATCCTTAAATCTGGTTTCTTCTAATGACTTTCATCACATAAGAAACTTGAATGCTTCAGCACAATCACTGGCATTTAGATAGATTATAACTTCCCAGCCTTGTCAAATAAAACAACTCAATTCTAACTCCATATTGTGTAAACCTGTAATTCCATTAACTGTTAAAGATCAAGTACAATGTATCTCTGTAAATCACTACCAAAATTCTATCTCCTAATTTCAGGTTAGCCAATTTTATTCTCAATTAGCTGACCCTTACAATATGATACCCCCAGGGTATTTATAGATGTACAATAACTCGAACTCCACTTCTATTTTAGGTTATCCACCCTTTTAGGAACCAAAATTCTCTTGGAAACTCAGATCAATTTGATCTTGAGTCGTTACATTAGACTTTTAGTTTAACTAGAGAATAGAAGATAGAAGAGAAAAAGAAGTCATGCGCCCCCAAGATTGTCAGTGCTGTATGCATGCAACATGCAAGGAAGAGAAAAATCATGCATGCAAGGATTCATGCACGCAAAGCTGGATCTGCCATGAACTCATCATAGCTGGTGAAGACTTGTTGTAACGTATCTATTTCTGTCCCATCAATCCAGCTATCTTCAAACTTGATTCGATCCAATTATGCTGTAGTAGTCAACTAGTTTTAGCCAAGTGGGAGCACTTGGAGTAGTAGTCATCATAGAGGAGGAGGAAGCAATTACTGTAGAAGGTGGCTGCATATTTACCTCGGGTTGAGAGTCAACCCTTGATTTCTCTTGTTGTTCTTGCACTGTATGCATTTACACAAGCCTTTCAGCCTCTTCCCTATCTTTCTATCCTTGTATTCTCTTATCTTCCTCTTCTTTCCTCAACCTGTTTTCTTCCAACTGATCTCTCTCCACTCTTTCTTTTCCATTCTTCCTCTATCTAGATCTTCCCTTTCCAATTTCTCTTTTTCCAAAGCCTCTAGCCTTTCTTTTTCTAGTTTTTCCTTTTCAATTCTTTCCCTCTCTAGTTTTTCTTTCTCCAGTCTTTCTTTTTCTAGCTTTTCTTCTTCTATTTTCTATTTCTATTGAGCCTCTTGTCTTTCCTTTTCTAATCTGTCTACCTCTAAAGCTTTAAGTTTTTCTACGTTTGCTTCTTCTTCTTGCTGCTTCCTAACCAGCTCTGTAGTATCTTTCTCCTTTTGTAATTGTGCTGCTTCTTCTTCCTTTTGGTGAGCTTCTTCTGCAAGTTTCAGCTTAGCAATCAAGATTTCTTTCTCCCTTCGGTTTCTTGCTTTCTCCTCCTCAAGATCGTGGATCTTTTATATCAACTCTAACTTATCATTCACTTCCTTTATCTTGAGTTCTTGTTCCTTTTGTACCTACTATTTTTCTATCCCATCTACTGCTACCTTGGTATCAATTTCCTTTTGTTTCTCTGTTGTAGCCCTTGCATCAGAATCTCTCTTCGTGTCTTCAAACAGCTTCCATTGATATTCTTGTGTCAAAGTCTTCTCAATATCCTCCTCTAGAGGCATTTTTTCTTGCATAGCTTTGTCTGACTCAGTTTCATCTGAATCTATCCCAACCTCCATAATTTCTTTCTCCATTTATTTTCCCTTGGCAGTTTCAGCCATGCTATGAAGAGCTCCTTCTTGAATTTCTTTGCTCTTCTTCCTTGTAATTGTGACTTGTGCAGATGGTTCACCTAATGTAGGTGCCGACATAGTAGATCCTACTAGAACATCCTCTTCTTGCATTTCCTCTTCATCCCCTGCTGCTTCAAGTTTTATCTCATCCATATCTAGGGGAAAGAACTCCAATCACTCTTTGGGAGGTGTCTTCCTTTTAATCCTTTTATATCCCTTACCCTTCTTAAGGACTGGTCCTTGAGGAGCTTGTGTTCTTAACATTAACCACTCCACACTCCTATCCAATACTATCCTTCCAATTTTCTTAATATCAATGGTTTCCTCACTGTCCCAATCAACTGGATCCAAACTCTTGGTGCGAATTTTCAAAGCTTCATAGGATGGATCCAACACAATTCCATCATCCACTAATGTGTTAGGAATGTTTTCTTTAACACCAAGCTCTGACATGAGTGAATATTTCATTATTCTTCTTTCTTAAGTCATACTCGTCTTGCCGGTCACTTCAAAAGTCTTCTAACAAATTGAAATGTTTAGTAAACACCGAAGCCAACAAGGCATGCATCTTACCCTTTGGATAAAAATACTTACGAGTTGTGTATAATCCTAACTTCAATTGTATCAGCTCATTAAAAACCACCTTTTCTCCTACCAAGTGTTGACAACTATATTCACCCAACTTCATGGGGAAGTTATGACATCCAGTTTTATGTTTGATCCCAAACCGGGCTTTAACTCCAAGAGCTTGATATACAAACTCCATTAGCACTATCCTGTTACTACAGCACCTTGGAAGCAAATGTGGGTGGCCTTAAAAACCAAATAACCTGAAGTATGTAAATTTGGGGTATTGGATGTACCAACATCCCCATTCAACAATGAACGCCATGGCTTCTTGACTTAACCGGTATCCTGCATCTCCATTCAATTGATTGATAACCACATATAAAAATGCATCATTGACTCTTTTGAAATGAGTCTCAGCAACCTGAAGAGATAATTGGTCATAGTGCTCCCATACCTTCTTTTTTCCATCCAAGGCTCCCATTATGCCCACTCTGTTCAAACCTAGGAAAACACCCAACCTTGCTGCGACATATACAATTTAAGAATTCATAAAGAAGCACTTGGTTTCTCTGATCCTTGTTAAATGATCATGTATGGCATCAGAGACAATCATTGAACAATCAAACTGTTGTTGACCTTTCAAGATGGTTTGAATAAAAGGAAACATCAACTCCTGGAAGTAAAATTCATCCCTCTTCCCAAACACCCTAGACAACATCACGATCAACCTTGATACCTCTTCATAGAAATCTGCCCTCTTTGGCTAGTCTGCAAGCTTGGTTAGAGATTTCTTTTCTGTCTTCAACCACTTCTTGTTCAAGTGAGATTTATTCGATCCCTTGTACTTACTATATTTCTCCAAGGCCTCTACCTCATTCAATTGCACCAAGTTCTTTGGATATAGAACATTAAATATACTTTGAAATGCTTGAGGAGTGAGATTAATAATCACATTGTGTTGTGAATCCATGCATAGTCTAGTAGCAGGATTGTAAGCACTGGCTACTATCATGATTAACTCTGGGCACTGGACAAATATAGGAAATAAAGTGATATTAGCTAACCCAGAGCTAACAATTCTTTTCGTAGTCAATGTAATATCCTTGTCAAACGCTTTTGAATACCACTCCTCAAAAATGTATTGACCTGAATTGGTATTAGTGATATCTGACCAATATGATTCTAAGTTGCTTACTTTTACCACAAGATTCCTATGATTATACCTCAAGGTATAAGGGAATTGTTTTGGCTTCAACTTCTTTGGTTTTGGTGTTGCCTTTGATGTTTATGTAGGCTGGTTTCTCCGAGTAGCTTCCCTTGATGTTCCTGACATCTTTCAATTTTCCTGCAAGCAAAAACCTCTAATTAGATCTTTAGATATCATTATAAAACATGCTTTAAAAAAAAACCATACCTTTCACATATGCACCGGAGGCGGAACTAGGCAAAAACATAATCTAAATAGTCCCTTTTACAACACTACCAGACTCGAAGCCAAAAACTGATATAGATATTTCACAATCAATGAACGGGCTCGGAGTCAGAACTGGGAAGGTGGTTAGAACCAGGATCGGAATAAAAAATGGATTTGGTTTTTCTTCAGATTCCTATACTTTGATATTCTATTTCCATTCCGCCTCCACCTCCATCTAAGTTATTGTTATTTCCAAAGAAGATTTCTTTATTATATGCGGAGCTGGACACGGGATGAAAAATGGAATCAATACCTTTTGCAAAACATAATTCTCAAGTTCAAGATCGATTCTGATCCCATCTCTGCCTAGGTTGATCATGACGTCATCCAAGACTTTAACCGACTTAAGGCAGGACTTCATGGCCTTAAACTAGGTGATTTAAAATGACATGGGGTTTAACCTGGAACTCCATAGAACCTTCCTCATATGACCAGGGGCGATTGAATTTCTAGGGCATCATTTTTTAATCTTTTAAAGTGATCATAGACATACACGAAACCCTAAACTAACAAAACACAGTAAAACTAGGGCACCGATTTAACCTAACGAATGCGTAAAAATGAAAACCCTAAGTAAAAAAATGATTTTCAATTAACTCTAACTCACTGTAAAAACATTAATCTACCTCACTGTAAATCCCTAATCCAACCAACGCTATTTAAAACCTCAATTTAATCTAACTTACTGCAAATCAAAATAGCATGACATGATCACGATTAAAATGTGAAAGCAATCGTGCCGTAAAATGCAAAGAACCAAAAACAAAAGTAAAATAACTAATGAAACGACCAGACAAACAACATAAAGTAAGAACCTACCGAAACAAACATACCAAAAATCATGAATTCGTTTAAAATGAAATGATTCAAAGCATGAGCAATACACAAAAGAAAATGCAACAGTAAATAAATGAAGAACAACAATGATTAGAAGCCCTACCTCAATCGCAATAGAACCCTGCTAACCTTCTGAACTGAATCACAAGCAATAAACTTCCCCTCATTCAATTGATTCGCTCAAATGAACTCCATCGCTGCTCTTCCTTGCTCTTTTAATCTCTTTGCAATGATAATAATGATAGTTTTAATCCTTAATGAAGGTAAAAATGAGGATTTCTACCTACACGAGTAGTTGTCATTAATGCATTAAATGCAAATCGGGCGGAGTCAGGGTGGAAAGAGAACCAACACTTCATTGTAGTGTGACTTTAGTCAAAAAAGTCAATGACCAAGAAAAATGGCAGGGGCAGAACTGAAATAGAAACTGATTCAAAACTTTATAGAAATTTCAAAACTTCATTCCTATTCCGGTTTCGGGTCCGTTGACCAAACACAAAACAAAACCCAACACATAAAGAGAAAAAAAAAGACCGACATAATAAAACCAAACATAAAGACATAGGCTAAATCCAAAATGAAATAGCGGAGGTGGGGGCAGAATCGATCATGATTTTGCAATTTTTGATAAGGACCAACTTAACATCCACTCCAGTTCCGAGTCCGCTAAAGACAAAACAAAACATAAAAATGAAAGACTATCGGGATGGGAACCAAAACAAGTTTGAAAAGAAATTTCAAAACCCGATTCAGATCCGACTCCAGTTCTGACAGACTAAATCAAAGAGAAACAATGTATTGGAAAAACAAGGCTCCAAAACTTTTTTTCAAAAACTAAGTATAAAATAACAAAGGGGGACCCATTTTGACCAAGGAAAAAGATGGGGTGGTTATGCAAGGCATAAGACCACCTGAAGGAACAATTCAAGACATCTCTTACAAAATTGAAGAAGAAAAGGAATGAGTTGAGATAGTGCATAAAATCAGATAACAACATCTACAACTACTGCACCAGCTAGCCCCTTGCAGTTATAAAATACAAAGAGAAGTTGGAAAATATTGAGTCTGAGTTGAAAGAAATTGGAAAGAGTTTTGATATGGTCCAAGATCAAGATGGCTCCATCAGGAAAAAGATTCAAGAATTGCAGGCTGAGCACACTAAAATTCTATCCACCAAGAACACTCTTGTGGATAATTTTTGGAAGATTAAGGATAAAACAAAATGCAGATTAGAACAGATGGTGGAAATATTAAGGAATGGTGAGAAATTGGAAGAAGCTATTACAATTCTGGAATCTCTCATTGAGATTATCAACAAGACATCCAAGAACAATATCTTGATCATAATCATCAGGATCATAGTAGATGCATGGAATAAATTCCTTCTGAAAGTGAAGAAAAACCATAAAATAATCTTCTAAAGATAGCAGTAAATTATTTTCTAGTTTTTGAAGTTTTGATCAAAGGAGGAGAACTGTCGGCATATATGTGATAAAGTTTTGAAGCCTTGAGGATTTTGAACACATGTTTTTCACAATCTTGTCAATATCACTTTTTTCTTTTTAGCATATGGAATCCATGCTTTTTCATTTATGTCAAAGGGGGAGAGAATGTAGTGAAAAATTCCCTATAGAGGGTGAAAATAATTTAGTATAGGGGGAGAGAATGCCTTACAAATCTCAGGGAGAGAAAGTGCAGTAAAACATTTGGCAGTATATCTATAATGATTCCAACACTTAGTAATTTTTCATAGATGTTTCCATCAATGCAAAAGGGGGAGATTGTTGGAATATGGCTTGTAAGTGTTTTCATTGATGGCAACCCAAGTCATGCAACCTAAGTCTTGGATTCGGTTGTATAGAATAGAGTAAAGAACATGGCATCCAATTACAGGCATAAAAGTTAATTTGAACACCTTACCGGATAGATATTTTGAGTTGAGGATCTCTGAGGAAGGTCTATTGATGTTTGTAATACCTTGGTGAAGGATTTTTTTGATGCACACTCATTGGTACGTGATCTAGAAGATCCAATGCACTAATTTGTTGATTATTTGTGCTAGAAGGCTGACCCGATGAATATAGTAATCACAAATGTATAAGATGTAATTAATTAAAAGTCTTCATGATCGATTAATTTTTATTTGGGTCCTCTCTTTGTCTTTGTCCTAACTGACTTTGGAGGATGCACATAAAGATTTAGTGGTGGATCTGGCTGACAAGATGAAAGTAACTTAATACTCTATGAAGCCAATTGATGAATGAATAAATCCTTGTTAGCTGATATATATATGAGATCGGTTCTATGATTTTGATATGTATGGGATGTGGAGAAGTGTGTAAAGGTAGCGAATATATGAAATGTGAATATGGTGCAAAAGTTAGCAGTGTGGTAGTGCAAATTTGTCTCTAAGTGATGCGAAGAACAAAAAAGAGTAGAGCAGAGCAAAGCAAAGTGCAGAATCAAAAAGTAGATCCAGAATCGAATCTATGAGCTTCACCAGACCTGTAATTTGGCATAAGAAGATGCTACTATCTCAGTTCACCCTTTACATGGTCTTAATCTAAATTTTGTAATGCAGTGAGCCTTTATCTTTGAGCAGTGAGCTCTAGGCAGTGTGCCTGAATGCAAGTGCATTCTCTTTTGTAAACAATTATATTTGAGTAATCAAATTGTGGATTAACCTCCATTGTGGTTTTTCCCCTAACAAATTTTACACACAAAAAATTGTGTTATGGTGTTATGAATGTTTCCTTTGAATGCTTGCATATTTCTTTTAATGTAATGACAAAATGGTTTAAGTTTCAGGGTAATGAAAGTTAAGATTTGTTGAACACCGATTCACCCACCCTCTTAGTGTTCCCTTGAGTCCAACAACCTTCACGTATCCATTCTCGAAAACCTACACATTGGTGAAATAGAAACAATTGGATTGCTCATCTTGCATTCAAAACCAAAACCTTTGCAAAAGCAACAACCACTGAATGTAGAAGCACATAGGAGTTCAAACTCTTAATCGCTATGATGCAAATGGATAGCCAATGAGAATTTATTGAACAAATTGATGAGGTGATTATCAATTTTCCAGCTACAACATGAGTGAGTGAGTGAATTTGCTGATGTCAATTTCACCATTGCTAATTTCTAGGGTCATGGAAATCAGTGTACTATTCATCATGATTTCCATGAAATAACCACCTGCACACATGGAGATTAGGTTGACATCCAAAAAAAATCTTGCACCATTAATGTCCACCATTAGCAGAGCTCAAATAGTCCTCACATGGCTAGTTCAATGTTTTGAATTTTGGTCATCGATGTTTCGATGAGTTGGCATGTTGAACGACTTAGATTGAGTCAAATACCTTTGAAAATTCCATGTTGTCACATGGCAGGTGCATGGCCAATGATACACTCCCCAGTCAGAATACATACAAGTCATTTGTTTCCCCAATCGGCCTCCTTATGTAGCCAAGTGACTCCACGTGTCACTCACTTGTACACCTCACAACATCTTTAAGATAATTATTTTAATCATGCGAGGCCTACGAAGGACGACCACAATTAATCTTCATCATCACATGAGCGTCGTAGATTAGAAAACCCTTTATTAAATTGCAAGAAAACAAGGAGTAGGCCCCACGACCATAGGTGACATGTGGAAACATCTTGCACACCTTGTCATTCATTTGTGATGTCATAAAAAATCCTAGCGAGGCCAGCAGGGAATGGTCAAGATCAAATCCATCGATTTGATGATCAGAAAATCTGCACATACAATAATTGTTATTCATAAAAAGGGGACCGACTAGGCAGACGGGGTGCAACCCTTAAAGCATGAAGGTTAGATGCAAGTCTAAGGTTCTAAAAAGTTATCAGCCCGACATTAAGCAAGGATTAAAATTAAGTCCCAACATGGAAAAAGACTGACGGGCTAGGTAAAGGGGGTTGGTAAAACAATGGGCATGATGCCATAAGTCATGACTAGGATGACTGGTGACCTGGTACAATAGGTCAATGTGGGAATATAACGTAAGGGTTCAACATATGAGAAAATTTCAATAAGAGTGGAAAACCCCTAAACCCTAACATATGACCACTAAGCACAAGGGTGACAATTCTGTCAAAATTTCTCATGGAACCAACCAAAATTTGTAAGCTCTATCAGGTTGTATGGAGTATTACCTATAGTTATACAAAAACTCATGTGATAAGCCCACGATGCATAAGAAATTTGAGTATGCCAATATTTACCATGTTTATTAACAGGTTTTTGTAAGACTTGTTCAATCATTTTGTTAGTTGCTTTCACTTGTCCATTCAATTGGGGATAATATGGTGTAGAAAAATGATGTTGTGTGTGAAAATTTTCTAAAATTTTCTTTATGCCCTTGTTTTTAAATGGTGTACCATTATCCATAATCAAATTTGAAGGAAGACCAAATCGTGATATTATGTTATCTAAGATAAAACAACAAATGACATCAACCATCGTGGAATGAAGAGGAACTACCTTGACCCACTTTATGAAGCAATTTTTAGCCATGATAATAAAAGTATGTCCTAAAAATTGTTAGCCATGTTTTTGACCTGGCCTATTTTTAAACTTCTAATGCACCTCTGCATAGTTTAGCTTGCTAAATCCTACAAAAATAATTAATTTTGAAATTCCATAAAAGCTGGTGCAAAATCCTCTTGCAAACCTAATCCTAATATCATTTTTTCCAATGTGGCCAATTTTTGTGCCAAACGCCCTTACCATTTGAGATATTTTAAAATTTGAAGTTTCTAGCCAACAATTCACAAACAAAATCAAATTGTGATTCTCACTCATTTAGAGTTAAAACGAATTTTGGGTTTTGTTCTAAATCGATTATAAATCTTGCTATCAAAATTTTATAAGAAATGGAGTTGTCAATTGAGAGATATGTGATTTTTCATCTTTGGGTTGAAAGTTTCATAAAATTAATTTCTTTGGCAGAGTTTGAAAGGGTTATTATAACCACTAAAAATCTCACCAGGGTTATCATAACCTTTAAAAATATTGCCAGCTATTTCATGGGTAAGAAAATGAAGTAAAAAAGTTAGTTTTGTTGGAATTTACACTTGGTTCCAAAACTATCGACGACTCCCAAAGTAGTTATAGAAACCACTAAAAGTCCCACCAACAATAATGGACCAAAGATATGTGTGTTCCTAGTATATGTAGATATGTGACATGAGTAAGACACCACAACATAGTGTGAATGCACATAATTGATCGACCAAATGTCTCATAATATACAGCTGCAAGAATGGGATGATGATTTTTTGATGGATTTATTAAACAAGCCATAAGCTCATGATTATGCAGGTAATTTTGTATGTTCCTATTTTTCTTGAATGTGCCTATGAACGATGTCAAACATTTTATATGGAGTGATTTTTTTGGAGGCCATTGTTGAGGATCCTAACACAATCATTCTTGAAACTCATTCTTCTATTAATTTTATTTTTGTTACAATACATCAAAATGACTCACTTAATTTCAAAACAACTATAATTTTATTCAGTGGCCTGAGTGAATGTAAGGGTCATAAAAAAAAACTTTCTAGGGGCATAACTCCTTGACAATTCAAATTTACAAATGGTGAACATGAACAAATAAGTACAATGAAGCATAAATTGTTTGTTGGATCATTTAATAAATTTACAATAGGAAAGGATATTGAAGAGACCTTCGCTGAGTTTAACCCTATTAATAAAATCAATATATTATGAAGGATTAATAGAAAAAAAGGTTGTGTGTGTAAGAAGATGCCCAAATAATAACATAACAACAACAAACATGGAAAAAAAAAGTATAAAATAGTGAGAAATGGCTGAAATAAATTATATTTATCTAGCTTTCTTACATACAATCCAACAACTTACCTCAATAGTAGTGTTGTTCACAATGGAAAACCTCATATTTATACTTGAAGCCTCTAAGATCTAGAAACTTCTAATGTTCTGAATATCTCTAAAACTGGAATGTTCTTTTTCCTTGAACAACTTCAAGTAACTTCTAGTTTCTAGAAGTTTCTAGCCCTTCTAGAAGATCCCAGTTCTTCTAGAAACATCTTGTAACTTTTCTAGAAGATTCTAGTTCTTCTTGAAACATCTTATTTTATATAAAATCTTATTCCTTAACATCCCTACTTAATATTGGATAGAATACCTATGGTAATTTAGAAAATATATATTATGACCAAGGTCGAGCCCATAATGTTCACCATATTCATTTCCATGACACAATAGAGTTTTACCAGATATTATATTTGCAGGCAACTTGGATAGGCTTCATGGAGATCTATCATCAGTATATACTTTCTTGTGGAGAAACCTTCACTAAGTGTCTCTATACAAGAAGGTTCAAATACTTGTAGTCGATCTATAGAGGATCTATGCGAATTGTTTGATGGACCTTTTTGAGTTGAAGGAGTCACTTGAAATTGGATTAAGATGCTTGAAGGAAATGCAATTGGTAGATGTAAAGACAACTTACATGAAATTTACTGCAACATTCATGATAGTTAGTGTTACGTTCATTCCTATTGGGATGATCTCTTCTAGCATCAAATAAAGTTATTGAAATTGTGGATTGTTATGAGATTGTTTGTGTGTCGCCCAGTTATAATGCTACCAGGGATCTTAAGATTATATTTATAAAGGGTAATCAAAGTAAGTATTACAAAAGGACATTAATGGTACCAAAATGTATGAAGGATCCAATTTATGTATACTACAAGCTTTATAACTTCTATCAAAATCATCATCAGTATGTCAAGAGCTTTGGCAGGAAGCGGTCCAATAAAACACAAAGTCATTGTTGTGATAGGATGGACATAAGAGATAAAACAATGCAGAAATTGAACAGAGATAGAAAAAAAAAACAAAAAAAAAAAACTTTTCATATATTCTTTCTTCTTCCAAAAATTACAAAATCATAGAGTATATTCTCTGTTTTACACAACAAAATAAAACTAAACTATTTGGAAAAAATTCTAATACAAGGGTGCTACACTCACACTTCAAAACTGTAACTGGCTACAATATTGTAGCTGACACTATCATTGCACTACATTTGATAAAATTTCTTTTTGTGCTACTGTTGTCTCCTTGTCTTCTGCTAAAACATTCTTCTACTGCTGCAAGTTCAACCAATCCCAAAAAACTTTCTTCTACTAAACCAATGGTTGCATTCTACCTGTTCTTTTGTCTTGTTTGATTTCAGTTCATGAGAATGAGTGCTACAATTCAAAATTCAAATTCACCTAACTTCATTTAATGCTAGCAGGTAATAACAACTATTTGAAGCTCAAACATGAGTGCTAGAATTTGAATTCAAAAACTACCTACCAAATTAATTGTTGTAGGTTTATGTTGGAACTTGATAATATTCATCTGACATGGGGTACTGATTGGAGATTAACTAATATTTTAACACTCCCCCTTAATTTGCAAGTCAACTACTAATCTGCAACTTCCTTTTGGAGCTTATCTCTGAAGCTATCCACAATGCCAAGCGTATCTCTTAGGAATTCAAAACTATCTTTTGGTAATGCTTTGGTGAAAATGTCGGTGAGCTATTGCTTGGGTCTACAATGTTGAAGTTCAATCTCACCTTGTTCTACCAATTCCCTTATGAAGTGATAATGAATCTCAATGTTCTTTCTTTGTCCATGGAATATTTGATTCTTTGTCAAGGCTATGGAAGAAACATTATCACAATGAATGATTGTGTTATCCCCGTGTTGTTGCTGTAAATCTGCAAGGATCCTCCTCAACCAAATAGTGTGACATGCTACTGCATTTTATTCTATATACTCAACTTCTTCTGTGCTGAGAGAGACAATGGGCTACTTCTTTGATGCCCATGAGATTGCACCTAATACCATGTTGAAGAAATATCCATATGTACTCTTTCTATCATCCACATTTCCTACCCAATCACTATCCATGAAACCATCCAACTTAAATCAATTAGATTCACCATACATGATGCCATAACCTATTGTTCCATTTACATAGCTCAAAATCCTCTTTCCTACTTGCCAATGTGTGTCTTTAGGTTTCTCCATGAACCTAGATATCAAACTTACTGCATACATCAAATCAGGCCTAGTTGATGTCAAATACATAAAACTTCCAATCATGCTTTTGTAGAGGGTTGCGTTCACTTCATTACTTTTTTCATCCTTGCATAGTTTAAGACCTATTATTGTTTGTGTGGGGGTAGGTTTGTTGTTATGCATTTTAAACCTTCTTAAAGTATGTTTGGCATATTTAGATTGTAAATAAAAATGCCATGCTTTGTTTGCTAAATTTCTATCCCAAGAAAATACTTCAACAAACCCAAATCTGTCATCTAAAATTCATGTTTCATCACCTCTTTAAAATCAACAATTTTGCTATCACTATTACTAATAAAAATCAGATCATCTACATATAAACAACAATTAAAATATCACCTTGTGCTCCTTTAATGTAGAGTGTGGGCTCATTGTTGCTTTTTCTCAAGCCATTGCTCATTAAATATGAATTTATGCTGCTATACCATGCCTGAGGTGCTTGTTTCAGTTCATAAAGATCTTTTCGGAGCCTATATACCTTGTATTCTTGCCCTAGGACTTGATAGCCAGGTGATTGCTCCACACACACTTCCTCTTTCATCACTCCATTGAAGAAGACGTAATTTACATCCATCTGTAAAACCTTCCATTGATGTTGTGCTACAATTTCTAACTATTCACATTGTTTCCAGCCTTGCAACTGGTGCATATGTCTCATCATAGTCTATTTCAGACTACTATTTGTACCCTTTCACAACTAGCCTTGCCTTGTGCCTTTCAATTTTTCCTTCAGTTGTACACTTGGTCTTGTAGACCCACTTCACTCCAATGACTTGTTTACCCTAGGATAAATTGGTCAGCTCCCATGTTTGGTTCCTCTCTATAGCCTCCAACTCTTCATCCATGGCCTCACACCATTTTTCTTCTTTCACCGCTTACTCAAAATACATTGAATCACTATAGGAGAATAATGCAAAATCCAAGTTTTCATCAAAATCAACATGTTGTATGCTGCCATAAATCTCCCTCACACTCTTTGTCTTTTGTGGCATCAATCATGCGAGTGTGGGATTCAAATTACCTTTTGATATGTTGCTACTCTGACCGCTGGAGCTACTATATTGTTGACTATTGGAGCTACTACTCTGCTGAATTCTGGAGTTGTCTTTGTTCAGAGCTACTATTTTGTTGAGCACCTATAGAGATATTATTCTTCTACACATCACTGGAGCTGTTATTTTCCAATGCTCTACATTAGTTTCTCCCTGAGCTACTGCTCTCTTGAGCTCCCCCTCAGTTGCTATCTTCAATAACTTCTTCATCTTCAAGGGGTATTGTGACTGAAATACCCGTGGTGTCATGCACCATTCTATCCCATACTTCATTCTCAATAAACAAAATATCCCTATTGATCACAACCATTTTTGTGATGGGATTGTACAACTTATAGGCTTTTGACTCCTCACTATAGCCTATGAAGATGCATTTTTCACTCTTATCATCAATTTTTTGCCTCTTCTCTTTTGGCACGAGTACATATGCTACACACCTAAATATCCTTAAAATCTCAACACTCCATTTGTTGTTTGTACACACCTCTTGTGGAATCCTATCACATACAACCTTTGTGGGGAACCTATTCAATATATAGACTATTGTTGCTACAACTTCACCCCAAAATATGTGTGATAGCTTTTTTTCTTTCAACATACTTGCTACCATGTCTTGAATTGTCCTATTTTTCCTCTCGATCACTCCATTTTTTTATAGAGTATACCTAGTTGTAAATTGTTTGTGAATGCCCTCATTTCTAAAATCATATAGAAATTCCTTGGAGATTTACTCTCCCCCTCTATCTATTCTTAGGGATTTGATATAGTGACCACTCTTCTTTTCAAATGTTTCCTTAAACCATTTAAATTTCTCAAAGGCTTCCAATTTTTTTTTTTTTAAATAGACCCAAATTTCTCTACTGTAATCATCTAAATGTCATGAAATAAGTGTTTCCTCCTAAGGTAGGGGTTTTCATGGATTTTCACAAATTTGAGTGCACTAATTTAAGAGGTGCTCTTGCTCTCCTAGAATACATGGATTGAAATGGCTGCCTATGTTGTTTTCCTAATATGCAAGCCTCACACTTGCCATCAGGTTCTACAATAGATGGTAAGCCCCTAAACATTCCTTTCCTAAATAACAAACATAAAGTAGAAAATCTTAAGTGCCCATACCTTAAATGCAAAAGTTTGGATGGGTCTTTGATGACTATTATGAATATAGACTATTGTTCCACCGCCAACTGCTACGAGTGTCGTCAAACATTACTACTGTTGTGCATTTGTTGTGTCTATCACATACACTATGTGCATCCTGAGAGGAAATTTTTTGTTTCTCATCATCTGCACTGTAACCATCACTTTCTTACTGCCTCCTTTATCAAATATCTTGTACTCCCCATTCTCCATTAGGATTTTGTAACCATTTTGGACAATTTTTCCAATTCTCAATAGATTATACTTTATGCCAGGGGCATAATAAACATCCTCAATTTTCTTCCTCTCACCATTCTTGGTTTGAATGCTAACTACACCTCTTCCCATCACACGAAATTTCTCATCGTTTCCCATTATGATTTTAGTTTTTGTGTTGTCTATGGGGGTAAAGAAGTTCTTGTTTCCACTCATGTGGTTGCTGCATCTGCTATCCAAGTACCATACTTCATCACTATTGTTCTCAACAAGATTGCAAATAATGAATACATTGGACTATTTCTCTTTTTCAACCTTTTTCTCATTTGCTACATTTTCATTTTGGCTCCCATGGTCACGTTGCTTCTTGATACACTTACTAGCATAGTGTCCATACTTATGGAAGTAATAGCATTGCACATTGATCTTGTCATACCTCTAATTTGAACTATTCTTATTCTTCTGGTTCTGGTTTGCTGACTATGAGCTTCTCAACTCCTCTATGTTGTCATAACCTCCTCTTCTAGAATTTCTTCTACCTTTGCCTCTTTGACCTCTACCTCTTTTGTTTCTTCCTCTTCCCCAACCTCTTGCATTGGTATGAGCCTTAAAGGATTTATTTAGGGGAGGAGAAGATTTGTTTAACCATTGCTCATGGTTTTGTAGTGAACCCATCAACTCATCTATAGTATTTTTGGACAAGTCCTTTTCTTCTTCAATGTCAATGACTATAGGATCAAATCTAGAGGTCAGACTTCTTAGTATTTTCCCAATAATACTTTTCTCTTCCATTGTTTCTCCATTGATTCTCAGCTGATTTATCAAAGTAGACACTTTGGTGTGAAATTTTGAAATTGACTCACCATCTTTCATTTGCAAAGTCTCAAAATCTCTTCTTAAGAGCTACAACTTAACTAACCTCACTTTATCAGTCCCCTTGTAACTATTTTACAATATTTCCTAGGTTTTCTTTGAGTAATTTTCTACTACAATATGTGGGAAAATAGCCTCAGTCAAGGTTGCCTCAATCAAACTAAGGGTTTTTGCATATTTCATTCTTACTTCTTTCAACTATTTCTTTTGAGGATTTGAAAGAGCTGCATAGGTTTTTGGGTCTGTGATGTCATTGAACCCATTAGTGACCAACTCATAGGTCATTTGCAACCAATATTGTTCTCATCTTCTTAGCTCATTTATCATAATTTTTTCCATTAAAATTTGGTGGTTGTTGCCAACCTTTGATCTCACCTCCTACCATTTTTCTCAAATTTGAGAAAATAAACTAATGCCTAGATAACCTAGGGATTTACAAATCACACCCACAAATAAAAAAATAATTTAAACTATATAGAAAAATAGGGCTCTAATACCACTTGTTGGCAGGCAGGGGTGCAATAAAACACAAATTCACTACTGTGATAGGATGGACATAATAAATAAAATAATGCAAAAACTACACAGAGACAAAAAAACTAAACACACAAAAATAACTTTTCATATATTCCTTCTTCTTCCCAAAATTAAAAAATCATAGAGTATATTCTCAGTTTTACACAAAAAATAAAACTAAACTATTTGGACAGATGTCCAATACAAGGGTCCTACATTCACACCTCAAAACTGTAACTGAATACAATGTTGTAGTTGATGCTGTCATTGTGCTATGTTTGATAACATTCTTTTCTGTGTTGTTGTTGTCTCCTTGTATTTTGATAAAAAATTCTTCTATTGTTGTAGGTTCAACCAATCCCAAAAAAATTCTTCTACTAAAATAATAGTTGCATTCTACCTTTTTTTTGTCTTTCTTGATTTCAGCTCATGAGAATGAGCGATTCAATTTAAAATTCAAATTCAATTTTTTTTTTTTTTAATGAATAGGAAGCTATCTATATTAAATTAAAGATAAGAGTGCATATTCACAAAAAAAATGGCTGGTGGTAAAAATGCACACCCCAAAAGTCACATGGGCAATGCCCATAAAATAGCTAAATATCAAGTCATATGGGCCTAGCCTAGAAGTCTAAAAGCATGAGAAATTAAAACAACAAACATTCCATTAAGCAACTTGAGTAGTGCCAATAGAACCAAGAGGGTCTCTATCATCCATGTTTTTCCCCCATACATCAGCGGGATCTAGAGTGAGGTCAAGAGGAGCACCCCAACCATCGTCATCATATTTTTTATCTTCATCTTCTTCCTTGTGTCGAGGCGAGATTGCAAGCGCAAGCCATAGAAAGATTTTACCACTGGCAAGCCATCCAAAACCAGAAGTAGGTAGAGCATCAGAGGGCCACCCAAAATTTCCACCGCCACTCCCTAAAGCACCAATGGAAGGCCATCCCTAACCAGCTCGTGGAAGAGGAGAGCGATCACATCGAGGAGGGTGAGAATCTTGTCAAGAAGGAGGTTGGGAATGGGGATGTGCAAATCCACTCCATTGTCGGCCTTGAGAGGGCGACCGATCGCGGGAGGAGGAAGGCGAGTCAGGGACCCAAGCCACAGTGCATGGGGCATTGCCCCAGTGGTCCAGGAGGACCTATAGGTGAGCCACCTCCAGTGCAACTTTGCTAGCTTGCACCTGTATCTGTAAAAGAACATTAGAACAAATAACTACTTTAGCATAGAGAGAAACATTAATATCCATTTGAGAATGAGAAAATATGTAGGAATTTATGTCTTTCTAGATTCTGAAGAGGATTTCCACCCTGAAAGTGTGCCAAAGCTAGGTGAACTTAGCAGGGATCCTAGGCGGATCTTCTAGCAGAACCATATGCCAAGACAAAAGGATTCGGCCGAAAGGGCCAAAAGAATTCATGAATCCAAGTCCAAAGCTGATGAGCTCTAGGAAAAAACTAGAAAAGATGCTTGAAGCTTTCAAGTTGCCCACAAAAAGGGAAAAAAGGGTCCTGTACACACAAGTTTAAAAGCCGAGAACCCACACACAAGCCTTGGAAAAGAATACACCAAGCAAAGTGGGCCAACTTTAGATTAACACTTGCAGACCAAGTGACAACAAATTTATTTCACCAAACATGAGCAAAGGAGTGAAGAATCCACATCTGGTTTAAACTATTGATCATAGGAAAATGGGGTGAAAGCCATTTGTAACCAAGCCACAACTTATAACTCTTGAGAGGAGTATCTGGAAACCACTTCCAATCTTTCCACCAAGTTTTGTGCCCACGAATGCCAATTTTGTGAAGCATTTATGCTAGAATGGCGCTCACTAGACCGTCGAAAGTGGCGCGATCCTGGTTTTGAAGTCTGTACTGGGCCTTAAAAGAATCCCACTACATAATGTGCATAGTGCGCTGGTGAAAGAGTTGTTGCATCATCTGAATACCCTTTTTGTGAAATCTGAGTGCTTTAAGCCAAGGTGATTTAGCCAAGGGCTGACCATTATGTGCAAGATGAGGAGACCACCAAATATTCTATTAATTGAGTGAAATCCCATCATGAAATCCAGCCCCGACCCATTGGAGCCAAGGCTAAAAAACCTCCCAGGCATGCCAAATGCTCTTGGCCATAAAGTTTCCAACAATTTGAATAGGCTCCTTCATAACTAGGAGGGTTTGGAAGCCTATTCCTTTCTAGGTGGGTCTTTGAATAGGAAATCCAAATTGGATACAATGCTGAGGAGAATCTTCCAGGCTTCATCTCTGGTGAGGGCCCGAATAATCCACTTGACACAAAGAGCAGTCCCTTGCCATTGAGTGGAGAGTAGCCGAACCCCTCCAGAATCCTTGGGGAGGAAAAATACTCCCATGCAACACAATGGAAACCCTTGTAAGTTTCAGAGGAGGCCCATAGAAAATCCTAGAGCAATTTTTCAAGCTTGTCGTAGGCATCTTTGGAGGGAGCCCAACAAGAAGAGTAGTAAACATGAGTGGCTCCCAATACTTTAGAACACATACCAGCTAGAGAAAGAGGCTTGGTAATCCAATAAGCAAGCTTTTTCTCAACCCTGGAAAGCACAACTTGCCAAAGCTCCCTAGGAGAGAGGCTTGGAAGGTGAAAGGGATGCCCAAAAATTGACAGATCTCTCTCTACCTGATCCACTTCCAATTATAGTTTTGAAGCCACACAAGAGTGGGTAACATAGATTTCTTGTAGCATAAGGTCTTGTGCCATTGGATGGCAGAGCCAAAGGAAAGATAGAAAGTGTTGAGACAATCTAGAGCAACAGTGATTGATTCTTCTTCATCCAAGAGAGTGAGAAAGGAATCATCCGCAAAGTGGCCATTAATAAGCCGCTCCTGAGAATTCAGGGGAAAAATCCCTTTAACATGCTGCTGAGAAATGGAATGGGCTAGAAGGTAGAAAAATCTCTCAGCTACAAGCACATATTAAGAGGGGATGAGAGGACACCCCTGCCAAATTGGGTGAAAAGTACCAAAAGTAGAAGACTGGTGACCATTAATGGTTATGCAAGCTGAGGTATCAACAAAAAGTATACGAATAGACTAAATGAAATTGGGCCCAAACCCCAAAGCTTGCAACATTGCAAGAATGAAAGGCCATTCAATGTGATCATAGGCCTTGGCAAAGTCAATTTTAATGAACACAACTTTTTGATTTGAGCGTCAGGCCCACTCCATGCCTTCCCAAACAACAATAATATTATCCAGAATGAACCTGGATTTGATGAAACTAGTCTGCTCTGGGCACACAATTTGAGGCAAAAGATGGTAGATTTTCAAAGCCAGGGCCTTAGCAATGATTTTGTAGGAGACATTGAGAAGCGTGATGGACCTCCAATTGCATATATTCTCTAGATCCCCACAATTAGGTATGAACTTTATATTTCCCTTGTTTATTAAATTTACTAGAGAGTTGGCTTGAAAATCCTCAAGATAGACATGACACAAATCAATCCCAACATAGTCCCAAAGGGATTTGTATAATTCACAAGGGAAGCCATCAATCCCAGGAGCCTTATCACTGACCATAGAAAAAATGGCTTCCTTGAGATTATCAATTTTCAACAATTGATCACAAAAACATTTCTAGGCTGAAGAAAGCCTATGTGGCACAACAACAAGGTAGTCTTGAAGGGCTTGCTATCACCTAGGTGTGGAGTCTTGTGCAGTGAACACCTACACATAATGGCACACAAAATCCTAGAGAATTTCAGGGAGATCAAAGAGCACCCAAGTGCCATTCTTAATTTTTTTGATGCTTGGGGATGAGTTCCTGGCATGAAGTGCCAAGAAAAATTCTTTGGAGGCATGATCACTGATCTTAAGCCAATGCAGCTAAGCTTTGATTTACACTCCTCTGGCAACATAATTATCAACCACTTATTTTTTTTGCCTTAATTCTGCCAACCTGACTTGATGTGATGAGGAAAAAGGGATTTCCATGAAAGCCTCCATAGTTGCACGCAAGTTAGCAGTTATTTCCTCATAGGATCGTCAATGAAAGATGGCCAGTTGGCACCCATAAATGCACAAGAATCAAGTGGTACGAGTGATGGCATCATTATACTAAGTAATCCAGCTTGTTTGCCCAGCTAGTATGCACTATGAATTCCACACTCGATGAATGTGAGCTAGAGTGGGCTAGTGGCAGAGAAAAGACATGTTAAAAAAGAATTGAGTTTTATGCTTGCGAGGCTAACAAGACATCCATTCAATATGAATGGAAATTGGGAGGTGATCATACATAGTCACATCCACTAATGGCTTCACAAGCAAGGCAAAGTTGGCAAAGGAAAAAAGATTGAGACTAGATCATGGCACAATCAAGGCATTTAAAAACTTTGTCAGAGCCAACCCTATAATTACACCAAGTGTGCCAGAGGGAATGAGAATGGGGACAACCAATATTGGGATAAAAAATCTTGAATTTATTGCGCATGTAAAACCATGCCTCCCTTTCACTAGCTACCCACCGAAAGGGGAAGGTGCCATCCTTGTCATATGCCACCTTGACCATATTAAAATACACGTAGAGTAACCAGGTGGCAACTAGCAAAGAATCAAAAATCCAATGCCAAAGAAAAGAGTGCTCCACAACATCATTAGAGGCATAGACATTAATAATCCTGAAGGAATTATTACAAATGTTAAGGAGAACCCAGACTATCCACTAAGAAGGCTCAGTCCCATGATCCAAAATAGAAGAATGCAAATGTAGGGACAAAAGAGTGATGACTCCACCACGCCCAACATCATGCAAAGTGAAAAAAATAGCACTAGTTGGCCAAATAGAATGATAAGCTGAGGAAAGAAAAAACCCTAAATTTTTAACTTCTTGGAGACAAAGCACTTCAATACTTGAGTATTTCTATAAGGTATCTCTAACAAAATACTTTCTAGAGAGGTTAGTTAGACCTCGAACATTCCATGAAAGAAAATTCATGGATGAAACTCTTCCATACTTTCGGAATCCAGTTCCTCCTCAACCAGGGAAGAGAAACTATTCTTCAAGAAATCCTGTGGAACTGAACCAATCTGAATAGGGGGTGAAAACCTCCACTTTTTTGGTACATACTCTCCTTCTTCAGGTAGTGGAGACAAAATGTGAGACCGTTGTTGAGCCCCCATTACAGGAGGGATATTCGATTGAGCATACATAATAGCTGCAGGTTGAGGTGTTTCCTTTGACCTGGGCTGCACCAAAATAGTAGTAGCTCCATAAGGAGAAACTATCCCCTTCTCTGAAGGGTTTGAAACAAATTTGGGTAGTTCAAGGGCCTTGAGGGCCGACCTAGAACTAGTTGGCTTATTTTTCCAGTTTGTAACCATGGGCCACTTTGTTTGAGCCTTAGCAGAAAGCTTCATCTGATGAGGCTTTTCGACATATCATGACAAGGATGGTGTACAAGGCATTGTCATAGGGTAGTTGTTGGTCTTCTGGTAAGATGACTGGCACTGATAACATGTGTTGGGCAGATTAAAATACGTGACTTTCTAGGTGTTCCTAATAGCTCCTATTTGAATGTCCATAGATTCTTTGAAATCCTTGGATAGGTCCACCTCCACATAGACCCTCTTTTGAGGTTGGGCTTGGAAAAACCTATCGGGTTCTATACAAACAACCCTCCCCAAAGAGGAAGCAATGTGATTCAGGAAGGGTACACATGGCAAAGGCAGATCGGGAAACTCAATCCAGACCAAAACCCGCATTTTGGTGTCATCTGAGACAACAAAATCTTGGGTCCATGCTTGGAAAGCAACAAGGATGACCTAACATACTAGGGCCCATGGCCTAAAATAGCCTGAACATGATTAACTTCCACAAAGCGGAACAAAAATAAACCTTTGGTCAAGTTTTGGACCATATCAAGGCAGACCCCATGAGGGACCCAAGCCTTGCTGACCCATTCTTTCAGTACACTTTCAAGGGGATTCCTCCCAATAAAATAACCCACAAGGGTGTGTTGTTCAAGCCATTGGAAAGTAGAATCAAAATATGGTAAAGGAAAAATCACATCAGTTGGGGCATCAAAATTCTTACCTCGTGAAATACTTTCAGAACAAATTTCTGAGGACATTTGTTCGGAGGAGGAGCCATTGAATTGCATCGACGAACCGTTAACACCAACATGAATTGTTGGGTTAGAGCTAGTTAAAGGCATAATAAACCCCTAAAACCATAGTAATTGCGGTTGTACTCAATGAGGGGGGAATTTTCCTACACAGAAGGCACAGTATGACACAAGAGGGGCCAAGGATGACCACAAAAAACAAAAAACCCTAGCAGAGCTCATTCCACATAACTTCATTTAATGCTGGCAGGTAACAACAACTATTTCAAGCTCAAACATGAGCACTATAATTTGAATTCAAAACATACCTACCAAATTAATTGTTGTAGGTTTACATTGGGGGCAACTTGATAATCTTCATCTGACGTGGGGTGTTGACTGGAGATTAATTAATACTCTAACAAAGAGTAGAAATGATATGTAGCCAAGGTATCAGAACATCAATTTTTATTAGTGTTTGGTCCAAGTGTTTAACACCTTATTCTAATTGGTGATCATGGTCAATTGGCCCCACTTCATATAATAATTGGGTCACATTGTTACGAGACATGTAGAAAATAAATACATGTCATCAAAAATTTATAGGTCATTATTATAGACAAAATTTCATTAGAAGAGATCAAAGAACAAGGGATTGATTTCACACCATGAGCTGGTAAATGTGTATGATGATGGAGGCATCATGATAATTGATTGAAACTGGGACTATTGATAGAGAAAAGAAACAGGGAATGTGCGTTCAAATCTAATTTGGATGAGAATGAGTTTGCCAATATAAAGACTGTAGACTATCAATTATATCATAAAATTTGGACAAGTACATGATATGGGGATTTTAGTCGATGCTGGAAGTTGAAGGGCCATGTATACTGAAAGGATAAGGGAGATACAAAGGATCTTTCCAAAATAAAAAGAAAAATTAAAAGATTTAGTTGCCAAAATGTAAAAGGTCAAGAATGGTTACGTAACTAATAGGGGACTTTCTTGAAAAAAATATTTATTGTAAAAACCATTGGAAAAAAGCGGATCATTAAATTTATAGTTTGGTGAGGGAAGGAAGAGCAGATTGTTTCCAAACATATTTTTTGTACAAAAATATGATGAATTTATGAATTCATTATTCGCATCAGAGAAATAAAAAAAGGAGATATATTAAATTTGTGTGTTTCTTTATATTTTCTTCGATTATAGACTACTTGTGTGTTTTTCATAATCTTTCTTTGATATATTTTCTGCATATTAGATTATGCCTATGTTAACATGGGATCTTTGAATCCTAATTAACTTATTTATTGGATAATGGTTACAATTCCTTCTTCCTAGTTATCACTCATGGGTGTGGAATAGGTGATGTTTGTGTCATTTATTCATATTCTCTATATTTCCAGTTGATCAATCATATGTGTGACATGGTTATGTGCAGATATCAATTTTCCTTTCCTACTTTTTTGTCAAAAGCATACCCAAAAAATTGATTAAACCATATGAGGCAGCTATACCTCTAAAATTTAGAGGAAAGGCACAAATAAAATTGTGATCTTTCTAGATCTGTTGGAAATGATTGCACCTTTCTAGGAAAAGGGAAGATAAAAATTTAAGGTGCCCAATCTATTACCCAACAAAGATGAGAGAGGAGAAATATTCCCAATTAGATCCAAATCCCACAAAAAAATGGCCAAATAGCTACTTGAGCACAAATTTCATGAGTAGGAGAATGAAATAAATTGTTTTGATTAAAGGGGGGAATAGATTTTGAAGCGATCCAAAATAATTCACATCAAAATTCTATTGCTACTAAAAGTGACATGGTGAATACAACAACCAAGGAACAACCAAAAAATAGTGAACTAATAGACCAAAGCTAAACATAAACAACAAAGAGAAATTATTTCATATTTTTCAAGTTGTTGGCCACCTCCATCTCCTGATTGTAATGTAGATTGAGCATTGACAACAATTCATTATTTTCTTCTTGAAACATATTCTTCATGTTTCCCTTGGTCTTGACACTTGGACCCTTTTCCTCATCTTTCACCGAATTCTTAACCTTATTTGTGGTAGATGAACCCTTCACCTCATGCCCAACATAAATATGATCCTCCTCAAGATCACTAAGCTTTCCTATAATAACTTTAATGGAATATGTGTTATTCTTGATGGAGTAATTGCTAATTTGTAGTAGCTTCTTAATACCCTCATCTAGTTTTCTAACCTTATTTTCCACTTCCTAGAGGTGGTTTTCACAATATTCCTTAAAATCAGAGAAAAATCTCTCCAAATAAACAATATTTTCAATAAGAAAATTAGAGGTTGTCCTCTTATGTTGACTTGCAAAGATTTCTTTAAGGCTTCTCATCTTGATGTTCAATTTTTTGAACTCATTCATTACCCACTTTGCAAGTATAAAATTATAAGTGGCCCCATTCCTAGCCATGTCTAAGAGATCCAACATGTCTGTATTTTATTCATCAAGGTAAGAAAAATCATCTAAGAGGGGATGTATATTACCTAAACTGAACTTAATCTTCCTTGATTTATTCCTCACATATTTAGCTGCAATATCAAAGACTCTTTCCTTACGTTTTCTCATGCCTTATGTCTGCTAAGAAGCAAATATGCTGCTAGGTACAAGCCTCCTCAAACAACATAGTGATATCTCTGCTTGTTGCATAGTATGTTTCCTTCACCTACTTGGATAGTATATGATCATCTTCATCTTCTCCAGTCTAGGAGCCACCTGACCACATGTACTACTTTCTAGGCTTCTTTTTTGGTGTGTTCTTTTTCAAATTGTCTTTCTTCCTCTTTTGCTGAGGTGAATCCAAATGAGGAAAATACATGACTTCAATCACCTTATCCCTAGCCTCCTCATCTAGTTTCTACTCCTCATCTTCACCATCATTAGTGCCCATATCTATTTTTGGATAGTCAACCACCTTAGGTTGGTCCTTAATAATAGGTTCTTTATCCTTAAAAATCTTAGGTAGAGAGTTTTCCTTTATGTACTCTATAATAATAAATATAACGCCCTCATGGATACTCAAGGTATGATGATTTTTTAGATGAGCATAGATAGAAGCATCCAATGAGAATAATAAAAAATGGAAAAGACACCAAAATATTTTGCCTAAAATGATTAAGGAATGTGAAATGATAACCCAAAATTGTATTGAACCACACATCTAAAATCACATACCTCATTACAACTTCTACAATCTCTGCCTAGATAATTTTGATTGATAATCTATCATGGCCCCATAATTCTAATTTAACCAAGTTTTCCTTCTCATCAACCTTGAAGAATTGATCCATTGCATCATCATTTCCTTTCCTTTCTTTGAAGAACTTCCATCCTTGTAACTGCAACCTAGTAATTTGGGCTAATAAAGGTGAAATAATCATGTTCGAGGTTTTGCCAATAATATCCTATACGAGTTAACCTTTGAACCAAATATCGACCACCGAAGTGTCCCCTAGAAGAACCTAAATAGGATTCCTTGAGGGTCATTAGGATCTTAGATTTACTATGGAAACAAAGAAGGAAACTATTATATGATCTTCAGTATAGCACATTAGCCAAAATCATATATCATGCTGCAAGTTTTTGAAGATGAGCATGAGTGTTTTTTGTAGTAGGTTCAAAAAAATATTGTCACATAAGTTATGAAATATGTGTGAGTACCATTCATATGATTTATCTACATGACATGTTAGATCTCTTCTTTTATATTATTGGTGATTGATTATGTGAGATTATAAATAGTAAATTCAAAATCCATTAAAGAATTATCAAGGGATAGAAGGGAAGCTACACTTTCCATTGTATTTGCATGTCAATTATCCTTACATGGAATATTTTCTATAGTGTACGAGGGAAAAGGTTTTAGTATTGTTAACACCAAATCATGATATTGGGATAGTTTATCTTGTTTCACTTGATATAATCCATTAATTTTTTTTATGATTTATTGAGAATCTCCAAATATCTATGCAAAGATTTTGAATAGTCAAAGATAATGTTGCATGTAAATGAACAATAAGAGATTCATATTCCATGATGTTATTTGTACAAAGGAAGTTGAGATGATATGATAAGGGAGTTACCTTACTAGAAGGAGATAATAGGATCACCCCAACATTGGAGCTAGTTCAACACTTAGATATGTTAAAATATAAATCCCATGTTGTATCTTTTTCTAATGTCAATGCATGTTCATTGGGAAATGAGCCTTGGTTTGGTAATACTAGTGGTGGGAATCTTTGGCTAAATGGCCGGTCAATGTTTGAAATTTGATTTCTACTAGGTGAATATTATGTAATCAACTAACTAATTAAAAAATGGCGATTTCAACCAAAGTTACAATGAGATCAAATCTCTCCTCTCAGCAAGGGGAGGCTCCCTTCTTATTGCTTACTGAAAACAACTAACAACTAACTATAATTATATATAGTATAATTAACCATGGGTGTTTTCATCATCCTATTCTCTTATTTCAGAATAAACATTTTCCTCTTTAAAAAACTACAATTATATTTTGTGATGATTAAAACATGTAATTCAATTCAAAGTACTATTTTAAGAAACAATAACCAATATCAAGCATGATTAAATGAAAGAGTAATCAAAGTGATACCAGTGAATATCGATAGCTTGAAAACCCACAAAAGTACAAAGAATTTTCTTTCGTTCAATGATGATTTGCAAAGATAAAGAATGGTGTATCTTGCAGCCCAAAGTCTCCAATATACACTACCAAAGGATCAAAAATACGTTGATAATAACCCATAGCCCAAAGTTTTTGAATGCACTTATCAAAGTGTACACACAAGAACATAAACAACAAATATAATAATGCAACCTAAAGTCTATAAAATCAGATTTAAATTCCCTTCTAAACAATATGATATTGCACCACTTATTCAATCCTTTACAAGAAAATTTTATGAGAAGCACATAAGCACAATATCAACACATAAAAAGAAGATCCAAGACAAAGATTGGATGCAATTTTGCTTCTTTTATTGATTGAAATTTGATTTGCACATTAAACGCAAAGTATCAATATGTTTCTCAAATGGGTAGTGTGTGCAGTGAAATTTTCTTAACCTAAAGTGAAAAATGGAAACAAAATGCAAGGAAAAAGAAATCAGAACAACACTGAGCATATGAGGCCTAAGTTGAACTTGAACAAATGCAAGGAAAGAACGATATTATGTTGTCCAAGTTGATCGGTTGGTTGGCCTTGTTGATTGCTTGATGTGTGTTCTCCTGGATCCATTCCAACAACATACCAACTTGCAAATGCTTGAGTTGGATGTGATAAGATGGCTAGAGATTGAAAATTGAGATGGGTTGTGATAGATTGGCTTGAATGTGTTGAAGATTGTTAGAATGGCTCCTTGGGTTGCATGAATGATTAGTGTTTCAAAATAGCTAAGTGTTAGCCATTTAGAAAAGAGAGATGGAATGAATGGCTCAGATTAATTCTTGGCCAAGGACTAGAGATCAAGGCTGTAGATCCAAGGTTGACCAAAAGGAATTAAAAATTCCTTTTTAATAGGCATGGGGAAGATAAAAGGAATAAAATATTCCTTGGAAAGCCTTGGGTTAATAAATGGAATTTAAAATTCTATTGAAAATTACATTGGGATTGAAAATAGAATTTAAAATTCCATGAAGAGTGTTGGAAGAATAAATGGAATTAAAAATTCCACTATGATGTGACAAGAGTTGACCAAAAGACTTATTAGACTGGTTAATCAATGATTGGGTGAAGGTTAGGTGGCTAATGAGGATTAGGAACCAACTTGAAAAAGTTGGAGGATGTGACACATCCTAATCATGGATTAGAGATGTGCACATCCCTAATGATGGGATTAGGAGATGAATTAGGATTAAGTATTGATGGGACATTTAGGGAATTAAATAAATGGATTATTTATTTAATTCTTTGGAAGAAAGGGATAAAGGGGTAAGGTATTTAATTATTTAACTAAATACCCTAGGGATTTAGAGGACTTTATGGGTATTAATTAAATAATAGTAACATTATTTAACTAATGTGGATAATAGGGTATTTAGATGAAAAATGATAAATTTGACTAAATGTAAGTGGTCAAATTTAGGTGTCTACATTTTGCCCCTCTTTGAGATGGTGTTACGAAGTAGCATCATTTCAAAGAAGTTTAAAAGATAGAACCAAGAAGAAGATGGTTAGTTGGGGGAAGATGCCCCAGTCATCCAGAGGAGTGACTAGGAGGAAAGATGAAGATTAGGGATTGAGGATGATCCCTCAAGAGGACATGCAGGTTTAAGAGAACATGGGTGTGCTCTCGAAATGGATGAGATGATGAAAGAAAGAGTAGAGTGGGAAGATGAGATAGAATGATGGATAAGAGAGGATGATAAGAGACAATAGATAAAAGAAAGCACAAATGGATTCAAGGAAAAATATGATGTTTCCCCAGTCAAGCTACAAGCCAGGATGAACTGATGATGGATGGAGTGTTGTTGATGAGGGAACGATATATCCCGAAACAACACAAAAGGATAGGGAATGATACATACTGATGATAACGGTAATGAGAGGGTTGTTGATGAGGGAAGGATACATCCCAAAACAACACAAAAGTATAGGGAAGGATACATCCCGATGATGATGATGAGAGTGTTGTTGATGAGGGAAGGATACATATCAATGTTGATGATGAGAGTTTTGTTGATGAGGGAAGGATACATCCCAAAACAAAACCAAAGGATGATGATGACAATGATGATGATTGGATGAAGGCTTGTAGCAAGATTGGGAACAAGACCAAGGATGTGATTATATGATTTGTGCTAGATTGGATGGGTCATGATTGGATGGAGATGTGAGATTGTTAAAACGCATGAAGATGATGGAGGGAAAGATGGTTAGAATAAAAAATCTATATTATCCTAAGAAGATGGATGAAAAGATGCTTAGAATAAAAAATCTCTATTATCCTAAGCAGATTGAAGAGATGATGAAAGTAGATAGGATGGATAGATGAGGGAGAGTGATGAAAAATGAATGGATAGTGACCAAATCAAGTAAGTTAATTATGATGTGTTATGCTGCTATGTAATGAGAACTTAATTTGATATAGCACAAGATAGAAGATGCCAGGGTATGAGGAACCAAGGAAAATATGTGTCTAATGCATGAAATATACACAACAGACAAGAAGGTTATCCCAACACCCCAAAGTTGCAAGGACTTTGGTCGGGCTAGGTATTAGGATAACCACAAGCACAAAGGATTCCCCAACGTAACACAAGATCACATGGATCTTGGTGGGTACTACATGGGAAACCAAGAAGACAAAAGTAGAAAAAAAGATTAAGATAAGCCCCTATATTGACCAGTCAAAGTACATAATGATAAAATGGATCATGGCGACCCTGATGAGGTATAATAGGAAGCTCAAATGATAACAAAATGTCAAAAACATCACAATTAAATTTCAAGCATCCTTTGCCGTAGGATCAAAAGTGTGGATGGGATTGATGTAGTTTGTTAGGAAGGATGCATCCTGTTGAGACCAAAGATGGAGACTAGGCTAAAAATTTGGTATGACGCAGGATATCTAAAATTGATTGGATCTCATGATACTAATGACCTTTGTTTGTGAATATCGGCTAGGATAGGGACCTACTTGATGAGATGACAAGATGACAAGATGGACCAAACGAAGAGACAACGAGGCGACAAGATGATGAGACGACAAGATAGACACACCCTAAAGACCTAAGGGACACAAAATCGACATACCCTAAAGACCTAGGGGACACAAGACCAACACACCTTAAAGACCTAGGGGACACAAGAATGACATGCCCTAAAGACCTAGGGGACACAAGATCGACACACCCTAAAGACCTAGGGGCTCAGGGGTTGATCAAAGATCAACCTTGCCTACGTGAAAGCGTAGATCCCTCATAGTTCAACATAAGGCTAAAGAAAAGTGAGGGACCAGGTATGATGAGATGACCATGATAAATGGATAAAAGGATGGAGCCAATATGATGAGCTAGGATAGGTTGTGTGGATGAGATGGTCGATATGCCTAAGATGTGGGTTAATGCAAAGCTCGAGGATGGGATAGTTATCCAAATCATCAGAAGATGAATTGAGAGGATGATACGATGGATAGATGAGTGATGGAAAGTGATAATATATTAGGAATATGTAGGAAATAGATAGGAGTGATGACAGTGAGATAGAATGACATTGGATTGCATGAGGGTAGCCGGTAACTAGATACCAATGACAAGGGATTGTGAGATGGAAGAAAAATATAGATAAATGGATGGATTGATACCAATGGGGAGATAGAAAGATGCTAGGATGGATGGATAAAAGGATAAGGATTGGGTTAGACATAATAAACTACCAGATGGATAAATGGATGGGGAGATAAGGATGAAAAGGACTAGTGGATGGGTGGATAGGGAGATAAGGATTTGGAATATGGAAGGGATTACTTGGAGGGATGATGTCACCAAGGAATACGTCACAAAGAAGGTGATGCCCCACTCTGGATATGTCATGTATGATGAGGTAGGAGAAATGGAAGATAAAAGGATGGGGAAATAAAGGAGTGAATGGATATGGATTGTAGTAGGATGGGTGGACAAGGAAGGTAGATGGATGTGGATAGGATGCATGGAGAAAGAAGGTGGATGGATGGGGATAGGAATAGGATAGTGTATGGATGAGCGGAATGTATGCCAAGAGGTGTCCAAATCATGTATATATTTTTGCCCCTATCTAGGTCAATATCACAAGGAAGATGGATGGACTGGATACAAATGGGATATGATGGGTAGGAAGTGGAAAATATGAGGGTGTAGGGGATGAAGGAAGGAGATGCATAGATGGAAGTTGGCCCCAATTGTGGAAGTAAACTCAATGGGAGATTTACACATGAAGCTTGTTTACCAGGTTCTCATCATGGTACTTATCCAAGGCACTTGTTTGCCAAGTTTTCACCATTGAACGAATTATTTCTCTTTACTATTTTTTGGATTTTTTTGACCTTTTTTGTTTTTGACTTTTTGGACAGAAATGTGGATGGAGATGGATAAAGAGATGGATATGCATAAATGGATTTGGAAGACATGTGATAAGGGTATGGACGAAGGAATCAAGAATCAATTTCCATATGAGGTAATAAGAGCCCATGTGTAAAGCGACTATTGGATGTTGGTACAACCTTATTAGAATATAAGAATTATGCAAGATAATGGATTAAAGGGATTTGATGGGGGAGATATGGGGGATAGTGGATGGGATGTTGGAAAGTGTATGAATGGAATGATGGAGTGGATGTGTGATGGGGGAAGGTGTTCAAAACCAACATTGGCACATATGGTGGTGGATGTGAAAGGATAGGAGGATGAATGGATGGAGAGTGTGGAGATAATGGAGGAGTTGGGATAGTGAATTTTGGGACATAGGAACCAAAAATAGATTTAGGAGATGGAGGATGTGAATTATTTTTTGGTGGATTAACCACTTTGGATGCCGTTATGGATTTTTCATTCGTAGGAATCAAATATTTTTTCTTTGGGATCCACATGGTTTTGATTTTTTCTTTGGTGGGCCTTTGTGACCTTTTGGATGAATTTGGATTTTGGATTGCATTTTTCTTTTTGTCAACATGTCTTTTTGAGGGGACATGAGGAACTTTAGATTCATGTGGATGTTTGGATTTATGAATTTTTTCTTTGGCATCCAAAGTTCTTTCAATAACAATGGGATGGATATGAGGCGATGGATGATGTGGAGAATATGTGGATGGCATGATAGAGGTAGGATTTTGACAATGATGTGTGGATGAAAGATGCATGGAGGGGTGTCTTTGCTGATCCTGATTAGGGGTTACAAATTTAGGATTTTTATGAGGTGTGCGAGGAATAGGTGATGGATGGATGAGAGGATGAAGAGGATAAGATGGAGGAGGTGATTTTGGGATATAAGGGCCCAAAATGGACATTGTACATGGAGGATGTATTATGGTGGATGGAGGTACATAAGGACCCAAAATAGATGCAATAGATGGAGGATGGGCGATGGTGGATGGAGGGATATAAGGATAAAAATTGGATTTGGAGGAGGAAGGAGTAAGATGGACGGTTGTTTTGAGGTAATATGATGGAGGAGGGGGAATAGAAACAAATGGTTTGGTAGAGTGATGGGAAGTGCCTTTTATGCCTTTGGTAGAGGATCGCTTGGGATGCATGGAGGTTGTACCAACATTTTTGGAGTGTGAGTCTTGGGAGATATATCCAAGTCCTTGTGTGCCTAGATGGGATCTAAAGTACCTTTCTCGTGAAGTCCTAAAACTTTTCCTTGATAGTTCATGTTCTCGAGCATGTGATCTATCGTATGATGTTTATTCATTTTGAAGCATGATGTGAGTTCATTAGCAGGTGGAAGAGGAAGGGTGGTGGATAGAATTTGTTTTTCTTCTACAAAAATACCACCATGGATAAGTGTAATGTTACCAAGGTGATATAAAAGTGGTGTTGGGGTGATAGAGCTAGGAGACGATGAAGGATCATGAGATGGAGATGATAGGGTGGAAAAATCCTAATCAGGGGTGAGTGGCATGGGATCATGAGATGGAATGATTGGATCTTGAATGCAAAGGGGATCATGGGATGAAATAGATGAACTAGCATGATCTTGAGATGGGGTGGATGGGATGGTAGGATCATGACTTGGTTGAGGATATGGATCATGAGATGAAATGGATGGAGGGCTATGATCTTGAGATGGAGTAGATAGGATAGCAGAACCTTGACTTGGGGGAGGGGATATGTCGACAGGCTATGGATCAAGCTCCTGGCATGGCTCAACTTGTGTGGGGGGAATGATGAGGGAGGAGTGTTTGAGAGACTCCTCAACTGGGGAAGATAAAAGGATCGAGGATTCATGAAGGTCATGGGATTGGAGGGTGGTGGTACTAGGACTAGGGAGAGTGAATTGGATTTGGTTTTCTTCATTGGTTTCATTGGTTCTAGGAGTAGAAGATGGTGATTCAATGGATTCAATGGGTTTGATAGTTTCAACCATTTGGATGGTGTTATAAATGGTAATGAGAGTGATAGGTGTAGAATGGAGGAGGACCTCATCACTAGTGACTGAATGTGATAGAGTGGGAGGGCATGGTTCCACAACATCAAGATGTGAATTTGGGGTTCTCTTGTGTCATGATTCCTTTGATGACATTTGAAAGGAGATATTTGGGAATTGTAGGTTTAGGTGAGGTGATGGGAATGGATGGAGGAATAGGATTAGGGATTTGTGGATTAGGATTGGATGAAGGATTAAGCTATGATGGATTGGGGGAAGGATTATGATAGAATTCACTGAAGGGGAGAGTGACATGGGAGGATGTGGATAATGAACTAATATAAGAGAATGTGGATGCTAAATTAGGTTAGGAAGATTGGGACGGTGGATTATAGTAAGAATATTGGGATGGTGCATTAAGATAGTAGGGTGTGGTGCTTGAATTAGGATGGGAAGATTGAATGATGGATTAGGATAAGAGGACATGGGTGGTGGATTTGTGTAGGAAGGTATGGATGTTGGATTAGGATGGGAAGACTGAGATGGTGGATTAGGATTCAAGGAATATTGGGATGGTGGATTATGATAGGAAGGTATGGGTGTTGGATTAGGATGGGAAGATTGGGATGTGGGATTAAGGTAGAGATGTTGTGATGATTGATGATGATAAGGATATGAGTATGGGGATGGTGGATTAATATAGGAGGATGTGGATGTTGGAAAAGAGAGAGATGTAGAGGGAGGACATGATAGATATGTGGATGGTGAGGGTACTAGATATCCCTTGTCAAGGGTAGCATAAGGACTATTATTAGATGCGGATGAAGGCATGGGGGATAGTTCAGAGGAATGGATGGACTTGGAGAGGGGATCAGAAGAATATTTATAGCAACAATAGCATCAAGTGGATCTATATTATACTCATCTTGATCAATAAGACTTTCATTGTCATTGTCAACATAGTTGGGATTCCCCTTGACTACTATTGTTGGTTGCACGAAAGGAAGATAAGGATTCATGATGCTAGATGAAATGGGTACAAATTGAGAAGATGGGGATAGATGATTAGAAGGAAATAATAGATGATGAAAAGATAAATAGGATGGATTGGAAGAAGATGATAGAAGCAATCTTAAGATTTGTTTCATTATCAGAAGATCTTGGATATAGATGGACTAAATCTCAAATTGGGATTCAGGTTAAGCTCAAATTGGATGAAGGCTAAAATTAAGATTGGGTGAAAGCTTAGATTAGGATGATGGGATTAAAGCCCAGATTATGACCTAGAATAGTCTAGGGGTGATAGGATTGAGAAAAAATGAAAATGAAAATTTTCAATTTTTTAAATTTTTTCTATGTCATAGTAAATCATGTTTTCAGAGGTCTTTAGAGAAAAATTTAGGGTTGAAACTTGTGTCGGTCCTTAAAATTAGGTTTCCAATGGTGTGCTAGTTTGGGGACTAAATTATTGCTCTGGGAAACCTTTCTAATAGTGTAAACAGTTTTGAATTTTGAGCACCGAGTAGAAAGTTATGACCCCGACAAGTTGGGGTAAAACAATTCCTAGTTTTCTTTGAAAATTGGATGGTTTGGGGATGAATAGGAAGAGGCGAAATGATTAGATTATGGTTTTGGACTGAGGAAGATGTAGGCTAATTGTCACATGAAGGATTGACCCTCTGGATTTTTTATGGGAAGTGAATTCGATCGAAGAAGTGGATTTCAGCATTCGTAGAAGCAGATTTGGTCGTCCGTAGAAAGTGGATTTGGTCATTCGTAGGAAGTGGATTTGGTCATCTGTAGGAAGTGGATTTTTCCATTCGAAGGAAGCAGATTTGGTCATCCAGAGGAAGTAGATTTGGTTTTCTGGAGGAAGTGGATTTGGTCATCCATAGGAAGCTGATTTGGTCGTCCAGAGGAAGCAGATTTGGCCCTAAAGACATATTTGCCCTTTCTAGTAGATTCACCCAAATGGACTAGGCAGAATCACTCTTTTTGGAAGATTTTCCGAAACAGACTAGGTAGAATCACCCTTTTAGGCAAATTTTCCCTTTCTAGCATATTCACCCAAAAAAATTGGCCAGAATCGCCCTTTCTGGCAAATTCACCCAAACAGACTAGGCAAAATCACCCTTTCTGGTAGATTCACCCAAACAAAATGGGTAAAATCGCCCTTTTGAGTGGATTAGCCTAACTTTGAGTTTAGGTTCGCCCAAACAATTGGTCAGAATCACCCCTAGAAGCATATTCGACCAAACAAGAGAGAAGAATCACCCTTGTGAGAAGTGAAGGGGGGACTGTGGCAAAAGATGATAAACACAAAAAATAGTAGACATAAGGTTGGACTGATTCGACCGAAAAGAAAATTAGGCAACATGATCCTAAGACTAATGATAAGAATGTCTACCTAGGTTGAACAAGGCTATCTCATGAGTCCCTGATATACACACGGTACATGGGGCACAACTGTGAACACCAAGCCATCTACAAGCATGAGTTGGGATCCCTAGTGAGGTAGTAGAAACTCAGACCAACTCTTCATGTCTTATCTAGGTATCACCCTAGCTTCGATGCCCTGCCAGACACGATGTGACTGGATTGAGGTACAACTTTCGCTCTCCCCCATTTATATACCCCATCAGTAATGTGTGGTTGGGATCATCCCCTAGGTGATGAAATCCCAAGCAGGTCCCACCAAGGGGAGAAGATACTAGAAGTCTTAGCTGGTCCCCAGGCTCACACGAAGCGCAAGGGGAGATATTTGACATAGTAGGACCTTCTAGGTAGACTCGACTAGACAAGAGTGAGCTACAATTTTTCATCACCTAGGATCACCAAGAGGCACAAGGGGAGTGGATACGTCAACAACCCCCTCCCGAGCACAAAAACAGTTGTATATCAACCCTCTAATTAGAGCTATGTGTGCCTAGCTAGTATGAAAAATGACAAACAAACTAACTAAGGGTCTTAAACTGATTGTCCTACAGAAGATGCATTATTAATTTCAGACCCCCGATCTTGGATGAATGAGAAACAACTACACAAATTGTTATATGAAAGCAAGAACACTCACAAACAACTGAGTTAGTGGATTAGTATCTGAAAACGAAAGAAAAACGTCACAAAAAATGAAAGATTAGGGTTTCAAATTTCACCTCATATTCACCTTTATGTGAGGCAAGCTCACCCCTCTATTTATAGATGTAGATTCACCTATTCTAGGGTGCATAAATGCTTGTCCAAGAAGATTCACCCTTTTTAGCAGATTCACCTCTTTTAGTAGAATCACCCATTTAGAGCAGGCAGATTCGCCCCTTTAAGCAAAATCGCCCATTTAGAGCAGATATATTTTCCCCTTTAAGTAGAAACACCCCTGTAGAGGGGGCATATTTGCCCCTTTAAGTAGAAATACCCCTGTAGAGGTGGCATATTGCCCCTTTAAGTGGAAACACCCCTATAGAGGGGGAAAATTCATCCCTTTAAGCAAAAACGCCCCTGTACCAGATCAAGTTCGCCTCTAATTGCAATTTCACCTCTGTAACTGAAATTTGAACCTACAAAAAGACAAACAACAAAGGACATGAAATAAATGACCCATGACGTGGGTCCCATTGGGCATGCCAGAAATGTGTGCAATGAAAGTTTTTTAACCTAAAGTGCAAAATACAAAAAAAATGCAAGGAAAGAGAAATCACAACCACACCTCAGATGAGGCCTAAGTTAAACTTGAACAAATACAAGAAATGAATGATGTTACCTTTTCCAAGTTGATTGGTTGGTTGGCCCTATTTCTCGTTTGATTATATGTTCTCCTAGATCGATTCCAATAGCATAATGACTTGCAAATGCTTGATTTGGATGCGATAAGATGGCTCGAGATTGAAAATTGAGATGGGTTGTGATAGATTGGCTTGAATGTGTTGAATATTGTTAGAATGGCTCCTTTGGTTGCATGAATAGTTAGTTTTTCAAAATGGCTAAGTGTTAGCAATTTAGCAAAGGGAGATGGAATGAACGGATCAGATTCATTCTTGGCCAAGGACCAGAGATCAAGGGTGGAGATCCAAGGTTGACCAAAAGGAATTAAAAATTCCTTTTTTATAGGAATGGGGAAGACAAAAGGAATAAAATATTCTTTGGAAAGCCTTGGGTTAATAAATGGAATTTAAAATTCCATTGAAAAGTACATTGGGATTTCAAATGGAATTAAAAATTCCACTATGATGTGACAAGAGTTGACCAAATGACTAATTAGATTGGTTAATCAATGATTGGGTGAAGGTTAGGTGGCTAATGAGGATTAGGAACCAACTTGCAAAATTTGGAGGATGTGACACATCCTAATCATGGATTAGAGATGTGCACATCCCTAATGATGGGATTAGGAGATGAATTAGGATTAAGTATTGATGAGACATTTAGGGAATTAAATAAATGAATTATTTATTTAATTCTTTGGAAGAAAGGGATAAAGGGGTAAGGTATTTAATTATTTAACTAAATACCTTAGGGATTTAGAGGACTTTAGGGGTATTAATTAAATAATAGTAACATTATATAACTAATGTGGATAAAAGGATATTTAGATGAAAAATAATAAATTTGACTAAATGTAGGTGGTCAAATTTAGATGTCTACAGGTAGCAGTTCATTTAAAAAGATAAAAGGTTCTTATTACAAAAGAGCTCCCTCATATATACATAGGAGAGCCAAGAGCTAAAATAGGGAAACTAAAACTAACTTGACTTATTCAACAACAAAGTCTAACTTGATTTAGGACTTCTCCTTTTTTACATGTAATAGCATATTTACAAAATACATGTAATATGCCATAAACTAATTACATATTGCATAAAGGGAAAAAACTGAAAAATAATCTATGGAATAGGTACATTCCTTCATTCTTCACCATCTTTTTCCAAGATTTTTTCATATTTATTTAATGTTTCTTTGATTTCTAAATTATCCGGTCCTGTAGTATGACTAGAGACTATGAGTACTCATGTGATTGAGTCCTTGATGGTGATACAAGTTTTCCTATACCTTTACAATACTACCTTCAATTTATCCAAAGTAAGCTAAATTTCCACCAATTTTTCAACATAAGCTAATGCAAAAGCTTCATCTTCAAATTCTTTTTGCATTGATGATGTGAACTCTTGGATAACTGTGTCTAAGGGAAGAAATTTTTGGTTGTCATCAAGCACTTGATAAGGTAGCTCTTTTATTCTAGCGAAAAGATCTGAACCTTTATCTTTTCCAACCTCCTAAGCTTCCTATAAATCTCAGATCATATCATTGATGACATTGAACGTATGCTTCATTATCTCTCACAAGCTTGGGATCCTTCATCTTTTTCCAAGCTTCAAGACTTTTTTTTATCTCTTGTTGATTCTAGGAAAGTGTGTCAATTGTTTTACTCAATTTTACTTTTATGTTTCCCATATTGATAATCCATTCCTCAGAAGTTTTCAACAGTTATGTTCCTTGAGCCAATATTCTATCAATCCATTCTATAACTAATTTTCCCCATACATGTGTCCTTTTAGCTTTCTGAATAACAGGGTCTTGAATTCTTGTAGAAACATGCTCGATAGATTCAAAAGATTGAGTAATATTTTGAAGCACGAAGGTAAGTTGTTCAATCCTAGCCTTATATTGATATTTTAATTTATTATCCCGATCATAATCCTTAATGAGAGAAGCCAATGCTACTTCTGCATCCTCTTTCTCACTTTCATGTGTCCTTTTACCAAATTCTATTCTTATGATAGAATAATCAAACAAGTCTACCTCATATGTAGATTTATTTGGTGGAGGTTGTGCTACCTCAACATATTTTTATCCTTCTTTATCCATTAACACCCTTGAGAGAGTCTTTGGATTCTTTGTAGATTGTCTTTGTTGGCACCAAAATCAAAGTCATCAAGAGAGATGGATTTCTTCTTTCTCTTTGGTGTCTGGAAGGCCAACCAAGGGGGAAGAGGAGAAGAACCTTCTCCAAGAGTTGTTACCATGGTTTGAGTGGATGTTGCTACACTTACAATGGAAATAGTCACAAGTGGTGGAGTGTCATTTTGAACAACTATAGTCTTTTTCAGACATGTCATATTTTGTGCAATTTATCTAACTCAGATTGAGTAGATAGATCAAAAGAAGGAGAATACAAACTTGGAAAATCGGGTGAGGAACCAAAAATATTTTTAAAATTATTCATAGGACTACCATAAATAGACCTCAAAGTTGGGGATGAATGAATAAATTTAATTGAAATGGTAGGGGCAACTGAAATAGTAGTAGCAACAATAGTAGTAGAGGGAAAAGTTTGTTCACTTGAAACAACAAGAGGACTAGGACTTGGAAAAGTGGCACTGATAGGGGAAGAAGAAATGGGAGAGTCTTCTAGAGAATCCTCATGTAGAAACTCTTGTACTTATTCATCTAGGCTCTCTTCTAATTATTCTTCAACTTGAGCTGACACTTCTATGAGAGTTGATGACCCATCTGCATCTTTGCTCTTACTCCCTTTCATTATGAATTTGATCTTACGCTTAGGGGTTTTACTTGTTAGATTTATCATGCATTAGCTAATAATTAATTATTAGTCTAATTTATCCTCAAGTGTCAAAATCTCATCTCATGTGATTTTGACACTTGTCATGATATGATCCCTTTCTCATTTAGGGCTTTTCTCTTATAAATATTCAACCCTCATTGTAGCTAATCTGGAGCTTTCATATCTTCTTGAGAGTTTTTTTCCTCTATAGATTTTTCTTGTTGAGGAATATTGCACATATTTTTTGCAGATCTCTTGCGTGGAAGGTGTATTTTTTTGTTGTTTAATCCTGTGGCTCATGGGTTTGTGATTTTTTCACAATTCTAACATGGTATCAGAGCTTCAGATCTGTAGCTTCCTATTAGTCTTTTGAGGGATTCAAGCCTTGAAAGAGTATTTTAGTGCATCTTGAGTCACTTTTGATCACACCATTGCATTAAGAGTGTTGAAAATAGTCAAGATTGGCCTTTGTTTCATCAATTTTGGACTCACTAGCTCAAATCTACAAGAGTTTCTATGGGTGCCTTTATCCTCAAATCCAAAGGGTACCTACAATTTTGAAGCTTTTTTTAGCCTGAACGGACCTCACCATTGCGTTTGGAGTGGCCAAAAACCGTACAAACACCTGTCAAATCATCAAATTTGGTGAATTTGGCCTTCGAGGCAAAATATTTTTGCTTGGAAAAAGTTGAATGACCTCTACACAGGCGTTCGTAATTGTACGGATTTACATGCATGAGTTTAAAAAAAACTAGGCAAATTTAAGAGGTCATTTTTTTATTATTAAATTTATTTTCGATTTTTTTAAAAAGTAAAATAAAATCCCTACATTTACAAGTTTTGGAGGTTGAATTTTTTATTGGAGGCAATTTTTTGTTTTTTGGGCATGCATTTATGAAGGGTACCCGTAGGGTCCCTCATTTTGTTTCAGCATGCTTTCATCTCTTTTTGGAGATGATTTTTTTCCCACTGGGTTTTGTCCTTTATTCCGCTTTATAGAGATTTGGTTGTATTTGTGTACCTCATTAGGCCTTGCTTTCAAGACCCATCTTTGCTTTCATGCATTTTGTCCTTAGTTTTTAGCTACTTACCTAAGTTCATGCATTTTTTCTACTATGAGCTACCATGATCCATCTACAAAGATCCATGAGAACTATCTTATTGCTCGGATAACCTGGAAGCATATACAAATATTCAATGAAGCACCCAAAATAGATGTATGTGAAGGTGGAAAATTGTAGGAACATACAACCAAATTTATTGACCATTTCCCATGATTCATCTAACTCTCTCCTCTTCTCAAGTTCTCTATCAAATATGCAGATGTATGGAGAAAAGAAGGCATCATTGACCCTCCTAAAATTCTAGATAATTTTCTTTAGGGTTAATTGGGAGTAACATTGATAAACTGTAATATGCCTCCTATCACCCTCTAATGTTAGCGTTGGAAAGTTCCTCATTGATGCTACAACATAGACCAAGTATGAAGTCATATAAAATATCAATGAGGTGGGTACCTTTATGAGTTGATCATGGATTGCATCACTTATCTATTGAGATAAGAATATCAATTGTTTCCTCTTCCTTATGACATCAATGTACAAGTACATCCACTCTTGAAAGTGGAAGAGGTAGGAAATCCCTTAACTCGATTGAGAAGGATAATCAAGTCATTTATTTCCTCAATAAAATCACTACAAGGAAAGCTCTTAGGCCATCTTGAAATATTTAGCCTTAGATTATTTAGCCACCTTGTATTGATTGCCTTCTTGCACCTATCTAGATTCTCATCATAATGAGATTGTGCATTCTCAAAGGTAAGATCAATATATACATTGATGCTTAAACATTGGAAGATCTTGTCAAAAAAATCTACATCCAGTCTTATGGTCACATTCCATTCAAGATCCCTAACACTTTTGTATTCCTTGTGATAATGAATTGCTATGGATCGAACAAACTCATTATTGTTCATAGCTACTAGAAATGCAGCCACCAATTGAATATTACTTTCCACAATGCATACCATGCCTGCATCCAAAGGTTGCTTCTTTGTCCTTTCCAAAAATTTAGACATATCAACATGCTCTATTTCTATGTCTTTGATCTCATTAATGTTTGAAGCAATAGAGGTTATTTCAAAAACCCCTTGATATTTGTACTTCATGGTTTTCTTACTTGGTGACAAATCAAACATTTGTGGAGAAACTATATGGAGAGTAAATCGCTCATACCCTTTCAAGAATTCGATTTTGAATGCTTGAAATAGCATGCAAGAGAAATTGTAGAAATAAATTTTATGTTTCCTAGTTTTATAGAAAATTTGCAATATTTCATGCAAAGGTGCTGGAAAATTGAGACTTTTCATGTGTTTTGATAGGTCAGATGCAAAGACAAAAAAATCTTGCCCTTACATGGAGTTTTGAATTTGGATGTAAGGGCGTAGAAATTCTACACCATTGCATAGTGGTAAGATAAAAATAATGTAAGTGCGGAGAAAATCTTTGCCCCTGCATGGGGTAAAATAGACAAATGCAAACATAGGAAATTTTTTCTCTTACATATATGCTTGGTAAAAAGATGTAGGTTGGGTTTTAAAACTCGACTTGCACTTGGGATAGTACTCTAGGTAAGGATGTAGGTCAAGTTTGTAAAAGCCCCACCTACATCTTTGGTGCAAATTTATCTTATGTCAGTTGGGATTTTAACCCCAACCTACATGCTAATGAACATCAAGATGCTCTTATGGGGAAGAATCCTGCAACTGCATACTATGCATAAGGTTCGGTTCATGGACATGCAACATGGGTTTTAAAACCCAATATACATATGGGTAGCAACACAAAGGTGTAATATAGGGAAAAAACCTTGCTATACATATGCTCACTGAAAAGTGATGGGAAGTGGTAGATGTGATATGTGGTGCAGGGTTTAAACCTTGTATTGCATACAAGCTTCAGACTTACAATGTAAGTTAGGGCTTATTCCCCAACTAGCATTTTCTAACTATGATGGAAATATTGTGTAATGTGGGAAGCAAACCCCAACTACATAAGATGGATGCATATGAAAATACCATGGGGAATTGAGGTTCAAACCCGATATTTATTGTTATGGAGGGGAAACAATAGGAGTTTATTATGTGAAGATAAAAACAATCACTTGGGGTTTACCCAATTGATAAAAATAAAAATCCAAAAACTGAGACTAAAATATTTACAGTAATGAAAACAAAGAGTGAACCATAAAACCTCAAACAAAAAAAAGAAACAAAAACCCTAAATTCATTCACAAAAGAGAACAAGAAAAATAGAAAAAATGTACCATACTTTGAACCCTAAAATAGAAAAAAAACAAGGAAAACCATGATTGAATTTGCTAAGAAAGGAACAAAAATTCTATAACTCAAGAAAATGAGGTAGGAGAGGCATGTGAACAACCAAGAATGATAATAGGATAAATGAAAAATGATAACTAAAGTGATTTTAAAAAACATAAAAATGGCCAATTAAAATTGCATTAAATGACACTTGTGTGAAGGTCGGTCAATGTGACTTCATCTCAATATGTAGAGAATAAAAAGAATACAAAAACGTTGAATATTAGTGTGCCTGCATGTGCAAGAAAAATGACTAACTTTGAAAAAGAGGACTTTTGCAATTTTTAACCTTTCAAAAATTTCCCAAAGGAAAAAAAAATTAATCACTTGAAATGAAATTTTGAGGGATTAGACCACACACAAGGGCAAGTGGGATTTGCCTTATTTTGTATGCTTAAAGGATGTGGGATACAAAACAAATAGTTTTCATAAGGGTTATCCCATGAATTGAGTGCACTGAATTTGAGGATAATAGTTGGCTCTAAATGGGGAGCTTCCTTCGATCATCCTTTGAAATGATCAAAGGGAGAATAATCCTAGAATCTAAGTACCATCATCCATCCATTGGGCTATAGAGTCAAGAAACAAAAAGATAGGAAAAGATAAAATAAAAACAGAAAACTACAAATATTTACAAACTTATCTGATGCTTCACTAGGTGAAGAGATTCAAATGTTGTCTATTGTGAGGCAATAGAAATGGTGTTTCATCTTAGTATGCCAGGAAAAATATTTTCACCACAAAGTTGGTGAATTATAAAAGGTCCTCTCTATAAGGAATTGAACTTTCTGTGCATTCCTTTTGGTTCTCTTCTTTTGTCCCATAATATAGCTTGATCTCTGATTTTGAAATCATGAGACTTCACCTTTTTATCATAAAGCCTTTTGACTTGGCTCTCGTGTTCTACAATGTGATCCACCACCTATATGTGCTTTTCCTACAATTCAACAAGGAACATGATGCACTTGTCGATAAAGTTATCAAAATTTTCATCTTCAATGGCCTTGGCCAATTTCAAAATAGGAAATTTTAGTATGATAGGAATTTACACATTCAACCCATACAAAAGCTAAAATGAAGAGATGCCAATCGCCCATTTGGGGGTAATACAATCCTCCAACAATTCCTTGTGCCAAGACCTCTAGTTTTCATCCACCAGCTTCCTAATAATGGTAACCAAAGTTTTATTACTTGATTCTTCTTGACCATTCCCTTTTTGAGTAATAGTTTGAAGAATGAGAATGAGTGATCCCATATTCAAAAAAAAACTTTTTTATTTAAATGGATGAGAAAGAAGTAGCATTGTCTACTACTATCTTATTTGGAACACCAAACCTCGAAATGATATTCTCCTTGAAAAAATTGCATACCACCTCTGAAGTAGCTTGCCTAACTAGAATAGCTTCCACCCACTTGGTGAAATAGTTAGTAGCCATGAGAACATAGCTATGCCTTGCACTTGATGGTGGATTAACCATGCCAATGAAATTGATACCCCACTACTGGAAGGGTTCTTCTGTTACCAATGGCTTGAGGGGTAAAGCTGCCAACTTGGGTTTCCCCAAAAATTGTTGGCATAACTCACACTTACATACCTAGTTGTATGCATCTTGAAAGAGTATGCACTAGTAGTATTTTTCTCACAAAATCTTGTGAGTGGTGACCGGTGCTGAAAAGTGTCCACACACTAAGTTGTGAAATGATTCCAAAAACTTACCTTGTTGCACTTTATCCACACAATGTAGAAAGGTTCCATCAAGACTGCTATTATACAAACTATTATCCTAAAGAACGAAGTTTGCAGTCTTGAGCTTGATTGTCCTCTTTTCCTTGAATGGAATCTCCTCAACACATTCTCTATAGGTAAGGAATTGTTCAATATTTGAGTACCATACAAACAAGACTGTAGGAACATCTTTAGTATTTATTTCCTCCTCATTAAATAATTCTTCTAGTTTTTAATCAACTATCAAGTGACACAAACCTTTCCCATGAACAAAATTTGTGGGTTTAATATCCATGTTGTATTCCTAGATTTTGGCAACCCAATTTCCTCTTTTAGTTCCAAACTCTTGTTGGTTCAAGATAGACTTGACTATGGAATCTAACACTAATGTAACAACATGGGAATTAAGGATGTAGAACCTAAAATTATTAACTAATTTGAACACAACATAAGAATGCTTTTCCATTGGTGAGTGCTTAAGCTTATGATATTTCAAAGGAAAACTCATGAATTCTATAAGAGATTCAATCCCCTCACTATTCTACTACACCAGGATAGCAGATAGTGTATGTTTAGAGGCATAACAATGCATGATAAATTATTTTGCATAGTATGGACAAACTAATACTAGAGCATGGGAAATAGCCTCATTAATGTTGTTGATTTTAGATTTTCCCTCTACAATCCAACAAAAAATTGACTTACCTTTCATCATATCAATGATATGACAAGTCTTCTCTGTGAAGTATGGAACAAACCTCTATAGTAAATTGACCTTCCCAAAGGAGTGGATTGCCATCTTACTTGAAGGTGAAGTAAGATTATGAATTGAATTGAACCACTTAAGATCAGTCTTGATTCCTTCCTTAGACACCATGTGTCTAAGGAGAGTACCTTTTATAACCCCAAAAGTAGATTTATTGGGGTTGAGGTAAATTTTGTGTTGTTGAAACCTTTCAAGAACTTGTTGCAAGCTATGATAATGGTCTTGACATTTTTTTGAGAAGATAGTCAAGTCTTCAAGATATAACACAATGAGCTTACCCATCACATTATGAAAATAGAAGTCCATTTCTCTTTGAAACGTAGCACCAATGCTGATCAAACCAAAAGACATTATGTGATAAGAAAATGTACCCCATTGAGTAGTGAAAGTGGTTTTATGTTGATATTATTCACTCACCTCCACTTGATTATAACTTGAAAAAACATCTAACATGGATAGTATTTCAGAGCTCGTCACTATTTGTAACACTTGGTCCATTATCTGAAAAGGATAATTATCCTTCAGTGAAAATTGATCCAAGTTTTAGAAACGCATACAAATGTGGATTTCCCCATTCTTTTTCCATATTGGAATAATATTTTCTATCCATGTTGAATGATGAATAGGAAAGATGATCCAATCATTTTCTAGATTTAGAAAAACTAGTACTTGAAATATTATATTGCCTCTATTTTTCTTGTGAGGCATAGAACCCACCTTGAAGGTAATTTCATGTTGAACCTCCTTCAAACAAAAATATTTTATCTTCATAAGAATAAGAAAGCACATCCATGTATTTCCACAATATTTTTTCAAAATTATAATTTTCCTCCAAAGTGTAGAATCTACCAATATTTATCATCTTGGGATCCTCCTCTATTCTCAAATTCAACCGTTCAACTTTAGTTGAAGAATCAAATCTAGATTGATACTGCTTCTTAACATAATGATCATGTTTGTCAAAAAAAATTCAAGAGAGACCAAACTTTGGGAATCTTATTCGATTTTAACTACAATATTTCCTTGCTAGTATCCCGATCCACCTCAAAGACTGATTCTTGAGAAGAGGAATCATTTCCCTCAAAATACAACTTGCTGAAATTTTCAGCCTTCTCAAGAAAGTCCACAATTTAATGGTAATCATTAAAGATTTTCCAATGATCATAATTATCAAGAATACTAGGTAAAAAACTAACTCAATAGTATATTTGGTTCCTTTGAAGTATTTGCGAGTGATCATAAGAGTAGCTAATATTGCTAGAGAATCAGCCCTATCATTTTTTTCCCTTAGAACTACAAAAATATCAAACAAATCAATTTACCTTAAATGCCATCCCAAAAAAGGTTAGAATAATGCCTTAACCTTTTGTTTTTTATTTTGTACAAATTCCTTATTTGAAAAATGACCAACTCGGTATCACCTTGAGCATAAATATGTGTATCTCTTTCTTGTGTGCAACCTCCATTCCTAACAATAAGGCCTCATATTGCATAGTGTTGTTAGTATTATCAAATTGCAATCTGAAAGAGAAAGGAATTTTTTTTCCTTGTGGGGATATAAAAAATATCTTTGCATCAAATCCTGTGGAAGAGAAACTGCTGTCAAATTCAATAGTCCAAACATTATTTGGACTACCTAAGATGATAGTTTCAAAGTCCAAAGTTTCTTCATCTAAAGAGGTATCTTTTTCTAAAGAGGATGAGCTATGAGTTACTTGACCTTCACTTGAACCATTTTTTGAAGACTTAGAAACTTCATCAGTTTGCAAGAATTAAGTACCCATTATAGAAGAATAAAAAAGAATATGAGATCTAGGATCATTAGATTTTGTTACAAAAAACTCAGTTTCCCTTTTCAGAAGTAGTTTTTGCATAACCCCCTTTATCGGTATCCTAGCCTCAGACCAATCCATACTAATATTACCTTCAACATTTTTGCAAAAAAAATTTCCTAACAATATCCCATATGAGGTTGGGATATCAGCTACCAAAACTATCATTTTGATATTCTTGTTAGGAAATGCAAAAAATGCAAATTTTTCATCTTTAATTTGCTTGATTAGGGGCACTTGCTTTTTTTCCATTGAAAAACATCAGCCAAAGGTTTTTGTCAAATTCAAACCCAATGCGTTAGCTACTTTGGTTGGCATCACATTTTTGGAGGCACCCGAATCAATGACATAACTACTTAGCTTATAACCATTGACCAATAAGGAGATATAAAATAGATCTATTTTTCCAGGGATGGATGAGGGAGTTGAAAACAAGTTGCTTTGTAGAGGCTTTTTTTGGAAACCATAGGGGAATTTTGGGAAGGATCTCGGCTAAGGTGAGTTCCTTTATCTTTGAAAAACTTAACAATTCTATCAAATTGATCAAGGTTGGTCTAAAGACACTCAACTTATGACATTTGAATTTTTGTCTTCTTTGCATGGTCTATGATATCAAAGGCTTAATAATGATTTACCAAAGAAGACAAAATATTTTCATTATGGGGCTTGGGAATTGGGCTACTGGTCTTAAACGTAGAAGAGAATGCAGGAGGATTTGAGGTACTTACTTGCTTACTTCCTGCTATATATTTTGGTTAGATTGGAAAAGGAGTTCCTCTTTTGGTGATTACGATTTCCAAATGTGAGGAATATTTTTCCTTAGCTCCATCACTTTATTGATGATCAATCAAATTTTGGGAGTGAGTGAAAACAACATAAGCTTCACTGTGTGTTTACTCTTCTTGCTAAACTTCTTCTTCATAGTTCAAAAAAACAATGTTAGACTTGCCAGCTAGATCTACTTCCTCCTCTTGGAAGAGATTGGCACCATCCTCTACATGATATTTTGGTTGAGGAATATCTTCTTGCTTAGATTCATAATATCCCACTGCTATATTTGTAGGCAGCGCTTCAAGTGCAAGCCTTATAGTGTAGGAAGTCTATTTTGGTTCCTTGCAACATTTTTGGGATAATTTGAAGCATTTGGATAAGTTCTCCTTGGAAAATCCTTGTATGAAGGAATAAATGAACCTTGAGAAATTTTATTCATAATAGCTAGCAATTCACTTTCTAACTTTTGCACCATAGGATTTGTGGTGCTTATGGAAGGTTGGGTCGAAGAGGACTATCCTTTGGATTGATTTCGATCCTTTCTTATTTTACCAGCAAGGATTAAATCATCCTCCACCTCAGTATCCGTTGTTTGAGAAGATTCAAGTATAGTTAGGACTATTCTTTGTATAAGGAAACTTACCTCGAGAAACTGTGTATTTATGAAGCACTTAATTTTTTTAACTATATGTTGAGCAACAACTAGAATTTTGGTTTTCAATTTATTGAAATTCACCACAAACTCACGCATGGGTTCATGCGGTTACTATTGGAGTTGAGAAGATACAACACCATAGAAGTCCAAAAGATCTTTGCAAGCAAATAACCTGTTACAAGGAGAAACAAAGAGAAGCAACAAAAGAAATGATCAAGAATGTGGAGCAATGTATTCACCTGAAAATATAAAAATGAATAATGATACAAAAGATAGTTTTCAACCATATATAGATGAAAACCCTAAAACGGAAAACCCTAGGCTTGCACAATAATAATTAATAAAGTAATTAATTATTATGCACCTAATGTTAGCTTAAGTGAAAAGAGGTAAAAAGGAACTTTAAGTAATTAAACAAATATTGTTTAATTAATAAAGTAAATACCTAATTACTCTAACACCCCCCTTAAGATAGACATAGGGAGAAGCTAAAACCTAGAAGAAGCTACTGAAAGAAAAAGCAATGGGTCCCGGCAACAAGGCCAGATTAGGTACCCATGTACAAAATCAATGCAAACTAAATGAAATGGGGTAAAGGAGAAAACCTAGTGGGAACAAAACTCCTCCCCAAAATAGAATGCAAGGAAGAAATGCAATGTACTAATGAATGAAGGATAGGAGGTGGATAACATAATACCCCCCGTAGACAGCTTCTATCATATAAGTACATGTACAATGATCTCCATAGGAGATATAGAAAGAGAGAAGAAGCCCCCCCCCCCCATAATGAAGAAACTCCTGTCACAATGGTAGATGCCTGATGTAGAATCCAAAAAGAGATCCTGAAGTAGCAAATGATATTCCTCCCCTTGGGAAGAAACGGATCCATCGAAGAAACCCTGTGAAGAAGGAAGAACCAATCTATCTCAAGATGTGTGCCATGATAGGATGCTGGAGAGTCTCACTATCTGAATGGAAACAAATAATGTCAAATCCAATCTGATGTGGAGAATACTGAAATGCAACCTCTGAATGCACGGATAATGGTGGGCAAACAGTGATAACCTGACTGTCAAGGTAGAGGAGATGAATGTCCTCAATGTAATCCTCCAAATCTGCAATATAGGACTCAACAAACAAGAAAGATATGTCTGCAACATAAGAGTCCAAAGTAGCTATGTCTGGAAGATGTATGATTCCCTGCTGCACTGAATCAAGAACAACAAGAGATGTTGATGAAGTCTCAGTCTGAAGAGTAGGAACTATGAGACAAACCTCTGATCCATCGGAATAAGTAAGGGTGTCTAAATACTCAAGCTCCTCTAAAGTATCATGATCAAATGGTGTATTCTCTTGCCAAGCAATGGGTATGAGACAATCTAAAGTAGGATCCTCTAGGAATGGAGATAGAATAGGGTCTCCATAGATCTCCCAAAGACGTGTCCAAAGTGGGTGAGGACAATCAATGTCCGATATAACCAACACAGTGTCATGATCAACACTAGACAATATAACTCCTGCAATGTGATTTCTAATAATATCCCATGCTAATCTACCCTCTAAAGTTGCTGGTTCAGGTATGAGATCATACAAATAAGGAAAAATGTTAATCCACCTACAATGTGTAAGTATACCCTTTGCCCATGATGCATAATTACCCCGTTCCAGAAGAACAACTGAAGGGTGAGTAGAGAAACCCATGATAACTCTTCAAATGAAAAAAAAACTGAGAAATCTGACCTTACAGCATTTAGATCAAATTAATATAACCCATCCCATGCAAACAAAACTCATGTAGGAGCCAGAATGACCAAGTAATTGAGCAAAGTGTAAAAACACACAAAGTTGAATAAAAAATACCTGGTAAAGGAACTGGTAAAATAGACTATAAATCTGGAAAGAGCACTGTAACACCTTTCCAACACCTATTCGTTTGCGCAAAACGGAGTTCAGACGCAAAAGATACGCCCCTTGGAGTGAAAAAACCAAGTTCTGACTTTGACTGGAAAAAAACATAGCAATACTGCAAAATCAGGAAAAATTACCAGTACCACTAGAATGGTGCTAGAACCGGCTTTCCGACGATATCTCATTTACAAAAAACTAGAAAAATTACCCATTCTACGCCCGATTTAGCGCAAGCTGCTCCAATGTGCAAAAAAAATATTGTTTGGAGCCCTCAAGGGCTAAAGTCTTCGGCCCCTGGTCATGTGGATGACCAGGGGGCTGGCAGCTGGAGGCCTGCGGTCACCCATGTGACCAGGCGGAGGGGGTTTGGAGTCCTGCAGGGGCTGGCACAGCCAACTCGGGTCGGTGAGGCCGGTGTCGGTGTCGACGGGGCCAGTCGGAGTCGGCGGGCAAGCTCGGCGGAGCCCGGATAGCGGTAGGGAGAGCTCGGCGGAGCCCGAAGCAGGCCAAGCGGAGTGTGGGGTGGTAGAACTCGGCAAAGCGCCAGCGGAGTGCGTGGTTGACAGAGCTCGGCGGAGCCAGAGGCAACGGGCGGAGGAGCCAGAGCGAATGGGGCGCGGGCTGCAAACCGAAGTGGCGCGCGGAGCGCGAGCTGAGGCTGCCGGTGGAGGTGGCTGAGCAGTGGCCTCCAAGTGGCGAAAAAAAATACACAGGACATGCAATAATTTAATCAAAAAACCATAGAAATTGATTTTTTTTTAATTTTTTTTTGCGATTTTTGCTCCGTACGGCCCTAGGTCAAAAAAAAATTTTCCTTCCAAATTGATTGTAACTAAAATCGATGATTTGACAGTCATTTTAGGGGTTTTTGGGCGCTATGAATCCAATGGCACTATCCATTTGAGCCCAAAGTGAACCCAAAAAATAGAGTATGTTGAATCCACCCAAAAAAACCTTAGAACCCTAGATCTGCTTCCAATGCAAAATCTCAAAACAAGAACAAGCAGCTGCAAATCTTAAGCTCTGATACCATGTTGGAGTTGAGAAGATATAACACCATAGAAGTCCAAAAGATCTTTGCAAGCAAATAACCTGTAACAAGGAGAAACAAAGAGAAGCAACAAAAGAAATGCTCAAGAATGTGGAGCAATGTATTCAACTGAAAATGTAAAAATGAATAATGATACAAAAGATAGTTTTCAACCATATATAGATGAAAACCCTAAAAAGGAAAACCCTAGGCTTGCACAATAATAATTAATAAAGTAATTAATTATTATGCACCTAATGTTAGCTTAAGTGAAAAGAGGTAAAAGGGAACTTTACGTAATTAAACAAATATTATTTAATTAATAAAGTAAATACCCAATTACTCTAACAGTTACTTCTTTATCTATGTGATTTGAGCCAACAAGGCATGAACATCTTCAGTAGGCTTGAATATTTCTTCTAATTTAGTTCAAAGAGTTTCCCAATTGGTAATAGTTCTAGCAACAAGATTATAAAACCAATAAGTTGTCACCCCTTTGAGAGTTTCAATGAACAACCTTATTGATACATCTTCATGTTCTATATTGAGAACTTTGCATGCAACATAGAATGCAACAATATGTTCATCGAGGTGTTGTTTTTTGTCCCCATAGAACTTTGGAATATTCTTGCATGAGTCACGAGGAAGTTCATGCATAGGTGGCATCAAATTCAAAGGGCCAAAAACATTACCTCAAGGACCTTGAGCACCTTGAGTAGTCATTATTTCCTTGGTTGAATAGAGGGATAATAAACCTTTTAACTAGTGTAATAGACAAAACTCTTTAAACACTAGAAGCTTCACTTGGAATAGGTGATCTTACACTTGCAGGAGGGAAACTCCTTGTGCATTGAAGAGGTGACCTCATCAGTGGAGGAAAAGGATCAAAATTGTGTTTACACAATAATTCAAATGTAGGATCAATATAACCCTAAGCCCTCTAACCACATGTATAACTTATTTCTTCCAAAATGCACTCTTGACAAGAGAGGTAGATCAATAATAAAATAAATAATTACAACCATAATAAGGAATTGGTATACTTCAACTGAAAGCATGAGGCTTAGGTTGCATATTCATATCCTCAGCAGAATCACCAAAAAATTGTTGGGTGAATATTCTATAATCAACTAACTAATTAAAAAATGGCGATTTCAGCCATAGTTACAATGAGATCAAATGTCTCTTCTCAGCAAGGGGAGGCTCCCTTTTGATTATTCATTGAAAACAACTAAAAACTAACTACAACTATATACACAATAATTAACTATGGGTTTTTTCATCATCTTATTCACTTATTTTAGAATAGATATTTTCCACTTTCATAAAATACAATTATATCTCATGATTATTACATTTAATTCAATTCAAAGTACTATTTTAAGCAATAATAACCAATTTCAAGCTTGATTAAATGAAATATTAATCAAAGTGATACTAGTGAATGTCGGTAGCTTCAGAACCCAAAAAAGTACAAAGACTTTTGTTGTCTTCAATGATGATTCTTAAAGATAAAGAATGGTGTATCTTGCAAAAAAATTTATCTAATATGCATTGCCAAAGGATCAAAAAAATGTTGATAATAACCCATAGCCCAAATTCTTTAAATAATTATCAAAGTGTACACACAAGAACATAAACTTCAAATATAATAATGCAGACCAAAGTCTAAAAAATAAGATTTAAATTCCCTTTAAGAAAATATGATATCACAACACTCATTGAATAATTTATAAGAAAATGTAATGAAAGGACATAAGAGAAATCTCAACACATACCAAAGAAGATCCAAGTCAAAGACTCGATGATTTTATTGATTGAGATTTGATTTGCACATTAAACACAGTCTCAATATTTTTTCAAGTGGGTAGTACTTCACTTCAAAAGATAAAAGGTTCTTATTACAAAAGAGCACCCTCATATATGTAGAGGAGAGCTAAGAGATAAAATAGGGAAACTAAAACTAACTTGACTTATTCAACAAAAGAGTCCAATTTGATTTAGGACTTCTTTGTTTTTACATGTAATTGTATATTTACAAAAGACATGTAATATTCCATAAACTAATTACATATTACATAAAGGGAAAATATTGAAAATAAACTATGGAACAAGAACGTTCCTTCATTATTCACCATATTTTTCCAAGAAATCTTCATATTTATTTAATTCCACTTGGACTTGTAAATTAACCGATCTTGTAGTATGACTAGAGACTGCAAATACTCATGTGATTGAGTCCTCGATGGTGATGCAATTTTTCCTATGCATTTCTAGTACTCCCTTTAGGTTATCCAAAGTAAGTTGAATTTCCACCAATTTGATGATAGAATCTAATGAAAAAGTTTCATCTTCAAACTCTTTTTGCATTGATTATGTGAACTCCTGGATAATCATGTCTGAGGGAAGAAATTTTTGGTTGTCATCAAGCACTTGACAAGGTAGATATTTTATCTTGGTGATGAGATTTGAACCTGTATCTTCGCCAACCTCTTTAGCTTCTTGTAAATCTTAAAAGATCACTGATGACATTCAACTTATGCTTCATTGTCTCTTATATTCCAATGGATATTTCTCTATTGGGAATTTTCCGAATTTCCTCTAACACATCAAGCTTAAGATCCATCATCTTTGTCCAAGCTTCAAGAATTTTTTTGTATCTCTTGTTGATTTTGGGAAAGTGTGTCAATTGTTTGACTTAATTTTACCTTTACATTTCCCATATTGATAATACCTTCCTCAGAATATTTCAACAGTTGTGTTCCTTGAGCCAATATTCTATCAATCCATTCTATAACTACTTTGCCTCATACATGTGTCCTTTTAGCTTTTTGAATAACAAGGTCTTCAATGCTTGTAGTAATAGCCTCGATAGATTCAAAAGAATGAGTAATATTTTGAAGCATGGAGGTAAGTTTTTCAAACCTAGCCTTATACAAATATTTTATTTTCTTATGCTAATCATAATTATCAATGAGAGAAGTCAATGCTCCTTGTGCATCCTCTTTCACACTTTCATGCATCTTTACCAAGTTCTATTCTTGTGATAGAATAATCAGACAAGTCTACATTTTCGATAGATCTATCTGGCAGAGGCTATGCTACCTCAACATATTTTTAGCTTGCTTTATGATTAACACCCTTGAGAGAGTATTTGGCTTCTTTGTAGATTTAGTCTTTACTAGCACCAACTGACCAAAATAAAATTCATCAGGAGAGATGGCTTGCTTCTTTTTCTTCGGTGTTTACGGGGTCAACCAAGGGGGAAGAGGAGAAGAACCTTCTCAAAGGCCTATTACCATGGTTTTGGTGGATTTTTTTGCACCTAAAATTGTGTTAGTCACAAGTGGGCGAGTGTTAGTTTGAAAAACTATAGGTATTTCCACACTTGGCATATTTTGTGTAGTTTTAGCCATACATTTATCTAACTCAGATTGCATAGATACATACAAATAAGGAAAATACAGACTTTGAAAATTGGGTGAGGAACCAAAAATATTTTCAAAATTATTCCTAGGACTATCAAAAATAGACCTCAAATTTGGGGATGAGTGAATAGATTGAATTGAAATGGTAGGGACAAAAATAATAATAGTAGTAGAGGGAAAAGGGTATTCACTTGAAACAACAAGAGGAGTGGGACTTGGAAAAGTGGTAGTGATAGGGGAAGAATAAATGGGAGATTCTTCTAGATAATCCTCATGTGGAGACTCTTGTACTTCTCCATCTAGAATATATTCTACTTGTTCTTCAACTTGAGTTGACACTTCTTATGTGAGAGTTGATGGACCTTCTATATATTTTATCTTATCCCCTTTGATTATGAAGTTGATCTTAGGCTTAGGAGTTTTTCTTGTACTTGGAAAATCACCCTTATTCTTTGTTCGAATCTCTAATTTTTTCCTAGAATGCCCCTTAGTTTCATCTTCTTCAGATCCAGTATTAAAATACTTTAATATTATATCCCTTTCTTGTAACCAAATATTGGTGTTAGTAAGAATTGGTTGGAACCTTTGCCTAATGAAAGTCATTTCCTTTCTTGACCATTGGATGGGAGGAATAGGGGTTTCAACAACATTATTTCTCTCATAAGTAGGATCTAGGATGCTATCTTCATCCTCCATATTTTTTAGGATGTCAGCTAGATCCAAATTTACAATCTTATCTAAGGTAAGTCAACAATAGTCTAGCTTATTTATGTCTTCCTTTTCCTTGAAATATTCCCATATGTCCTCCACTTTGTGTTCATGTGTATAGATCTTATTGAGAAAATTTTCTTTAATTTATCTATAGTTGAAGTTAGGTCTCCTTCTATATGTCTTCATCATGACCCATTACATCTCTGATTCCATGGCCTTAGCTTTGTGAAATGTTGTGATAGAGTACCTATCTATTGTGAGAGGAAACTTAAATCCTGGCTTGTGAGATTTTTCTTGTCTACTATGAACTGCCATGATCTGTCTATACAACTCCATGAAAACTATCTTATCACTCAAATACCTTTGAAGCATATATAGATATCTGACAAAGCACCCAACTTGGATTTACATGAAGGTGGGAAATTGTAGGAACATACAACCAAATTTATTGACCATTGCCCATGTTTCAGCTAACACTCTCCTATTCTCAAGTTATTTATCAAAAATGCATAGTTATGGAGCAAAGAAGGCATCATTGACCCTTCTAAAATACTATATACTTTTATTTAGGGTCAATTGGGATTAATATTGATAAATTGAAACATGCCTCCTCTTACCCTCATATTTCAACCCTAGAAAGTTCCTCATTGATGTAGCAACATAGACCAAGTATGAAGTCATATAAAATCACAATGAGGTGGGAACCTTTATGAGTTGATCATGGATTGCATCACTTATTTGTTTCCTATAGAACATCTGTTGTTGCCTCTTCCTTATGAATTTAAAGTATAAGTACATCCACTCCTAAAAAGTGGAAGAGATAGGGAATCCCTTAACTCGACTAAGAAGGGTGATCAAGTCATTTACTTCTTCAATGAAATCACTATGAGGAAATATCTTAGGCCATATTGAAATATTTGGAATTTGACTCTTTGGCCACCTTGTATTGATTGCCTTCTTGCACCTATCTGGAATCTCATCATAATGATCTTGTGTATTATTTGTAATAACCCGAACAAATAATTTGAAAACTCTACTATTTTTTTTAAAATAATAATATATGTAAAAACTATTTTACAATTATAAAAAAATTTAAAAAATAACACATTAACTATAACTTCAAATAACATTGAATTCCAACATCTTTGTCAAAACATTGCAAAGATAAAAATAACGAGTAAGGCTTGCTCTCCACCCAACCATATTGGAATCATGAAGCCACATGGACTCTAGCAAAACCCTCGAGCAAGAAAAGAACTACCAATAAACTTAGTGTTTTACTGATAGTCATAATATTTAAGTACTATAGTTAGTGGGTATGCAACTCTTTTTGGGATCCAAATTTTCTAGAAAATTCTTCTTCGATTGCCACCCACTCAAGTGCAACAACTTATATTTTCATTTACCATAAACTTGAATTTAGGTGAAAATTTCTTGATTCTAATGTATAACTTCATTAAGGAAAACCATCAAATAATCCTTGGATCAAACTCCATTTTCTAGTAACCAAAGTCCATAACAGTGAGGTGAGAACATACAATGAAAGTCTAGTTCCAATTATATGAACATAGTACATAATTTAAAACATTCCATAACCATATGTTAGTTGAAAATATCTAGAGTAGTTACATTAAATAAGGAAACATTCTAATGATTATAAGTAATTCACAATCTACTCATTGATTATGTGGAAAAAACAAAGATGTTATATATGTATAGAATTCTCATAAGGTTTTCAAAAACCTTTTTTTTAAACCTATTTGGCCATAAAAAAAGACAATGGGACAGGGAGATAATGTGTGATATTTGATAATGATGAAAGAAAGGGGCATAATATGTGCAATAATTACTTTATCGATTCACATAAGGAGACAATAGATATAGAAGTACCTTCTTAATGTCAGTTCACCTTAGATATACTTGAAATACGGTCCTTGATTGATATATATATGGAATGAAGAAATGGAATTTTACTTCCTTGAGTTTCCTATCTCCTATTTAATCTTCCATGCTTACAAAATATTAGTTTTAAATCTCAATATGTATATATACTTTGTCTAATTCTTTCATCCTTTTCAAGGATTGAAATTACACTTGAACTCATGAATTATTAAGACCAATTTAAATTTTATAACATAGAATTACTATATAGTAACCAAGGTAAAAATATCTTTACCATTGGAAAAGTACAATTAATTAAGGAAGGAAAATATTACCTATGCAAACTGACAATAAATATTCCTTCAAAGATAAAACTACCTTATGTAGAAATTTATATCATTGATATACATAATTTTATTTAAATCAATACATATATTTATTCAAGGTTTAGATCATGCATTCATGTTAATATTTAAAAATCAACATTATGGTGATCACTAATTTACCTTTTAAATTCATCACTAAAGTTGACGAAGTTTATTTAATTTGTAATCAATATAATTCATAACTATTTATATCACATTTAATAATCGAAAATAATGTACACTTATGCCAATTATTATACAATGAATAAATTCATCTTACCCATTTTATTTTACTTTTAAGGTGGAAAAATCCATTTAATATCATCAAAATTCAAGTAAATATATCTCTACAAACATACTATGTATTTTTTTATTGAAATATTTATTACAATAGTTCACATTAAAAGAGAAGAAGCACTAATCATCTCCTTATAAAAAAATTATTAACACAAAGGAATAGATTCTAAAGGGGGTTTATTGAGATTTTCTAACATTAATTCATTGTATTACTTCAAGGAGAAGGCTTGATACATACATCAAGATTTATCTATAGTTGAAACCTAGAAAATTGTCACTCTATGTTTAGGGAGATAGAAGAACCAATTTCCTACAAGTTTCACTCAAGGAAACCTTAGAGATCTCAATCTAGGGATTGAATGAGGGAAAGTGGTCTACAATAAGGTGTCCTAGGGTGTGATTAAAGACTAAAAAGGTGTTCACCACCAAGCTAGGGCTTGTAAAGATAAGAAATGTAAATGATATGCAAAACTTAAGTAAATGACCAATAAATGAACTCAAATCAGAATAGTAAACTGAGAAAGTACAGAGGTGCACTTGGAAACTGAAGAGGCTTGAATGAGGGTCTCAAATACTAAAAATATTTTTTTAATGCACACTAGGACTCATACACCAGTAGAGGCGATTTAGTCCCAGATTAGGGTTTCTGACAGAAACTAGAATATGGAACTAGCAACTTAGGATCTATGGAAAATGTCTAAAATCAAGTATAATGGGACTCGTACACCACAAGTGGTGATTTAGTCACAGTATCAGGTTGATCTGAAACTCTAATATCCTCTTAGGTTCTCTTGTAGTTTCTCTCCTACCAAATCTTCGAGTTTGAATCACTAAATTGCAACTTGTAGGTGACTTTCCATGATCTTGCAATGTGGATGACAACTTTGACAACTTGACAACTTTCTCCAAAATTTCTCTTCAATGGACCTTCAACCTAACCCTACAAATCACACATCAAAGAGAGGGAAAAATGTTGTTTTGTTAGTGGATAGGGGTTTCCCTTGGTTAAACCCCATTTTGGTAATCAAACCTTGAAATGAATAGAAATAGAACAAAGGAATGCTGAATGGACAAATATGAAATGTTGCAACTCACCAAACCCTTGAAATGGAGGCTAAAAACTTGTATGTAATGGCTAGCATGAATGTGGATCTTGACTCTTGCTTGAATGATATGGATCTTGACTTGAATGCTTGATTGAATCATAAGAACCTACATCACAAATGTTAGCTCAAAAACAAACATGATGCATGATGACTTTGACATGATTCTTTATTCTTAAATAATGCTCCAAAATGATTGATAATCACTCTTGAATGCTCTTGTAAAATCTTGTGATCTCAAATTTTCTATAATGCTTGAATACTTGAATTTCTAAATTGCTTGTTAACTTTATAGGAGAAAATATGTGAAATAACCTTGTATTTATACTTGTTTATGCCAAATTTCTTGAAATTACAACACTATAAGCCAACATAAGATCTAGGAGAATAAAATCCCACCAAGAATTGAATTCAAATTTAGGTCCAAGCTAATGGAGACTGATATGCTAGTTGGGGCATATGAGTCCCAATAAGCTAAGCTCGGGATACAAATTTCAAGAAATACTTAGTTTTATGCCAAATTTAGATCCAGGCCTCGAAAACTAGGTGGGGACCCATACACCTATTGTCACGAAGGATTGTTCCATGAATGCTAAGATTTAAAGCTTGAAAATCCTATGCAACATGGGGACATCCTCAAGCCTATGGGTTGCCTAAGATGAGGATGAACCTCTAGATTATGGATAAATCCTATTCAAATTCATGAATTATCATGAAACCCTATCCAAAAACCTAATGGATATTCTCAAATACCCAGAGTAGCCTGCATCTCGCTAGAGTTTTGGCTATGAGAACACTCTTATTTTTCCTTCTAAAATTATGAGCATTTGATCTACTTATGAAATATTGATGTGTGAGCATATATAGCATTGAATTGTGTGAAGCACTAGCTGAATAAGTGAGAGTTGTGTGTTAAAAAAATAGGTATAGGTCTTAGCTCATTGGTGCATCACCTCCTAGGATTAAAAAATCTTTCCAATTTAAGTTCTTCTATCCCTTTTCCCAACCAAGCAGAGTTTTAGGAGGTTTTTCAAAGGGATCCATCCCATAATCTGGAGGTTCATCCTCATCTTTGAAGGGAAACAAATAGTGTGGATCACCTTCCCTTAACACTAATACAATAGAGGAGAAGAGAAAAAATGAGTTCTATAGCTTCTTAAAACTACTGAGATGAATACATACAGTAATAAGAGATGATAGAAGATAAGCATTCACAGATTGACACAAGTATTTACGTGGGAAAACCTTTTTAGGTAAAAAAACCACCACACGAAGCAAAGACAATTTGTATTACAGTAATAAAAATATTACATACAAAGCTTCAGTCTTCACTCTCTGATCAAATCACAACAGCATTCAAGTTTTCTCACTATTACAATGCTCTTAGCATATAATGAATAATATCCAACTCTTCCTTGTTCGAATTTTCTTCTCCCAATCTGACTGAATTGCAACTACATCTTCTATTACATCACCACTTGGTTAACATATATAATAATATATCCAACTATACAAGTCATACATCTCATTAAATATTTCAACCAATCATAGTCCTTGAGGTTCATGCGCCGACCACCCAATCTAGAAACTGATCTACACTGACAGATCTCTCTTGCATCTGGCCACCCAAGAAATAAATTCATTGCCCAAATCGGGTTCCTGTCATCAGTTGAACAAGGCTTGCAATAATTGCATTTTCACTTTTTTGGCTTTTAGCCAATCAAACATTGACATTGAGCCTCATGTCCACCTTTCATTCACCGATCTCTCTAACTTTTGGTCCAGCTCGGTCAAGCCCAGTTGACCAAACTCCAAGCCCATTCGAGCTCCTACCATGCCACCACTGAGCTCAATTTCACCTACCTTTGTATGGCGGTGAGCTCACCCGAGCTCTGTCTCTAGTCAACCCACGCTACCACGGAGCCCAACATGCCTTACTGTGGTGCAGCGATAACCGCGAGGCAGACCGCAAGTGGTCATACCATGTTATCATGGGGACTGCTAGGCCACCCCATAGTAGAGTGGTGACCTCCTGACAGATTGCCAGTGGTCTCACTACGGCCACCATGGTGAGTGAACTCACTGCTCGCAGTGTGGCGGTAATCACTAGGCAGACCGCCAACAGTCTCACCACAGTGAGTGGACTCACCGCCCGCGGTGTGGTGATAATCGCCAGGAAGACCACCAATGGTCTCACTGTGGCCACCACGTTAAGCAGACTCACCACCCGTGATGTGGTGGTAATTGCCAGGTCTTCACCGCGGCTCCGCCAAGGCATAACTAGACCACCACGGTAAAGCAATTAAGGGCAGAAATATCAATTTTCTAGCCAAGTCCTTTTGTCTGAGGCTCAAAACTAGAAGTTGAGACATGATTTCCCAACAATCTCCCACTTTGTGAAGACTTCTAGCTTCCTCTAGGCTTCGAAAAAATTATCGATGGTCATAGGCCCCAAGGCCCATCGATTTTGTGCACCATCTAAACTTGTCTGTGCTCATTGGATTTGTCAATGCAATTGCAACATTCTTGAAAGTGTCGACCTTTCCAAGATAGAATTTTTCATCTTCTACCATGTCCCTCACGAAGTGATATTGCACATCAATGTGCTTCGTCCTGGCATGGAAAGTTAGGTTCTTTTCCAAAAAAATGGCACTTAGACTGTCATAGCAGATGGTAATCTGCCCTGCATTAAAACCAATATCCAAACACAATCTACTCAGCCAAACTGCTTCCTTGCAGGCGTGAGTTGCTGCCATGTACTCTACCTCTATAGTGGATAAAACAACTATAGCTTGTCACTTGCTCATCCAACTAATTGCTCCACCATTTAACATGAATGTGTACCCACTAGTGGATCTTCTATTGTCAATGTCCCCTACCCAATCAGAATCAACATATCCATGAATGTTGAGTTTCCTCTATGATGCAACCAAACTACCATGGTAACATAGTGCATAGTCTGAAGTCCCCTTCAAATATTTGAACACTCTCTTCACAACATCCCAATGTAATCTTCCTGGATTTTCCATAAAATAGCTTAGAACTCCCACTGCTTGGCCAATGTCTGGTCTTGTACAGACCATCTCATACATTAAACTGCCAACAACACTTGCATACGACACACTGGTCATGTCCTCCATCTTAGTAGCAGACTTTGGACAGTCTTCAAAAAATAGTTTTGTTCCCTGCATGACTGGAACAACTAGCTGCTTGCAGTCATTCATACCAAATCTCTCCAGAAAAGTATTGACATACTTACTCTAGCTTACCCAAAGCTTTCTTCTTGTTTTGTCCATGGTTATCTCCATTCCTAGAATATACCTTTCTGCACCAAGATCTTTCATTTCAAACTTTGAAGACAACTGAGATTTAAGATCAGAAATCATAGACTTGCTATTTCCTATGAATAACATACCATTCACGTATAGGGTAATAACAAGCACACAATGATTTTCAAATTTATAATAAACACAATGATCGAATTTTGATCTCACAAATCCCATAGACAACACAAATATGTCAAATTTCTGGTACCACATTCTAGGAGACTACTTAAAACCGTACAAAGATTTCTTTAACTTACAGACCAAATTTTGTTTACCTTTTTCAATGAAGTTCTCGGACTGGGACATATAAATTTCTTCTTCCAGCTCACCATGGAGAAACACTGTCTTCACATCCATCTGCTCAATCTCTAAGTCATACGCTGCTGCCAATGATAACAAAAATATTATGGATGTCAGCTTTGCTATAGGGGAAAAGTTTTTTCCATAATCAATTCCCTAAATCTAGGCGAATCCCTTTGCAACCAATCTTGCCTTATACTTCTCAACACTACCATCAAGACCAAACTTCTTTTTGAATACCCACTTATAGCCAATAGGATTTCACCATTTAGGAAAAAGTACCAAATCCTAGGTTTCATTCTTCTTCAATGAATCCATTTCTTCATTCATGGCTTCCAGCCAAGAATTTTAATTATTCATGTTGATTGCTTCTTTTATAGTCCTAGGCTCATCAGTGCTAGTAATCAAGGCATAAGCACAGTTCGAATCTAACATAGAGAAACCATACCTTTCTGGTTGTCGTTTTTCTCATGTAGACCTTCTTACTGGTTGAGGTTGTCATTCTTCATCTTCAAAACTATTAGAGCTACTTGAACTCTCCTCAGTCTGAGGTACACTATATAGTTCTTACTTTTTTGGAGTTTGTATATTCTCAACTGCATCATTATTCTTGTCTCTCTAATTTGTCTCAAGTTGTTGATCACTTACTGAAGGTTTCAGCTCATGAAATATCACACTTCTGTTGTACACAATCTTCTCAGTAACAAGGTTCCAAATCTTGTATCCCTTCACACCAACTCCATAGCTTATGATAATACATTTAGCAACCTTGTTATCCAACTTTGATCTTTTCTCATTTGGCACATATGCATACGCCTCGCAACCAAAAACATGAACATGTCTAAGAGAGGGCTTCTTATCGGACCATACTTCAAAAGGTGTCTTATAAACAAGAGTAGAGAAAGGAGAATGATTTACTAGATAACATGTTGTAGCCACAACCTCAGCCCAAAACTTATGCTCCAGACCAGCGTTGCTCAACATACTCCTTGCCTTTTCCATCAGTGTCCTGTTCAAACTTTCAACAAATCCATTATGATGTGGAGTATAAGGTTTCATTTCATGCCTTTTAATTCCATGATCTATACAATACCTTTCAAAATCTTCAGAACAAAACTGACTGCCATTGTCTGTCCTCAAACATTTAATTTTCCTTCTAGTCTGATTTTCTACCAAAGTTTTAAATTCTTTAAACCGACTGAACACTTCTGATTTAATTTTAAGAAAGTATACAAATGCCCTTCTCAAACAGTCATCAATAAAAGAAACACAATATCTAGACTTCGATAATGAAGGAACATTAACTAGACCAAAAAAATCAGAATGAACATAATCCAGTACACCAGAATATTTATGAGGACTTGAGTAGAAAGAAACACAGTGTTGTTTTCCATAAATATAGTGTTCGCAAAAATTGAACTCAAGGTTACAATCATCAAGCCCTTCTACAAGTTTTTTATTCTTCAAGGTTTTTAAACTATTCTCACCTATGTGACCTAGTCTATGATGCCACAACATAGTCTTCTTTGCTGTGAGTTTTACCTCCAAAGAATTTGCAAACAAAGAAGTGTATTCATCTTCCTTTACAAGAATAATTTTTCTTGACCTTACAGAGGTGTTGTTTCTTTGAATAGGACGTGCATCCAGCTTGTACAGAGTTCTAGTACATACACCCTTAGCCATCACCATTGCACCTCTAGCCATTTTACATCCTTTACTTGAGAAATAAACTTCTACACCAACATCATTCAACTTATTGACAAAAAGAAGATTATGAGCCAGACCTGGTATGTACAGTACGCCACCAATTCCTTTGACTCTACCATCAGGAAACTAAATTTTGACTCTTCCTCGAACAACAATCTCCAATGTTGAATCACTTGCTAGGTACACCTTTCCACCATAATACTTCTCGTACTTAGAGAACCATTCTCTATGGAATGTCATGTGAAAGGACATACCTGAGTCAACTAGCCAGTCATCATCTAATGCCTGAGTTGTCAAGGCTGCAATGAAGGCGTCTGCATCACTTTGAGAAGAGTCATATTCTGAAGCATTCTTCTTTTTCTCCTCCATACAATCCTTCCGGATATGGCTAGGTTGCCCACAATTCCAACATTTCACCTTGGAATTTTTACCAGGAGACTTTGATCTCCCTGCAGATTTGGATTTGGACTTCTTGTACTTCCTCTTTCCTTTCTCCTCTGGTCTACCTCAAACAGCAAGGGCCTCTTTGGCCATCTCTGAAGACTTCCTTCACATCTCTTTAGACAACAGTGAGGCAACAATGTCTTCCATCTTGAAATTAGTGGTAGTACTTCCAATAGCCATCACAAGATGATCCCAACTGTTAGGTAACAAACACAACAAGAGCATGCAATGATCCTCCTCCTCAGTCTTTACACCTACAGATGCTAGCTGAGTAACACTCATATTAAATGAGTTCACATGGTCTACAACAGATGCACCTTCTTCCATTTTCAAGGAGTATAGCTTCTTCCTGAGGAATAACTTATTTACCAGAGACTTTCCCTAATAAATATCACCAAGTTTCTTCCACAATGAAGCTATAGAATTCTCCTCATGGACATTCAGGAGTACAGAATCGGCCAAACAGTCTTATCAGACCTCTTGCTTTTCTATCAACAAGGTCACAATCCTCTTGCTTCATACTTTGTGGCATAGTTTCAGACACTGCTATCTAGAGGTCTCTATCCACCAACTATTGGTATGTGGCGATTGATCATGCTATACTATACACTTTTTAGTACTGTACACTCTTCATGTATCCTTGCCGGGGTCCGGGGTTGGGCCAAGGTTCAGGGGCGATAGCCACCAAGAAATTTCTTTTTCACTATTTTTTCATTTTGTCACCGAAAAAGAAAAAAGCTGACTTTGTAAACCCTAATTTCTGGAAGCTTCTAAAATCTTGTTGTAAGTGGTTGGGATGGAGAGTTGTGGCATGGAATTATTCATGATATTGTAATATGTTTTGTACTGGATAATAAAATCATTGGATGGCTATGGTTTTGTGGATGTAGCCCAGATTGGGTGAACCATGTTGAATTATTTGTGTTGTCTTCTATGTGTGTTTTATTACTCTATTTTATTTTTCAAATTTTTATTTAACTTATTAGATATCTTCCTTCTAACCCTAACACCAACAAGTCTTCCATTTTGAGTTTCCATAACTCAAAATTGCTGCCATTGAATTTTTCAATCTCTACTCTACCTGATGTATTTGCCATCTCAAATAGAAACAAGTTTTAACAATACAAGACTCCCACTGAAATAGTATTAGCACAAAAAAATGACCTTTCTTTCAAGGATAACACAACTGGCCAAGCTCTAATACCACTTGAAGGGAAACAAATAGTGTGGAATACCTTCCCCTAACACTAATATAATAGAGGAGAAGATAAAAAATGAGTTCTATAGCTTCTTAAAACTACTGAGATGAATGCATACAGTAATAAGAGATGATGAAAGATAAGCATTCATAGATTGACACAAGTATTTATGTGGGAAACTCTTTTTAGGTAAAAAAACCACCACACCAATCAAAGACAATTTGTATTACAGTAATAAAAATATTACATACAAATATTTTGTCTTCACTCTCTAATTAGCTCACAGCAGCATTCAAGTTTTCTCACTATTAAAATGCTCTTAGCATACAATGAATAATATCCAACTCTTCCTTGTTCAAATTTTCTTCTCCCAATTTGACTGACTTACAACTACATCTTCTATTATGTCACCACTTGGTTAACATATATAATAATATATCCAACTATACAAGTCATACATCTCATTAAACATTTCAACCAATCACAGTCCTTGAGGTTCGTGTGCCGATCACCCAATCAAGAAACCGATCTGCACTGACAGATCACTTTTGCATCGGGCCACCTAGGCAATAAATTCGTTACCCAAATTGGGTTCCTATCATCAGCCAAACAAGGCTTGCAATAATTTCATTTTCATTATTTTTTCTTTTAGCCAATCAAACACTGACACTGAGCCTCATGTCCACCTTTCATTCATCGATCACTCTAAATTTTGGTCCAGCTCGATCAAGCCCGGTTGACCAAACTCTAAGCCCATTCGAGCTCCTACCGTGCCACTGTCAAGCTCACTTTCACCTACCGTGGTATGGCAGTGAGCTGACCTGAGCTCTGTCTCTAGCCACCCCATGCTATCGTCGAGCCCATCATGCCTTACAGTGGTGCAGCGATAACCGCTAGGAAGATCGTAGGTGGCCACCGCGGTGTGGCGGTAACCGCCAGGCAGACCGCCAATGGTCTCACCACGGCCACCACGGTGAGTGGACTCATCGGTCATGGTGTGGCGGTAACTGCTAGGCAGACCACCAACGGTCTCACCATGGCCACCATGGTGACCAAATTCACTGCCCGCGGTGTGGCAGTAACTGCCAAGTATTTAATGCGATACTGGCAAGGCATAACCAGACTACCACGGTAAAGCGGTTAAAGGTAGAAATATCAATTTTCTCGCCAAGTCCTTTTGTCTGAGGCTCAAAACTAGAAGTTGAGACATGGTTTCCCAACAATCTTAGGCAACTCACAGGCCTGAGGATGTCTCCATGTTGCATAGGATTGTCGAGATTTAAAGCTTAGCATTCAGGGCACAATCCTTTGTGACAACAATGCCCAAGGTCGTGTATGAGTCCCAAATCACTATATATGGGCCATACAATCCAAAATCAGTAAATTATGATTGGTCAATTGATATATTTCAAGATTATCCTCAAAAAGATGCATTAAATGGGCTTGTGGATGTAAAATATGACCAAATAAGGCATAAAGCAGCCCAATTTTATCATGGAGGGCCCAAACAAGTGTGAAAATGTAAAGGGCTACATTTTTTTACACTACAATAGTACTCAAGTTTGAAATAAAGTTAAGGAAACTTACCAAAATTTATATTTGTGCAAGCTAAAATGATAAGAAATAGATGTCAAATTATAATGAAATAAATTCTAATCAGCGGTATAAGTAGCCACAAAAACTTATGAAATCCTTATCAAATGAATGATTCAACCATGAACAAAAAATCTAGCATTTCACAGTGTTGATATGATATTTGGTAAAATTTGAATGACAACTAATGAAAAACAACATCAAATTTGAACTACTAATAGTCGGTATGAACTTGAAATCCCTTGTATAATGAAATTTGATAACTATGATGGTAAATATGAGTTATTTATTTATGATGTAAATATGAAACTCTCAATAAGACATCATTATTAATTGTCAACAAAAAATATTCTAACAATTAATGTTGATACAATAGTCAATAGATGAAAATTTTAAACACTTAATAGCAGTAACAGATAAATAAAAAATTAGGGAACCTGGTAAATTAATTTATTTCAACAATACCAGAACAATCTACATACCTAACACAACAACCATTTATTATTTTCAAAAAATGATGTGTAGATACAAACTAAACAACATAATAATAATGCACACAAAATGAAGATACAAAAGTCCCAAAAGGTATGACACTGGATAGAAATAGATGTGGTAGTTTGGAAACTAATTATGAAATGTCTAAAACCCTTGCAAATAGCAACAAACAAATAATCTAAATTTTGAACCTTAAAAAATATAAATGTTATGGAAGTATGGTAGCGACCAATGGCTTAAAATCCTCAAAAACAGTAAAAATATTGAAACCCTCTTCAAAACCAACAATCCTATGGCTATACAGTAGTGGTGGGAGTGAGAGATGGCTATAATTAATAATTATAGCAAGTTCAAACAAAGCATGACCATAAAATAATGTACAACAAAAATAATGATATTAAATCAGTGATCCAAGTGCTGACAATCCTTTTATAGATAGAAAATGAAGATGTCAAATATATTTTCTTACAAATAACTTATTGATCAAATCCTTGAGGATAAAATATTAAATCAATTCTTCAAAAAATCAACACACATGTGATTTTCAAAAAGAATCAAATCTGATAATCTTTTCCAACTTCTCCCTACCTATGCCTAAATAAAAAGTTCTGAATAGGATTTTGATAAGCATCATAGCATATTAATGGATAAAGGGATATTCTCTAAAGTTTGTAGTATGAGATTCCTTAGCTACATGCATGCAAAAAAATGGTGAATCATTGATAAGAATACAAGCATGATGGAAGAACTATACTCAAACACTATGTTATATAGTGATGACTTTGGGCTTCAGGAGGAACTATGACATCATATTTCTGCAAGAGAATTAGCTATTGATAATATTATTCCATCCATGGTGAATCACATATAAGCTTTAGAAGGTCAATGAACTTAGTGAAAAATACCTCAAATTCTATTAGAAAAGGAGTTACCAAAAGCTTCATGGACTAGGTTGATGATCTAGATTTTGAATAAGATATGGAAAAATAAGAATTTATTATTTCTCTTTGTAAAAAAGTTGAACTAATTGAATACATGGAACATTTGAAGGAGTCCCATTTTCAATAGAGAAAATTTTGTGATGTAATTAGTCCACCCATCTAATATGAGGAAACATGAATCCTTTGATCTCTTTGAGATTTTGGATCTTCTATAACCATTGTTTGTCTTCATTTCACCATACATCCTACTTTTTACAACTAATTTTTTTTTGGATAACCTTTGACATAGTTGGCATGAATCATATCCATTCTAGAAAAATCACAAAAGCATATAAGACTTGTACCTAGTTTAGATTTTTTGTGGCTCTCTCATGAAAGTATCAATGATCTACTATTAAATTTCATCCATTTTTATTGAGACACCTTAATTTAAGAATGCAACTATCTAGGACTCCTGTTAAGTTTAATTCTACCATGATTTTATTTTTGCATTGAAAAATAAAATTGGTGACATGCATAAATATGGATTTATTTCTTCATGTAAATATATTTTGAATTGTGAAATAAATTTTATGTTTATTTGATAGTTTAAAGTTTTTATTTATTTTATTTTCTTTGTTCCTGAAATTAATTTTGTGACAACTTTCCTGATAGAATTATTTAGTATTGAATGGATGCTAGCTATTACTGATGTTGTAAATGCAATGGTTGGCAGAGCTATTTTCATATAGAGTGAATAGTAGAGATCAAACCATATTCATATGTTAAAACCATTAATAGAAATGAAGATCCAATATGAATATGATAAAAAAATTCTCAGTGGTCCCCACAACATGAAGGTTCACTAGAATTTTTTGCCTACAACACTCTCAAATGATAAAACAATTGCTATGAAATATTTAAAATTCAAAATTTTTAGACAATGAAAGTGTGGAGAAATAGCAGACTATGAAGACTACTTTTCCCTATGAAATAACATTAGTATCCATACCTTGTTGAGCCAACAATATCCTATGGCAACTTTTAAGGATAGGGGGAGGAGAAAATTCGCATCTAATTTCCATATAAATATATATCTACAAGTTGAATTAGGTAATTCAACCCAATATCCAACTTGTATTTGTCTCTAGGAGTAACGCCCTCTGCTATCCAAAAATGTATGAGATAATCATAGTGAATAAGACAACCATTGGGAAATAAACAAAAGCAAGTGAAACAAATTTTTAGATGTCGAGGCAAGGACTCATAACTAGGCTTTATATCTTGCATGATTGGGTCCTTTAAATCAACCATTATTTCAATTTTAACCCCCATTTTTCATTCTATCCTAGAGTTTGAAATCCTATTTTTTGTGGTGATTAGAATTTCACAGTTTCCATTATGACACTTAGGTAGCCCAATTCTTGAAACAAAGTTATTTACCAAGTAATTCTCCACACTTCTGGTCCACACATCATTCAAAAATATCAAACAATATTTTCCATCTAATTCACCATGAATAACTCCACTAATACCCCTATCTATTTCTAATTCTATTTGCAATCCAAGGTTGCATTGCAAACATTTAACAGAAACACTAGGAAAAAAAATCTAAGGAAAAGTGCCATACCTCTCATTACTCTTGCTATATGCATGTTGCATCAAGAATTTTCTTCCCATGCCCCCATGCACATGAGGGTAATGAAACCATCATAAGGGTTGTTTATCAAACTTAGGATGTTCTTCCTTAGTCCTTTATGGCATCTAGTCATAAATGAGTGTCCAAAATATTTAAACATTTTCTTGAAAACCGTGTTCCATTGAATGGCCTTCAATATCACCAAATGGAAAGTTCAACTAATTAAATTCCAATTTCCAACATGAACATGCATAGGCACTTTGAATGAATAAATTAACTTTGGAATTTAGTATTATCAAATATCATTTAAATTGGAATCCAAAACTTCAATGTGGTTCTATACCCTTAAATTCCAAAGCCTTTTGAGATGAGAAGAAAAATGCCAAGATTTCTTTAGCTTAAAGTGCAAATGTAACTTACCACTATGAATTCTAGAAAAAGCCAAGGATTCAAAGGCATAAAATGCAAACATCCTAGGCTTGAGTTCTTGAAATAATAAAATATTTTTGAAGGAAAAATTCCATAGCATTTGAAAATTCTTCGCTTTGTACCACACAGAAAATAAATTCTAAAGCTTTTAATTCCTTTAAAATGAATTTCTTTGTACTGATTATTCAATTTTAACCACGAAAGAAATCAAAATTCCAAATCTTTTGAAATTTTTAACAGAAACAGAGACACAAAGAGAGGGATGGAGGAGGCGAATGGATTCTTTATTCGGTGAATAGAAACAAAAGAAAAGAATATGGAAATAAACAAAGATCATTTTACCTCTATAAAATTCCAGTCGTTAAGATAAAACTACTATATTGGGATGCAATGTGTAGAATCAAAACATTCAAAGGAAAATATAAAGACTTTTATCTTGGAATGATAAGCAAAGACTATTAGTTTGGAATTGCCTACACAATAATAGTTTAGACAATTAATTATAAATATGATATTAACGTACAAATTATAGTTATCCTTTGTATTTGTTGATAATTTTTCCCAAATATGCAGTGAACTAAACTATTCTTACTCAAATTCCTTTGAAATGTCTTCCAAATCTGCCTGAATCAGGGTTTTTGTCCACTAACTTTGCAATGTAATCGAAAGGTTTTCGTCCTCTAATTTCTATCTTATCCTACCAAAATGAACACAATAAAAGTCCCTAAAATATTAGTGATCGCTATGGATGTTCGAACAAGAGAACATAGCAACACAACATAGCTAGATATTTTTATATGATAATTGGTGTCACATATTTTAATGATTGGCACTGCTTTAAACATCCTTATATCTTCATCTTCAAGTGTGTGCATTGTTCTGTCTTAACCCTGATCATAGCACTAATCTATTCAAAAAATAAAACTCATTTCAAATGACTATTGCTAAAGCCTATTAGACTTCTTTACACCAAAAGAAAATTATACCCAACTATGTGAGATTATTGATGTACCCATTGCAAACTAAAGTGTGATTGTCGTGAACTCTGGAAGCAGCAAGGAGGGCTCCTGATATATTGGATCTCGTTTCTATTGGAATCTTCTCTGTAAAATTTTTTGCTTCATGCAGTTGCCTAGATCGGCCAAGAAAGTTTATTTTATTGGCCGAAGAATGTCACAGCTCTGAAGAAAAGCTGGTCTGGCTTAATTATTCTTGCTTCCTCTAAACCTACAGTTAGTTACATGCACAATTAAACCAATCCACATACTTATCTACTTGATTGACTAATGAAACCTCTTTTATTCCCTTCTATGGTTATGATTTATTTTCTTATCAAGATTTCAGTAGACGTTTTTATATACAGGGATGTTTTTTATTGTAGTGGTACACCTAACTCCATCCCTCTATCTTTATTTAAAAAAAATATTCTAATGTATATTATTTGCATTAGGATACAGATAAAAATCATATAAGAATTATTTGAAATTATAAATGAATTCATTTCTAAAGGATTTTTTATTATTACTTAGAATTAACAAAATAGTACCATCAATTTACTTGATAGATATTATTTTCTAAATTAATTTTAAATTCAAAATGAGGGTTGTGAAATTCTCAATTATAAGATCAGCATACACATTGATGCTTGGACATTGGAAGATCTTGTCGAAAAACTCTACATCCAATCTTATGATCACATTCCCATTAGGATCCTTGACACTTTTTTCTTCCTTGTGATAATGAGCTACTACGGCAAGAACAAACTCAATATTGTGTGTAGCTACTAGAAATGCAACCACCAATTGAATATTACTTTCCATAACGCATACCATGTCCTATTTCCGTGTCTTTGATCTCATCAATGTTTGAAGCAATAAAGGTTGTTGCAAAAGCCCCTTGATATTTGTACTTCATGGTTCTCTTACTTGTTGGTAGATCAGACATTTGTGGAGCAACTATATGGAGAGTAAATCACTCATACCCTTTCAATAATTTCAGTGTGAATGCTTGAAATAGCATGCAAAAGCAACTGTAGAAATAAATTTTATGTTTTCCAGTGTTAGATAAATTTGGAGGATTTTGTGCAAGGACATTGAAAAAATGAGACTTTGCATGTGTTTTGATAGTTCAAATGCAAAGGTGAAGAAAAATTTGGCCCTTGCATAGAGTTTTCAATTTGGATGTAAAGGCATAGAAATTTTGCACCATTGTATGGTGGTAAGACAAAAATAATGTAAAGGTGGAGAAAAAATCTGCCCCTACATAGGATAAAAAAGATAGATGCAAACACAATTTATTTATTTTCTCTTACATATATGTTTGGTAAAAAGATGCAGGCTTGGTTTTAAAACCCAACCTATAATTGGGATAATGCTCTAGGTAAGGATGTAGGTTGGGTTTTAAAAATTGACTTGCATCTTTGGTGCAAAGTTATATTATGTCGGTTGGGGTTTAAACCTTGACCTACATGCTAATGAACATCAAGATGCTCATGCAAGGAAAAATCCTATGAGAGCATACTATGCATGAGGGTTAGTTGATGGACATGCAACATGGATTTTTAAACCTGATATGCATGTGGGTAGCGACACAAAGGTGCAATGTGGGGAAAAAATTCACTATACATATGCTCACTGAAAAGCGATGAGAAATGGTAGATGTTATATGTGGTGCAAGGTTTAAACCTTGTACTGCATATATAAGCTTTAGACTTACAATGTAAGTTAGAGATTATTCCCGACCTATCATTTTATGACTATGATGGAAATATTGTGTAATGAGGGAAACAAACCCCAACTACATGAGATTGATGCATATGAAAATACCATGGGGAATTGGGGTTAAAACCTGATATGCACTTTTATGGAGGGGAAATAACAATAGTTTATATGTAGAGATACAAACAATCACTCAGGGTTTACCTGATTGATAAAAATAATAATCCAAAAACTCAAACTAAGATATTTATTGTAATGAAAACAAAGAGTGAACCATAAAAACTCAAATAGAAAAAGTGAAAAATAAACAAAAACAAAAACCCTAAATTTATTTACAAAAGAGTGAAAAAAATGAAAAAAATGTATCATACTTGGAACCCTAAACTAGTAGAAAAACAAGGAAAATCCTAATTGAATCCACCAAGAAAGGAACGCGAATGTAATGCCACAAGAAAAAAAGGTAGGAGAGGCACATGAACAACCAAGAAAAACAACAGGATAAATGAAAAATGAGATCTAAAACTATTTAAAACAACATAAAATGCCTATTAAAAACTGCATTAAATGACAGCCGTGTGAAGGTCGGGGTGTAGTTGTGTTTAAAATCAGTGTGATTGCATCTTAATATGTAGAGAATCAAAAGCATGTACAAGTGTTGAATTTTAGCACGTTTGCATGTGTAGGAAAAATGACCAACTCTAAAAATAAAGGACTTTTGTAATTTTTAACCTTTCACAATTTTCCTAAAGGAAAAAAGTTTAATTGCTTGAAATGACTTTTTGAGGGATTAGACCATGCACAAGGGCAGGTAGGATTTGCCTTGTTTTGCATGCTTAGAGGACATGGGCTATGAAATAGAAAAGTTTCGTAGGGGTTATCCCATAAATTGAGTGTGCTGAATTTGAGGATAATAATTTCTTTTTGAGAGACAAACTTAAGTTCAAATTTTGTTAACATTACCCACTTAGCTAAGATTCCTAATAAATTAGTCTTGGAAAATATTTTTTTAGTGGATTAATTTTTTTCACCACATATAGCTCGCCATTCAAGAGATAATATCTCAATTTTGCAAAAAAACACGAGCCAAACATTATTTTTCTATATCTTTGTACAATTAATGCTCGACTAATGTAGTAGACAAAATGTTATTTACCATTCACATATTATTGTGCTAAAAATGATATGAAAGAATTTGATGGAGTATAATTGTGTAAAGAGTAAAGGGACAAACTGATGTTGCTAGTTGTAATACATGGGGATTATCTAAATATTGTTTTAAGCTTTGAAATAGTTTTTGATCATCTTCATTTATTTATTAAAGTGAGGTTCCTTTTTTAGTAACTAAGTAAAACAAAGAGTTCGATCCACCAATGATGTTGAAAAATTATAGATAGCCTGAATCTTTCCTTGTAAGCTATGTAGTTGAGAAATTTTTCTAGGAGGTTGCATTTTTATTATGTGGTGTAGTCACGAAAGGAGCATTCAAACAAAATAGTCCAAACCGTGCAGTAATGAGTCAACACAAAAAAAATAACACAAGAAAATGATAGAGTTATAACTAAAAAAGGTGATGACTATGTGATTAACATTAAATGTAAGGTACTCTAGAAAAAATGTCTATAAAAAAGTTCCCCATTGTGCTAGGTGGGAGTGGTTCAAATATATCATTGGGCCTTAGCACAGGGAATCGATCTGTGGGTGCAGGGGATCCCCCTGTTCCTCCCAATTTTCTATAGGTTCTAGCTCATGGTGGTTGTGGTGGTTGTGTTCCTCCTGTGGATGGGAAAGCGACTTCTCCTACTTTTACAAATGTTGTGTAGGGTGTGGCTAGGGGCCCTCCTCCTATTACTCCTATTGGCTCTCAGAAGTCCTTTGATGTTGTTGCTCTTGCCCAAGTCTCGACTAGGGTTCATCCTTTTCCTTGTACTCAGGACTCCCCTGTTGTAGTTTGTGGGCCTCAGACTTCTGAAAATGAAGATTTCTACGTGCGACATGGTGTTGTCTGTAGGTTTAATGGCTTGTGGCCCTCCATGTTTGAACTCCATGAATGGCTAACTGGTTCTTGGAAGCCTTTGGTTTTAGGATAGATTGACCTCTATCCCAATGCTAGAGGTTTTTTCTTTGCTACATTCTCTACCCCTGAGGCTCGTGACAGAGTGCTAGATCAAGTGTGGATGTGGGGTGTTCATTCGTTGTCCATTTGATCATGGTCTCTCTCTTTCAATCCTCTTATGGAGCCTCCGAATATCATACCTGTTTGGGTTCGTTTACTGAATCTTCCTCTCCAATTTTGGGAGGATTCCTACTTTGAAGCTATTGGCAATGCCATTGACAACTTTTTGAAGGTGGATTCTATGTCTCGGGATCTTGGGCATACTATGGTGGCTCATATTTTTAATCGATCTAGATATCTCCAAACCACTCCATGGTGATGTGGTCTTGATGGTGGCAGACCAACCTTGGAAGCAACTTTTGGACTATGAGGGGCTCCCTTTTCGTTGCAGGCATTGTTTCTCTATTGGTCACTTGGCTTCTGGCTACCCTATTGCTTGCCACAAGAGTGTAGATACTTGGTGGAAGAATGCTCTAAAAAACCATCTCACTATTGGTTCCCCCCCTTAGGATAGTTCCTCTGAGGAGGATGACCCTCCCGAGCCTACTCAAGATCCTCTTTCAGCTATCCTTGATGAAAAACCTTCTATTGTCTCTATCCCATCTGATCCTTCTACTATCTTTATCCCATTTGTGCCTTCTATTGTCATTGTTCTGCCTGAACCAACTAATCTTTCATCAAATGACTCTGCTGGTGCTTTTTTTGCCCTAGTCTCCACTGCTTCACCCTCGTTGTGTGGTGGATCCTCTCTCGAGGAAGATTTTTTGGATCTACCCCCCTCGCCTCACTCTTTGGTTTTTGCTTCTAAGCCTCCTTGGTTGGTTGTGCTGTGGAAGAAAAAAGGTCTCCCCAAATCTGTTGCCTCTTCTCAGCCTCGAGTTCGTGGAGCCAGTTTGGATCCATCTATTTTGGGGGTTGTTTAATTCATGGTTGTTCATAGGTTGATAGTCAGTTGTTTATGCGTGTTCATATAGTTCAAGTTTTGTTTGGACTGTGCTTTATTTTTGCCTTTGGGCTCTTTGTGTAAAGGGTACAACACCTTGTAAATGCTTCTTATCTTTTCAAAAACATAAGAAAAAGATATGCGAATATGAAACTTTATTGAATTGAAAATCTTACATACAACATATGCCTCATGGGCTAATATTCAGGGCTCATAGTCTTGCCACAAGGGCATTTAATAATACAAATGGCCAAAGGCTTTATTACATGCCCCCGAAGGGTTTATGCAAAAATATGAAGTCTAACTAATCATGAACTACTAACTGATGATCTATAATGAACTATAATGATCTTAAATATGCTTCTGAAGCTCCAATAAGGGTTTGCATTGACCACATGGGTTCATAAACCTGATGAATGAACATACATAAAGGCACGCCTCAAAATATGGAAAGATAAATCCATGCAAAAATAAATAACTTGAAAATATATAGGATAAGTCCCAATGAACCTGAGATTCTTGTATGATGCCCCATTAAGATCCACAAAATCTGGAATAGGTCCCCACTAAGGAATTTGGACTAGGTCGACCCCAAATGCTTTGAATGGTAAATATAGTGAAATTTTGAGAGTGATAACTTTTGGTAGACAAATGAAAATTATGTGAAATATAAATATGTGATAGATGTTGATGTTTAGATGCTATATCCTACTCTATGAGCTAAGAAAAGTGATGCAATAAAATTTGGAATGAAATAATGAAACTGCTATTGAATGCAATTTAAGAAAATAAATGCTTTTGGTTGATATAGTATTTCCTTACAACTAGGGATATCTTGCATCAAACACTTGGGGCTAGATGAAAAGTGATTCCCTCACTTTCTAGGGCTAAGGGGAAAACCAAAATGGTCTACTTCAGCCTGATAAATCCATGATGAATCCTCCACTGGCCCACCTTTCCATTTCACAAGGTACTCTTTGTATTGCTTTTCCCTAATGTTCCTTTCGATTATGGTATCCAAAATATACTCAATCTCCTTTGGTTATTGGTGTGGTAACTAATCCTTCAAATCCACTTCACTGCTACTACCACTTGTTTGTCCTTCATGAAACTCATATATGTCTACAACATTGAAAATAGGCAATATACCCAATATCTTTGGTAACTCCATTTCATAGGCATTTATTGAATCAAAATTACTTAGTCTTACATGGTCCAAACTTCCTCATCTTCAACTTATTGTATATGCCCACTGGAAATATCTACTTCCTTAAATATACCATCACTTCATCTCCTACAACAAATTCCTTGTCTCTGGTGCTCATCTTTCTTCTCCTTTTACTTATTATTCATGTCTTCCAAATGCTTCTAGACCTAATTATGTAATGTCTCCACGAAATTTGTAAACTCTTTTGCCTCTACACTCCTTTTATACTCCCGTGTCACCAAAAATTGTATACTCTTGAAGAAAGAGACAATTTTGTGCCTAATTTGGTCCTATTTTAGACACCCTTGCATTAAATTACCCTTTACATCATCATTAATAGACCCCTTTGACCCCATATTTTGCATCCCAATGCTTATTTTGATCAAAATACTTGACTAAATCAACATAAAAACTATAATTCTTCACTCCCTGATAATTCAGCTAGCAAAAGAGTCCTTGTGGGACCAAGTAGTCCATCTGGGTGAATTAGTCCCATCCAGGTGGGACTAAGTGAACCAGCTTGGTGACTTAGTGCTATTTGAGCTATTTCTAAGGTTTGAGTAGGAAAAATTAGGTTTTAAGTTTAATTTTACTCCATGTCGGCCTTGGAGATCAAATTAATGGGTGCTTTAGGTGGATTTCCTATAAATAAAATCCTCTAAACCCTAATTTATGATATTATTAATTATTCATTCATGATTCATCTTCCATCTAAAGCCAAGCAAGCTAGGGTTTTTGCATTCAAAGTCATCAAGACATCTTTCCAGAGCATTAAAGGGTTGAATCTTCATCCATTGTTGCAGAAACTCAAGATCTAACATCATGGAAAGTTTCTAATTCAATTGCTTCATATTTTATGCTTCATCTTATTTCTCCATTTGGTTTAATTGCCTAAAAAGGGGTTTGACCAAGGATTCTCTAACCCATCAACCATTTTTACGTCTCTTTGCATGTATTTTGCAGGTCTTGTTTGAAAATTTATCAAAGAGAAGGATTTGAAAAATTATTATCAAATTCTCAAAACCCTTCAAGGTTTTCAAAACCCTAAGAGAAGCTTGGAGAACACCTACAGGCCAAATTCTATAGTTTCGGATTCAAAAATTTATCAGGAGCAGAAGTGCAAGTCAAGGGCTACAAATTCCTCTTTCAATTTTTTAGAAAATTCAAAGTGGAAACTTACACCAGTTGTGGTGACTTAGTCCCACTATATAGGGTTTTCATAATTTTCTACATATTCAAACACCCATTTGGCTGAACTGGGATCTAGTACAGTTTTCCAGATTTGGGACTAGGTTGCCCAAAATGGTGAATTAGTCCTAGTACGCTAGAATTCCATAATCAACAACATTTATAAAGATCCTATCCAACATTTTCTAGTTTCCAGCTGAAATTCTTGAGTTTCAGTCATTTACGCTATAGTTTACTTACATTCTTAGTTAATTTTTCATATCATAATGCATTTTCAAACATTTTACATTTTCTAGGTTTTATATTAATAGTTAGTCCCTTTTATCATCTCTTTGCATCTAGGACATTCTATCTAGACATATTCCAATCCCATTAGCATTAATCTTGAATGAAATTCCAAGTTTTGGTGGGAAATCTCTCTCCTTTTAGGTGTAAAACCCTAGAAGAGAAAGAGAGCAATCTTTCCCCTAAAATTTGTAGTTTATTTTGGTGAACCCTCTTTTCAAATACCCTCCTTTGTGATTTGGAGTCTTTCTTCATCCTAGGTTTAGCTTGCATTAATTTTGCATTAGGATTTTGCATTAGTTAGTTTGTATTCTAGGGTTTCAAAATTTTGCATTTATGAAATTGCATATACTTTACATTTTTTCATCTCAAATCCTTGACAAATATCTGAAAACTGCATTTTACTTTAGTATTCAGGTCATACACTAAAAATCATCAAAACCAACTGAAAATTTTTGAAATTTTTGAAAACAAACCCTAATTGGGACACATTCACCATTCTGGGTGACTTAGTCTGAGTTCAGATATTTCACTGTCTATTACAATTTCAAAAACCTCATTTTTGTTCTTCCTAAGCCTCCTAGTATCATATATTATAAGCCTAGAAAGTTTCAGGAACATTTTTTTTTTTATGCATCTACCTCAAAAACATCAATTTAGGGTAGGCATTTTTCAAATCATTTCAATCTAAAGCATCATTAGATCTGAAAATGCTCACATTTATGAAAATTTTCATAACATGGGTAAAAGTACTTTTCACTTTTGCATACAGAATGTTTATATTCATAAGACTTTAGCTTGATAAAAGTTATTTTCATTCTTGGCTATACATTGTTTACATTCTTAAAGTTTTGTATGTACATTGGATAAAAGTGTTTTTCATATTTGGATATACATTGTTTATATTGCTAAAACATTGCATGAAATGGTTACAAGTACTTTTCATTTTTGTTCAAACCATATTAGTATCTTACATATTTAGAAAAACTAAGAAAAATTTCCTATCCCCTCCCTCTGAGAGTGTTTTAGTGAAAGAGAATACAACCTTGGACATTCTTAATGATAATATTTTTTCCTCTCCTAATATCTCTCCTATTGGTGACAAAGATATTTTGGTAGAAGAACCAATCAATGAGAGTTTTGAGAATCCTAGTTGTTTCTCTCCTCTTACCTCTCTTAGTGGACAAGAAATTTATACACAAGCCAAAACAACCATAGGTAATCATGATCACAACATTTTTTCTTCTCCTAATATTTCTCCTAGTTGTGAAGAAGATATTTTGATGTTAGAAAACACAATTGATGAAGGTCATGAGTATCTTAGTTGTCCCCCTTATCCTAGGGAAACCCTTATTGAGAAATAGAATTCAACTATTGATCTTTACCCTACTTGTGATGAATTCCTTTTAGAAGAACCAACCTTTGACTATCAAAAAAATTAGGCTTGTCATTCTCCTAAAACTCTCCTCCTAGGAAGAATATCATGGTGCAAGAAAATATGAACATTGAAACATATACTTCAAACACTAAACTTTCCCTAGGTGAAGATAATCAAGTTCCATTAGAATCCCCTTCACTAACAAGTCATAAAAATAAAGGCAAGATTCTTGAGGTTATGATGACACAAGTGGGATCTCATTTAATTAGTGAGCTTCCTAAGTCACTTACCACTAGTGAATCACACAAAAAACTAAGAGATTTCTTGAAATCCATGATGCACTCTAATTATAACAATGTTTTGCAACCGCTAAGTTGTAACTTAGTGACTCATGTTGTGCATTTTTTGCACACACGCCCCATTGAAAGTAGGGACCCTCTTTCTTGCTCTTTTGCTTTTCGCTTTTGGTCTCTTGAACCCTTTTCATTTTGGAGTTTTGATTGCTTGGGAATGTTATTTGATGTTCATCATGCCTGTTGGGGTGGTCCATTTATGATTTATATTGAAAACCTTAAGTTTTGGGCTTATTCCGGGTTTTTCACTATTTTCGGGAAAATCCACCCTAGGCGGACTTTCCCAGTTTTCTTTCGAAGCCCATTGGTGGCTGCTTTTTGTTGAAGTCTGGGGATTTTGGTCATCCACAAAAATCCATTATGGGTGGATTTCTCTGGGGTCCGTTACTTTGTTGGATTCTTGAGTTTGGTTTAATCTGTATTATCGATTGCATTAATGCTCGATTGCATGACTTCTTAGGCTGTATTATATTGGTTTGTGGGAAGTTTAATGCTATTTAAGTTTTATCTTTTGCTTCCTACTGGTTTGGAGTGCTTGAACCTGAGGTTTTGTTGCTTTATTGTGCATTTGGGAGTGGATTCAATTTTTGCAGGTGGATTTCTTGAACACTATTTGCATTTTGTTTGAGCTTTGGGGTTTCTTGCCAGCTTCCTTTGTTTTGATTCCTCTATCCCAAAGTTATGTACACGAATGCTATCTCTCTCATTTCATGGATTGGTTTAATTTATGCACTTTCATGCTATTCACACTGCTTTTTCCTTTTCCTATTGGATGTACGTACTTCCTAGGAATTTTGGGAGTTCACGTCCTGCCAGTCTGGTGTTTTATATTTCAAAGCTAGGGGTTTCCCTGTTTTGTTTGAGTTCCTCTTCCATGTGATTGTTTTGAGGTTATATTCAAATTTTATCTTGGGTAGCTCGCTTGTATTTTTCACAAAATTTCTATCCTTGTGGGCAAGCAACTTGTGCTTGAGTTTATTTTATGCATTCATGGCGGGAGTTTGGGGTTTCAACCTAGGGCATGGCCAATCCATCTCGTTTTGCTATAAGGTAGGTTTTGAATTCAAGGATGATCCATTGGAGGTCTTGGTCAAGCTGGTTTTAGGCTTTAGGTCATCAAATTTGTGATCATTCGATCAAATTGAATGACGTTGAGAGAAAACGTAGGTATTTGGGCTTTCCGTGTCTTCGCGGAATTTCCCTATTTGTCGGAATTCCTCATTTTCCTGTTTCCTCTTTTTTCTTCACAATGTTCTTTAATCCGAGTTTTTACCTATCTCGTGGATTTTTGTTTCCTCCAGATTTCCTTGTTTTATCCACTACTTGGTCATTTTTCAAAATTGGGCTTGAGTGGTAAAGTTGCATTGACTTCGCTAAAATACGCACACTCGAGATTTTCTCAAATTTTCTGCACCTCCTTCATTTTCTCAAAATATTGGAACTGTTGCTATTCTTGGGGATTTCCGTCTAAGGCGGATTTTTCCGAGGTTTTGATGAGAATGAAGAAATCCGTGATTGCATGAGGGATTTTCTTGGTGATTATGCATTTGATGATTAAATGAACTTATGTTGGGGTGTATCAAATGATTCCTTGATTAAATTGATTGATTAAATGATTATGTGGATATTTGTATGCCTATTTCGCTGGATTCTACCTGGTCCAAATTTCCCTGAAATTTCTCTCTAGTCTGGATTCCACTAGGGGGGCTAAGACCCAAACTTTGAGATGATTGATTTGATATGGTTCTTGAGTATTTTGTCTTATCATGGATCTTATATTGAGGGATCATTTTATCATTTGTAATGGATTTAGTGGAACTTTATACTATGATGGCTCTTATTTTGGTGCCTTTATTGTATGCAGGAAACATCAGTTCAAGCTATTGTTGGGTAGAGTAGGGGAAATGTGATGGATCCTAATGCTGGAGGATCAGGTATCTCCAAAGCAGAGAAAGTTAAAATGGACATAAAAGGCAGTATCCTAGAGAGTAGGCTGACTTCGATTTGGTCAGGGATCACTGATACAAATGTTGGTATGTGGGATTATGAAGAATTCAAGGCGAGGATGGTGGCACAAAATTCCCCTTTTTTAGCCAGAAGGACATTGTAGTCTGGGTTGGTGCAAGTGGTTGGATCTCCCTCTACAGTTCAATGTTATGAGTTGGTGCTTGAATGTGCTAGGAACTATGATAGGGGTACACAAAGGATAGTTGGTCCTCAAGGGAGGATTGGGGAAAATTTTGATCCTATGTCTATAGCTCAAACCTTTGGCATGGCTGATCGGTCTCATGTTGTGGCCTTCGAGATGGATTTGGCAAAGAAATATTATGAGGAGAATGTCGTCAAGTCCCAACAGGTTATCAATTCTTGGTTGGAGAAACCCAAGTCCCACTTCTCCAAGTTACCCAAGAAGCTAGTCAGACTTAAGTTTAAAAGGGAATACTGTGATTCTATCACACTTCTCAGCAGTGTAGAAGGATTGAAAAATGTAGGAATGTTTGAGGGTTGGATGCTCCATGTCATTGCAAGGATGGAACAAGGTACAAATTACCACTGGGCAGGTATTATAAGTGCAATAATACATGAGCAGGTGTGTAATGTCCTGCAGACAAAAACCCTCACAATGAATTCCTATTTGGTTTATGTAATTGCAAGGTTTCACCCATATAAGGGACTGAGCACCAAAGGTGTTTTTTGGGAAGGATGTAATCTATGAGGTGTATCCAAAACTATATTTGGGTGGAGGAAGCTATAGGAGGGTGAATGATGCATTCACCATGTACATCACTAGGCTACTATAGGGTGCTAAGCATTTTTGAATTTCAAACGAGGCCAAGGAATTAATCAAAAGGTTTGGGGCTTGGTTCATTTAGTTCCCTACCTTTTCCTACATAAGAATTGATGGATGTCACAAGGCTCCCTACATACTTACAAGATACCCAATATACCATGTTATATTGTTGGAGGTCACAGGGAAAATATGTGACTTTGATGTGATTATGAAGGGGGAGATACATAAGACGAGATTTGGTAATGACTTCTTACTAAAGATAGGCACTAATGAGGCATACCCTTCTATCCAGCCCACCCATGCTTGCAAAGAAGATATTATCACTCTTAGCCTCTCCTTCCATTCCAAAAGTTTCAGGTTTGATATAACTGGTGAGCAACAAAAGAAGGCGAGCAGAGAGTATAGTAATAAGGGTAACATAGAGGACTATTGGGCTAACCTTGGTGATGAGTTTGAAGCCAGAAGGAACAATTTATCTAGGCTTCCATTGAGCTCAGTGCAGTTGTATAACATAAAGCCAATTCCTGATCAAGTTGAAGAGGATGGGAATCTGATTCAAGGTCATGTCTTTGAGGCTATGAAGGACAAGCCAGTTGGAGAGGTTGATTGGCTGGAGGAGGAAAAGATAGAATTGGAGCAGATTATGACTCTAGTAATCAAGTGCACAAAGTTGTGGCTTAAGCACAAGATGTTAGAATTGGATGGTGAAGGTGTATAGTGTACTTATGACTTAATGGAAGACCTAGAGTCTCACTCTACATTTGAGGAGTCACCCGAATAGGATCCTAAAGGTAAGACCAAGGTGGGTTGTCCTTTCAAAGTCAAGATTAAAGATGTTCATACGGAAGAGGTAGTAGAAGCAAGAAAACAAAGAAAGCTCATTGCCAAGAAAAGAAGGCATGTCTCAAGGATGAATGGGCCTGATTGGGATAATACAATGAAGCAGTCAAGGGAGTACATCAAGTCTCTTGAGAGGAAGATTAAGGTTTTTCCTATGCCACCTGTTGCCGACCTGGATAGGGTGTTATTGTTGGTGCATGATAAAGTGGAGCGAGCTAAGGACAAAGGGGAAAGTAGTTAGTGCAAGGCTACATCATAATTTGTGCTTCCCCATTATCTATACTCCTCTTTGCATGAATTGGACCGAGTTTTGGAGACCCCGGGCCGACTTGGATGAAATTGGTGAAAATTGCATATTTCATGTTATTTTCAAATATCTTTTGGCCGACCTATTGTGTGGCGTGTATTATTGGAAACCTTAATTGGGTCAACCTATCTTGAGGGGGGGTTCTCTATAGGTTTAGCATTGTGCCTCATTTGTAAGAGTTAGTAGAAGTTGGATGAATTTTACATTAGAGCAAATTGCAAGAGCAAGAATTAGAGTTAGAGTTTGGTTTATCTGCAAGCAAGTGTTGCAACAAAAGATTGGAATTGTTGCTACTTTGGGTGATTTAATATAAGAAAAGACATTGTGATCTAGTTCCTTTCTTGTGTTGAGTTTTATCTGGCATGGTTCTGGATATTCTATCTTCAAAATTGCTTAAGTTTAATGTTAGATGGTTTGGTAATGCTTAGGGTTTTATGCTTGAAGTGTTTTCTACAATCTCTAGTCCATAATTTTTGTAGTTAGCTGATTGTTAGCTACTTTGCAAAGCTAGCTTGGACTTAAAAAGATGCTTAGTTCAATTATGGATGTTTGTTCATTTCAATTGCAATAACATTGTCTTGAATGAATATACATGATCTGAAAATCCTTAACACCTTAGAAGATTGCACTATTTATGTAAGATTGCAAATTTTTCTGGGTTAAATAGGAATTATTTTATGAGAGATTGGTCCATTTTGAGCATCTTATCTTTTGCATTGTTAGTCCTACGGCTAGAATTAGTCTTAGAATTACCTCTGAAACCCTTATCTTTTGTCATTTATTTTATTATCTGAGTTAATTTTAGGTTTTGAAGTATCAATATATTGCTAGATCTGATAAGTTTGAGTCCAGTACTTGCTTGGAGTAAGGTTGCTTTGTGATTACTAGAATTTTCAAATTATCTCTGAGTTCTTTTGTTGCATTGTCAAGACCTGACATTAGAGACCTTGGGGTTATCTCTTTGTCCATAGAGAATTACCTTTCAAGAGAGATAGGATATCATATTTTGTCTGAGTTGTTGCTATGCGGAAAACACCATCAACAGATTGGCGCTAGAAGGAGGGCCAAATAAGCAAGCTAGAGCATTTTCTAAACACCATCTCTCCTAAAAGGCTTAGAAGGATAACCAGATCTACTCCAGGAGAGCAAGAATTTCTAGAGCTGCAAACTCCTACTAGGTCAAGTTGGGCCCAAACAGGGGAAAAATCATCATCCTCCCAACCACTTCCATCATCCTCATCATCCTAATCCTCATCTGATTCTGAAGGCATTCCCATTCAACTGCCCCAATCAGCCATAAATCAACCATTACCACCCCCACCTCCACCAATGGCTTTTCTGGCTAATAACCCATCCCCCTTGATCTTCAATAATTACAATGTCATGCCCAAGAATCCTAATAATTTTTTCTCAAAGCTCCACACCAATGATCCCAATAGGACAACAAAGAAGCATGTTAGGATTTTTCAGACTTATCTAAGGGATAGAGGAATCAACCATGAGGATGTTGCATGCAGGATTTTCCCTTATGCCTTGGGGGAAGAGACCTTTTACTGGTGTAATCACTTACCAGTTGCTTCTATCCATGATTGGACAAAGTTGGAGATTGCATTCTTGCAGAAGTTTAAAATTCCCATTAGTGCTAATGAGCTCTATATACAGTTTACTAGAGTCAAGAAGGAAATTCATGAGCCTATAGGGTCATTTAACAATAGATTCGATCGAGCATACACTAGACTTCAAGAACCTTATGCTGGAAATGAAGATGCTACTCTGGAAGTCTATTTTGAGCCCCTTGATAGCCTTACATTCACCTTCCTAAAATGGGGGACTAATCCCCCAACTACCTTCCTCACCGTATACACAAAATCTGTCAAGGTTAGCACAGATCTAAGGCAACATTTTTTAGGGCCTTTTCCATCCTTATGACCAACTGCTCACCCTGGACAAGTCCAAGCTCTTAACCAAGATTTGACTAATAATACTCCCATTATGAATCCAGTACCTATATTGCCTTTGGTCCCACACCCTAGTCCTCCAATAAATCAAGCTCATCCAATGACCTCTCATCCTTAGCAAAAGGCCAATCAACCCCTTCACACACAACAACAAGTTGGTTTTCCTATATATTTGCATAATTCAGAGGTCCTGAATCAGGCTATTGGTTTTGGAGGAGTATCTAGATACCCTCCTAGTAATGTGAATTCATCACCACACAATGGCCTAGATAAAGAGCGGTTGGATGAGTTATCTAAGCAAGTGAAGAAACTTACCTGAGAAATCAAAACAACCAAATTCAAGCTACTCAGAAGAACATGCAATCAAATTACAATAGATTTTCTCAAATGTTCTGCACCTCCTTCATTTTCTCAAAATATTGGAACTGTTGCTATTCTTGGGGATTTCCGTCTAAGGCGGATTTTTCCGAGGTTTTGATGAGAATGAAGAATTTCATGATTGCATGAGGGATTTGCTTGGTGATTATGCATTTGATGATTAAATGAACTTATGTTGGGGTGTATCAAATGATTCCTTGATTAAATTGATTGATTAAATGATTATGTGGATATTTGTATGCCTATTTCGCTGGATTCTACCTGGTCCAAATTTCCCTGAAATTTCTCTCTAGTCTGGATTCCACTAGGGGGGCTAAGACCCAAACTTTGAGATGATTGATTTGATATGGGTCTTGAGTATTTTGGCTTATTATGGATCTTATATTGAGGGATCATTTTATCATTTGTAATGGATTTAGTGGAACTTTATACTATGATGGCTCTTATTTTGGTGCCTTTATTGTATGCAGGCAACATCAGTTCAAGCTGTTGTTGGGTAGAGTAGGGGAAATGTGATGGATCCTAATGCTGGAGGATCAACTATCTCTGAAACTGAGAAAGTTAAAATGGACATAAAAGGCAGTATCCTAGAGAGTAGGCTAACTTCGATTTGGTCAGGGATCACTGATACAAATGTTGGTATGTGGGATTATGAAGAATTCAAGGTGAGGATGGTGGCACAAAATTCCCCTTTTTTAGCCAGAAGGACATTGTAGTCTGGGTTGGTGCAAGTGGTTGGATCTCCCTCTACAGTCCAATGTTATGAGTTGGTGCTTGAATGTGCTAGGAACTATGATAGGGGTACACAAAGGATAGTTGGTCCTCAAGGGAGGATTGGGGAGAATTTTGATCCTATGTCTATAGCTCAAACCTTTGACATGGATTTGGAAAAGAAATATTATGAGGAGAATGTCGTCAAGGTCCAATAGGTTATCAATTCTTGGTTGGAGAAACCCAAGTCCCACTTCTCCAAGTTACCCAAGAAGCTAGTCAGACTTAAGTTTAAAAGGGAATACTATGATTCTATCACACTTCTCAGCAGAGTAGAAGGATTGAAAAATGCAGGAATCTTTGAGGGTTGGATGCTCCATGTCATTGCAAGGATGGAACAAGGTAGAAATTACCATTGGGCAGGTATTATAAGTGCAATAATACATGAGTAGATGTGTAATGTCCTGTAGACAAAAACCTTCAGAATGAATTCCTATTTGGTGTATGTAATTGCAAGGTTTCACCCATATAAGGAACTGAGCACCAGAGGTGTTTTTGGGTAGGATGTAATCTATGAGGTGTATCCACAACTACATTTGGGTGGAGGAAGCTATAGGAGGGTGAATGATGCATTCACCATGTACATCACTAGGCTACTACAAGGTGCTAGGCATTTTTAAATTTCAAACAAGGCCAATGAATTAATCAAAAGGTTTGGAGCTTGGTTCATTCAGGTCCCTACCTTTTCCTACATAAGAATTGATGGTTGTCAGAGGGCTCCCTACAGACTTCCGAGATACCCAACAGACCATGTTATATTATCGGAGATCACAAGGCAAATATGTGACTTTGATGTGATTGGGATTCAAATTAATGAGTGTTTTAGGTGGATTTCCTATAAATACAAGCTTCTAAACCTTAATTCATGATTCATCTTCCCTCTCAAGCCAAGCGAGCTAGGATTTTTGCATTCCAAGTCATCAAGACATCTTTCCAAAGCATTCAAGGGCCGAATCTTCATCCATTGTTGCAAAAAATCAAGATCTAACATCATGGAAAGTTTCTAATTTCATTGCTTCATTTTTCATGCTTCATCTTATTTCTTCAATTCGCTTAATTTCCTGAAAAGGGGTTTGACAAAGGAAAAGCCCTATTCTCTAACCCTTCAACCATTTTACCTCTCTTTGCATGTATTTTGCAAGTCTTGTTTGTAGATTTATCAAAGAGAAAGATTGGAAAAATTATCATCAAAGTTTCAAAGCCCTTCAAGGTTTCGGATCCAAAAATTTATCAGGAGCAGAAGTGCAAGTCAGGGGCTACAAATTCCTCTTTCAAATTTGTAGAAAATTCAAAGTGGACACTTCCCCCATTTTTGGTGACTTAGTCCCACTATATAGGTTTTTCAAATTTTTCTACAGATTCAGACACCCATTTGGCTGAAACAGGCTCCAGTATAGTTTTCCAAATCTAGGACTAGGTCACCCATAATGGAGAATTAGTCCTAGTAGGCCAGAATTCCATACTTAGTAACATTTCTAGAGATCCTCTCCAACACTTTCCAATTTCCAGGTGCACTTCTCTAGTTTCAATCATTTCTATTATAGTGTACTTGCATTCTTAGTTCATTTTGCATATCATAATGCATTTTCAAATGTTTTACATTTTCTAGGTTTTATATAAATAGTTAGTCCCTTTTATCAACTCTTTCCATCTAGGACATTCTATCTAGACATATTCCAATCCCATTAACATTAATCTTGAATGAATTTCCAATTTTTGGTTGGAAATCTCTCTCCTTTTAGGTGCAAAACCCTAGAAGAGCAAGAGAGTAATCTTTCCCCTAAAATTTTTGGTTCAACTCCATACTGATGTCTCTTAACTCTATAACCCCTCTAGGATGTGTTTTGGTAAGGATCTCAAATGGTGTCCTGCTTTTACTTTGGTTCATTGAATTATTGTATGCAAAATCTACTTGTGGTAAAACTATGTCCCAATTTCTAGCCTTATCTCCAACCAAACATCTTAACAAGTTACCCAAACTTATGTTTACAATCTTTGTTTGTCCATCTATTTGTGGCTAATATGCTGAAGTGAACTTCAAATATATCTTTATCTTCTTCCACAATGTCTTCCAAAAGTATCCAATGAACTTGGTGTCCCTATCTAAAACTATTCTCTTAGGTAAGTCATGCAATATCACAATCTTCTTGAAAAACGAGTCAGCAACACTCACAACGTCATTAGTCTTCATACAAGGAATAAAATGTGTCATTTTAGAAAATCTGTGCACTACTACTATAATTGAATCATAACCTATTTGTTTTCTAGGAAATCCCAATATGAAATCCATGCTTATATTCTCCCAAGGTCTCTACGGTACTACCAAAGGTTTATATAATCTAGTATTCTAATTACTCCCTTTTGCAACATGAAAAATTCTACAACTTTGAACATACTTCCCAATATCCTTATATATATGCAACCAAAAATAATCATCACTCACCAAAGAAACTGTCTTACCCTCTCTAAAATGTCCTACTAAACCTCCACTATGCTTTTCCTTGATCAAATTCTCCCTCTTTGAACTCCTTGGTATACACAACTGATTTCTCTTGAATAACATACCTTATTGAATGAAAAATTTCAACTATTGGCTTCGGTTTGTAACTAATGGCTCCTTACATGCTTTCAATGCTTCACCAAAATTTGCATCATCTTCATACATATGCTTTAGTTCTTCAAATCCCAATACTTCCACTCTCATCTCAGTCAACAAATTCCTTCTTCTACCTAATGCATCAACAACTTTATTTGACTTTTCCACTCCTATGATTCAACACAAATGTGTAACTTTGTAAGAACTCAACCCATCTCATGTTTCTCTCATTCAAATTTCATTAACTATTCAAATACTTTAAAGCTTGATGATTTTTATACAACAAAAACTCCTTAGGCAATAAATAGTATCTCCACTTCCTCTTCTAGAATCATTCAACATATCATTGAAATAGGTTATAGGTCTTCCTTCTTGACTCAACACTACTCCAATTGTATTTCCACTTGCATCACAATCAACTTGAAATAATTTGTAAAAATACGATGATTCTAACACTGGTTGTATAGTCACCTTTCACTTCAATAGTTCAAAACTTTTTTGTGCTATGGATGTCCACTTAAATTCATTCTTATCTCCCCTCATTTTCTCTAACATGGGGTTACAAATTCTACTAAGTTTTTTGATAAATTCCGATAGAAACTAGATAATCTATGAAATGATCTCACCTCTCCAATATTCACTGGTGTAGGCCAATCAACAAGTGCTCTTAATTTCTCAGTGTCCATCTTTAGTCCTCTAGCAAAAATAACAAATCCCAAATCTACCAACTTTGTCTTCATGAAACTACACTTCTTGACATTAATCAACAAATTTTACTCTCTCAACTTCTACAATACTTGTTAGATGTACCACAAATGTTCCTCTCTACTCTTACTGAAAATCAGAATATCATCCAAGTAAACAACGAAAAACTTACTGAAGAATTTATTTAATACCTCATTCATCAATCAAATGAAATGTATAGGTGCATTGGTCAATCCAAATGACATTAATAACCACACACACAATCCTTCATTTATCTTAAATACAATATTCAATTCATCTCCTTCCCTGATTTTGATATGATGGTATTCACTCTTCAAATCAATCTTTGTAAAATAATTTGCTCCACTCAAATAGTGCATAATGTCATCCATCCTTTCCATTGGAAATCTATACTTGATAGTGATATTATTTATTTCTCTTGAATCTATACACATTATCCACCCTCCATCCTTGTTTGGTGAAAGTACAATAGGTACTGCACACAGGCTCAAACATTCTTTGATCAATACTTTCCTCAAAAAATCTTGTATCTATTAGTTCAACTTTGTATTCTGTGTCGGTGTCATTCTATGTGTTGCCTTGTTTGGAAAACTTGCTCCTAGTATAAGATCTATATGATGACTGACACTCTGGATAGGTGGTAGTCCATTTGGTACATTCTTTGACATGATGTCTTCATACTCTATCAACAATTTTTCTAATTCTTCATTCTTTGTGGTAGGATTCTCTATCTCTGGACTAGTGCTCTTCTTTGGAATCAATGCAAAACACATGTTCTCATGCCTCAATACATCAAGAAAATTTCTTTCATCCACCAAACATTGTTTGGTACTTCCATAAACTTCAGTCTTCTCCTCTTCCTCTAAAGGCATCAACTTGATTTTTTTCCATTTTATGTCACAATGTAAGTATTCCTCCTTCCATCATGAATTTATTTCTTATCATATTTCTATGGTCTTCCTAATAGTAAATGACATGCATCCATAGGCATAATATCACACAACACTTCATACCTATTTGATCCAATATGAAATATCACCAAACATTGCTCATTCACCAATATCTTATGATCATATTGAATCCATGCTATCCTATAAGGGTTTGGATGTTTCAATCTCTCCAAATTCAACTTGGTTACCATTTTCTCAGAAACTAGATTATCAATACTACCACTACCAATGATTAGTTTACATACCTTTCGTCTGGACTTACATCTAGTTCTGAACAAACTCTTCCTTTGTGGTGGTTCCTCAATTACTTATTCATGCATCAAAGCTCTCCTCATCACCAATGATTCACCTTTCTCATGTTTCCTAATTAAATTAGGGGATCCAATAGGTTCTTCATCCATACAGGTTTCTCTTCCAGTATGCTCATGTTTCTTTCTGATACTTCCTTGATGACACTCAAATGCTTTATGTCCTCACCTCCACACTTGAAACAAGTTCCTATGAATGGTATTATCTTAGATCTTACTTCATCTCTTTGGTATCCATCATTGTGGTAAGAATTATGTCCTCTTCTATCACTACAGTAGAAATTTCTATCTTCTTTGCCTCTATGGTCTAAATTGACATCCTTATCTTCACTTTGGTAGGGTTTTACATTTTTATTCTGCTTTGTATATGATCTTATTTCTTTAGATTTGGGTCCAATATTTTGGAATCTTCCTCTTGCATTTCTCTACCTTTTTTCAAATTTCTTGTTCAACTTTTCCTCCACTTTCATTGCAAATTGGTGTGCTTCCTCAACTGATGTCATCTTCACAAGGCTCAATTCTTCTTGCATGTTTTTTATTAGTCCATTGATATATCTTGTAAAATTTCCTTTGATTGATTCACTGTGACCTATTCTAATTATCATCTTGTAGAATTCTTCAATGTACTCGTTCACATATCTATCCTTTTGTCTCAGGTTCTACAATCTCTTCAACAATTCCAGTTCATAATTTTCTGGTATGAATTGATTCTTCAGTTTTGTCACCATTTTATCCCATTTTATGATTCTTTCTTTGCCTCTCCTATTTCATTCCAATTGAAATTCTTTCCAAGGTCTGTGCAAGATCATGGGGGTCCAAAAAGTGGTGCTGTGAAAGAAAGGCATTTTTAACTTGCCCAGAAACGTGAAAATCCATTTTTGACTTTTTCTAGGCTTAGGTAGAAAGTACATGGTGCCATATAAAACACCAAAGCTAAACAAATATACATTGAGAACAGATATCTGTTTAGTTTAATTTTTTTTTTAATTTGGTTGGGTCCGACATGAATATATTATATTAAGTTGTTTATTTTTTATATTATTATATAATGTTAAATATATTATAATATAATATTATATAATATAAATATTATATTATAGTATAATATAATATAATATATAATATATTATATTATAAAATATATATTATATAATATAATATATTGTATTCTATTGTAATATAATATATTATTATTATATTCTAATACAATATATTATATTATATTGGAATATAATAATATATATGTTAAATATGTTATATGTTTCATATAAATTTATGCTCATACCATAGTTAAGTTAGTTCCTGGGCCTGAAAAGTTAAAAAAATAACATAAACTAAATGGATATCTATTTCAAAATGAATATTCATTTCCTATGGCATAAAATCAGAAAAAGAAAAACTCGGGAGTCATTTTTCACTCTACATTTTCCTTGTCCGTACATTTAGCATTTGTGAGACTCAGATATCCATTTGTCATTGGAGTTTTTTGCTCAAATCACCCAAAATTCGTAGGTATTTATAAATTTCAATGTTTTTTTTTCAATTTTATATTAGTTTTGTATTATTTTAAAAGATTTTTAGTCAAAAATAGGTTTTTTTTAGGAGGGGTAAATTCTTTTGACCTAGAGCTATGAACTGGCGAGATCACAAATGGGGGACCTCATCCCCAATATAAATCCTCAATGATTACACCTCAATGGGGTTTGAACCTTGATGGAAAGAATAATAACACAACAACTTAACCGTCACACCATGCCACTATTGGCATGGAAAAAAGTTTAAAAAATAGGTTTTTGAATAGGTTTTTTTGCATTAAAATGATTGTTAATTTTTAAAATTTTCATCAAAAATGAGGCTTAAGAATGGTTGATCCCAACCCTAGTCAAGATGAAAACCTTTGAAATCCTCCTTCGCCATTGATGTTTCCAAACAAAAACATTCCCACAATCCATGATATAAATTTAAATCAATTGAGAAACATATTTCGAATTTATGACACTCCCTGAACTCTCAGATATGAAAAACACTTTAGACACAATTATTTTGAATGTTGAAACTTTGAAAAATGAGCATAATAGGTTTACAGAGTGGTGAGAGTCCCAAAGAAAAAATTATAACAATGGTTTATCATATGATGAAGTGTGGGAACTTGATATTGACAAAGCCCAATTAGCCCAACTATTCATCAATCCCAAAATAGTACAACCCGTAGATGTGCGAAAGAATTTTTTTTCAATTAAATGGTGCACACATAGAGGTATATTAGATAGTCTCTTGAAATGCTGGTGGATGGTTTTTGATAAACCACCCAACAAAAATCTTGATGTCCATGAGTATTTTCTACAAAAAATATATGTCGAGTTTGTCCTAGGGAGGCATGTCAACTACTTTGATATGCGAGATTTCTAGGGTGTGGGTAAAGGGATGCCACATGATAGACCTGGAGCACATCGAGTCACCCCACTTATTCCTACTCCACCTATTGCTTCCTTGGCTCTAGTACCTTACCCCAAGATTTATTTACATGCATTGAGTGATCATTTGATCACATAGAGCTCACATGTTGCACAACCACATGATGGTGCATCCCATCATGATGGTGATCCACATGATACATCCCAAAATTATGGTGATGCAGCTTATGCACCAGTTGCGGCTAGTACACCCTCCTCTTTGACACATATTTGTGTGCCCCATTACTACATCATGTGCCACAATATATGTTTGGGTCCTCTTCAATAGTCCAGTGAGGTTCCAATAGACACATCCAACTATGAGTTTGATGATATGTTAGATGTAGGAGTTTAGAGAGCACAAAGTGGACCATTTCTAGGAGAGACATTGGGTGGAAGAGATGATGTGGAAGCATTGCTAAGACTTGAAGTAATTTCATAATGCATTTTATCTAAATTCTTTCATATTTTATAAGAGATATTTGTACTAATATATGTTTATGTGTCAAAATCTTTAACAATTGCTAATAGAGGACCAAATTTCCTAAGTGTGGGAGGTTACACAATCACCCATTTTATTTGGCCTAGAGACTCAATATACAATATCATTTAAATTGTTATTTAGATGCTTAATTTTGAGATTTATTATGTTTAAATACATGTACATATATTGATAGTAAAAATGTAATATTGTCCTTTTATGCAGCAATTTGGCACTTTTATAGTCATGTTGATTGAGCCCGACACATTGGAAGAAACAACAAAATAGGTATATATATTTTTTATATTCTCGACATTATGATTATATGTGCATCTACATTTAAATTGTGTTACATTCTTATCATTTTTATGTAGGAAACTATCTTAGCTACTTCATCCATCATGAGATCGTCTAGCATACAAGCATCATAGTAGGTATGTGTTTATTTTATATTGCAGATATTTACATTTAGATAGGATTATATCTATATGTTTAGCAAATATTATTATTTTTCAACAATTATATGTTAATTTGTATCATTTTTATTTTACCTGCTATAGTCCTTTGTCTGATTCAACAATGTGATGAATATGGGACCATTTTGTTATACAAGGAATCTTGTTCAAAAAATTCAAACCAACATCCCATGGGGGAATTGGTGCTTCTTTGATGTGAAAAGAATCCCTTTCCCAATTCCTTGCAAATCTTTGATGAACTTGATGATGATTGCGTGATCCTTGATGAAATTTGTCAATAACCTAGCTAAGATTGATGAAAGCTATGAAACTTGGATGAAAATGGTGGATGAACTTGCTCAAATCTGTAGATAGTAATCTTGCATAAAGATGTGGATCCCAAATCAATAGAGAAGCTCTCTATTTATAGGAAAGAAGGATGGAGAAATGAGAAATAGGGAGAATGTGGGATTAAACTTGACCCAATGGCATTGTGTCATTTGTCAACATGATATTGAAGAGAGGTGGAGCACATTTTGGTCAATGTGCAAATTAATGCATATAGGTGGAGTTTGAAATTCAAAATATGGCTTGTGGAGGAAGAGTTGCAAGATGAGTTAATGCCACTTGGCTCAAGAAAAGGACATGTAAGAGGTATAAATGCAATGTTGGAGGACAAGTCCTTTTGAGAGGGATATTTTCAAATTGAGGGAATATTCCAAAGAGATGCCATATTTTAATGGAAATAGAAGAATTAATAAATCAAATAAATTGATTTATATGTGCAAGTTACAAAAGCTAGAGAAAAGAGGATTTAGGAGTTAATCATGATTTAATTAACTTAGATGGAAGTTAGTTTGATTTGACATTTGATTTAGATATTTAGATTTATTTAAATCAAATTCGAGGAATTTGAGATATTAGATTTAATTAAATAAAGTTTGATTTATTCAATTAAAAGAGATGGAATTAGAAATTAAATCAAATAAAGGTTAAATTATTCAATTTAAAGGAGATGACTTTATTAAATAAAATGATTTATTTAAAAAGAGGAACATTATGATTTAATAAAATTGATTTATTTAATCAAAGAGGAATATTAGGATTAATTAAATAAAATGAATTATTTAATTAAAATAAGATGATGATTTAATCAAATAAAGTTCATTTATTTAATTAAAAGAGAAAACTTGATGAATTAATTGGTTAGAAAGAAGTGATTCAGGAAGAAATGATGTTAGTGAATTAGGATCGAGTGTATGATATCAATCAGGATATTTTGAGTTTCTACATTTTTCCCCTCTTTGAAGCAAGGTAGCTGTTGCGTTGGTTCAAAGAATAACCTTTCCGAGATCAAAATTTTAAAAAAATCTGATTTTTTTTGGATGCCCCACTGCTGCCCTAGTGAGAAGAATTACGTTGGTACACTGCTCCCTTGAGAGATCGAGAAAAAAATTTAATTTTCTAATTGATATCGCGATAAAATGCAAGAGGAGTGGTTCCACTGATCAAAGGACGAAAGATAATTCTTTCAAAAGATTAGATATTTGACATAGAAAATTTTGATGATGTATGGGTAGGCTCATGTATATTTTGAGATATCACACAAATTTGGATATAAATGGTAGTAAAGATAGAAGAATAAGAAGAATAAGATGAATGGATTAACCCTTGATTCCTAAAATATGCAGGATTCCAACAAGTCTATTAAGTATTAAGACTTTATTAGATATGATGATGAATGATAATGATTTTCTTATCAGGGATTGACACATGAAAGGGACAAATTTCCTTATGTTTTATAAAACTCATAGATACAATGCATCAAGGTATAAATAACCAGGATGGTGGGGTATCTAGTGCGATGGAGTTTGACTCGATAAACAAATAGGAGTATTCTTGTTCACACCTGACATACAAAAACCTCAATAGGATGTACTTTAGATTTTCCAAACATCTTAGGCCAAAACATGGAAAAGCATAACCTTCCAATTTAATAGTCAACAATCTATTCAAAACACCTTCCATACATACCTAACAAAGCAAATATTCACCAAGGTTATATTACACGAACGTCCAACAAGCACAATAAATGAAAGGTAATGAAAAGTGCCCCATTCCTTTCTCTCTAAATCATTTTGATTAGAAATCATAAATAGGTCATTGGAATGAGTGCTATATGTTAGAAACCAAGATCAATCATGCAAACCAAAAAACCTTCCACATAAGAGAACAACAATGAAAAAGCAGAGCTTTGCATGAAGATGTGCAAATTGATATATTCAAAATTAAGATATTACAAGAGATGATTTTCTTTATAAAAGAAATGTATGCAACCCTAATGTTGACCTAAAAACAACTCAACTAAATAAAGCTTACTTATTAATTTAGTAAACTAATTATTACCTAAGCAAAACCTAAGTAAAGTTATGCAAGTGTAATTAAATATTAATTACACTAACACCCCCCCATAAGTGCAACTTAGGGGGACTAAATAAGCATGCAACTAAAACTAAGATGAATGCAAGAAAGCATGAACGGGTCCCAGGAACAAGGCCTAATCAGGTACCCATGTACAAATGCAATAATGAGGTAGAGAAGGAAAACCTAGTGGGACAACCCCCCTACAATGAGATGACATGCTGCAAAGAAGCACTGGAAGAAAATTGTAGAGTAACACTAGAACCGAAATCTGGCACGGAAGGAAAGATACATCTGTCTACTACTGAAACAGGATGAGAGTCACTGATTGACTCAAGGAATCATGAAAAAATAAATAGCAGACTCGATGCCTCGGAACACTCAAAAACTCCAAAAGGGAACAACCCTAGAATCTATGAAGCAACAGTTGATTATTGAATGATTTGATACTGAAATGAAGTGCAAAGATGCAAGTTGTGTTAGAGTAATAAGTTATTACACTTAATTAATTACATCATACTGGTTAATTAATTAAGTCACTTATTCCTCTAGTTGCTTAAGCTAAACTTAGGCACATTAATAATTGATTAATTACTAAGTGTGCACACTAGGGTTTCATTTAGGGTTTCCCTTTTAGGGTTTCTTGATCTCCTTCATAAGGATTGATCTCTTTGTAATATTTGAGATTCTCATAATGCATTTTACACTTTTAGGTTTGCAGAACATCTTGTTGGTTTTGCATGTCTTTTGCATGTGACAGGTATCCATTTGCATGCAAGTGATCTTGGATTCTAACATGGTATCAGAGCTCTAGACCTGCCGCTGCCTGTTCGTGATCTGAAGATATGGCTTCTCAGTGAGTTTCAAGTGCAAGGGTTTCCACAGGCATCTTTTTTTGCAAGATCTGGGGGTAGCCAAATTTTCGGGACACTATGGGCTCAAACGGACGTCCCCATCGCATTCGCAGCGCCCCAAAACCCTAGAAATGCCTGTCAAATTGTCCATTTTTGAGCAGTTGGTTTATGAGGAAAATTTTTTTTGCAAGGGAAGCCGTACGACCTCCCTAGCACGCTTCACGAGGCACGAAAATCGATAAAAAATTTTAAAAAACCCATTTTCGAGATCCGTGCCTGCACCCCAGTTCAAACGGCTCCCGCCACCGGGCGGCCACCGATCCACCGCCGCCGGTGGCGGCCCCAAGCAGCGCCACCGACTCCACCACTGGCCATTGCT